>VXBQ01013621.1:311894-341658 GCA_013400175.1 Phainopepla nitens
ACACCAGCTCTGCACTGTGCCTCAGCTAACAGGGGAAGGGCAGAGCAAAAAAAGGCACCAGGGTGGGGGCACAGAAATGGGGGTTTTCAGAACAGGCCCCAAACCATACCCCCAAGAGTCACATCCACACACCTTGTCACTTCAGGCATGGTAACTACACCACTGCCCTGGGAAACCTGGTCCAATGCCTGATCACCCTTTCAGGGAAGAAATTTCTCCTAATATCCAATATCCTAAACCTCCCATGGCACAACCTGAGGCCATTTCCTCTCCTCCTGTCTCTGTTCCCTGGCAGCAGAGCTCAACCACCCCGGCTGTCCCCTCCTGTCAGGGAGTTGTGCAGAGCCACAAGGTCCCCCCTGAGCCTCCTTTTCTCCAGGCTGAGCCCCTTTCCAGCTCCCTCAGCCTCTCCTGGGGCTCCAGCCCCTTCCCAGCTCCGTTCCCTTCCCTGGACATGCTCCAGCCCCTCAGTGTCTCTCTTGTCATGAGGGGTTCAGAAGTGACCCCAGGATCTGAGTGTGGCTACCAGAGAAGGGGAGCTCAGCCAGCTCCCACCTGAGGCAGCACCTTAGGCCAGGTTCCTTAAACACACATAAAAAAACATGGACAAAACCACTGAGGCAAAGCTGGTTTGACTCTGTGGACACCATTGGAAACACAGGCTGGTGGGGTTTATTGTGCACACACAAAATCATTGTCTCTCCTTAGAAGTGGATGCTCCGTATAAAAACCACCACAAAGGAACTGGAACGTGCAATTTGGAAACACACAGATCCAAAGGGCTCTTGTTTGCCCATGGTTTAGGGTTCTTCCCACTTAAGGAGGCACAGCTCCACTGTGGAGCTGGTGTTCCACCCCCTGCCACGGGCAGGGACACCTTCCACTGTCCCAGGCTGCTCCAAGCCCCCATGTCCAACCTGACCCGGGACACTTCCAGGGATCCAGGGGCAGCCACAGCTTCTCTGGGCAACCTGTGCCAGGGCCTGCCCACCCTCCCAGGGAAGAATTTNACAGGGAAGGATTTCTCCCCAAAATCTCATTTCTCATCAAAATCTGCCCTCCTCCACCTTAAGGCCAATCCCCCTCATCCCATCCCTCCATGGCTTTGTGAAAAGTGCCTCTCCAGCTTTCTTGTGAGAATCTTTCACTTCTCCATCTTGCTCCTGCACCTCATTTCTGCCTCTACGATAACTTTTTGATTGAAGCAAAAACAACTGTGCCTGCAGACCAGTAAGAGGATTAATTAAAACAAAATAATAATAATAAACAAGCCCTCTCCACATAATCTAATACAATCTAATACAGATTAAAGCCCGTATACTGAAGTACCAGCAACAAGTCAGTCAAAGCTGAGTTTATGTTTCCAAAGGACAGACAGGCTTTGCACAGATTCTCTGAAAGAAACCATTTTCATTTCAAGTCAAAATCCCAGCTTGACATTCTAGTCATACATACATTATCCAGATTTCTTCAAGGAGCATTTGGGAAACACTCTCAGGCACAGGGTGGGATTGTTGGGGTGTGCAGCGCAGGGCCAGGAGCTGGACTGGATGATCCCTGTGGCTCCTTCCAACTCAGGATATTCTGAGATTTTATCAATCGATTTTTCACCAGTTTTTGTCTGTCTAATCCCTGGGAAGGGCAAGGAGCCAAGCTCCAGCCTGCCCTCCAAGAGCACTCCAGCAGCTCTGCTGCCGAAGGGTAAAACGGTTCTCGAAGCATCTGTAGTTCTCAAATCAAAGGGAACATCACTCAGTAACCAGCATAAAACAGAAGGCCCTGGCCTATGTATTCTCTGTTAATATTGACAGGTTGGAGCTCAGAAGTAGCACTTAGGAGAGTGAAAGAATAAAGAAAAACCCAACACAAAGACTTTTTGTTGTGAAGGGCTTAAAAAAGTTGAGGAGCAAATCAAGGACTCAGAAAATGGTGAAAAAAAAAGCAGAAAGATCCCCAAAAAACTTCCAAGTGTAGTCCTAAGTTCCAGAATGACAGCATCCCAGAATATTTAACAATTTCCACGTAAGTCAAGCTAATAGAAAGATTGAACTTTAATTTCCACTGAATAAGTGCCAAAAGCTTTCCTTTAGTTGAGGATGGAAAAAAAATTCTCCCTCCTGCTTTTTCAGCTTGTTCAGGATATACAGCAAGGAAAGGAGATTTTCACAAGGGCACAGAGTGACAGGACAAGGGGGACCAGCCTTAAGCTGGAGGAGGCCAGGGTCAGATGGGATTTTGGGAAAGAATTCCTCTCTGTGAGGGTGGGGAAGCCCTGGCACAGGGTGCCCAGAGAAGCTGTGGCTGCCCCTGGATCCCTGGAAGTGTTCAAAGACAGTTTGGACATTGGGGCTTGGAGCTGCCTGGGTCAATGGAAGGTATCCCTGCCTTTTTGTGACAGGCTGCCCTTTTCCTCAGTCCTGAGCCTCAGCTGCAGCCATCCCCAGTTTTGAAATGCAGCTGTTCATAAATTAGAGGTCAGCAGGGGCTTCAAAACAATCCAGTCCCTGCAGCTGTGACTGCTGAGCTTTACAGCTCTGGTAACTTCTAGGCAGGGGAGCAGCAGCATCAGTCTGGGCAGGTCCTCAGCTCCTCTCTGGCTTTAGGCTGTAATCCTAAGGCCTGGGTAGCCTGGAAAAGCAGGGTTAGGTGGCCAAGGACCCGTGAAAACACTGCGGGATTGAGCAGCCACTTGTCCCACATGACAAGGTGTGTCAGAAGATGCTAGAAATCCACTTGGGTGCTTCATTAAGCAGTTAGAACTTGTTAAATAACCCACAAACCCGAGCAGAACTTCTGCCCTAGGGATCCACCTGACTCCAGAGGGCTTTCCTGTCCTGTCTCCCACCCCAGCCAGGCTGAGGAAGGGCAGCTCCCTGACGAGCTCCTAAACACCTCTGACACACCTTTAAACAGGGACAAGGATCAGTACAAAATTCCAAACAGACAAAAGACCTACTTGGTAGAACCATAAACTCAAAAAAAGCTCTCTATGATCATCGAATCCACCTGTCCCCTCAGCACTGCGAAGGCCACCGCTAAATCATGTCCCCAGGTGCCACATCCACTTGCCTTTTAAATCCCTCCAGGGATAAGGACTCCGCCCCTGCCCTGTGGACAGCCTGTGCCAGGGACTGCCGCCGAGGAGGAAAACCAGCCGGGAACAAGATCCCCAAGTGTGAAGAACAAGGTAGGCAGCCCTGTGAGCGTTCATTTCCATGGGGAAACTCTGAGGTTGCTCAGAGGAAACCTGCCAAAATTAACGATCGGAGAGTCCAGAGCAGGAAAAGATGGGTGGAGGGGAAAAAACCCCGCATGCTCTCTAGTGTTTTATCAGCATTTATTGATTTATTTTAAAAGCTGGGTGGAACACGGGGAATTAGCAGACCACCATATGCCCATGTGCTGCATCTGCTACGGTGATTTATTCTTATAGTTCTTTTATTACCTTCTTTGGGAACTGAATGAGGGAAGAATCAGCATCCTGACACTTGGAAATTAGTTCGTTTTCACGACTGTCAGCAGGAAAGCAGGAATTAATCCTCTAATTTCAGCCTGAAAAATAGTGAGAGCAAGCCCAACGAAGAAAATAAAAACAAAAATTGTTTCTGTGTTCGTAAGGGGTGGGGGGGAAGTGCTTGGAAGAGCAGTGGCCTTATTATGCTGGCAAGGCTACAGTCCATGAGATCGATGTTTTGATGAGCACAACGACTTGTGCCAGAGAGGGAAGGAAAGCAGGAGAAGAGACTTCAATGGGCTGAAAGCACAGAGAGAGGAAGAGGCAGGGAAGTGGTTTGGGAATGAACTGGGTCAGGAGTGTGTTTAGGACAAGGGAGAGCAGGGAATGCCTGGACAGGGACATGGGAGCAGGGCAGGACCTCAGCTACCAGCCCTGAAGGCTGGGGGGAAAGAGGAGAGGAGGGAATGTGGTCGCAACTCACCCACAAGTGAGAGGATACTTAGAAGTGGAAAATGAAGAAGGATTTCCAGTGGACTTTGCAGACAACAAGAGAAGCACCACCTGCCCAAGGCAGCTCTCACCAGTCAGGCTCAAAGGGAACCCACAAAACCTCAGCCAGCTCCCGGGAACAGCTCTGTATCCAGCTTGGAGACCTCTCTGAGGTACCAGAGATTTGAAGTGAAAAGCAGGTAAGACTCTTTGCGAGGTTTGCCTGTCTTTTGGGGTTTTTAGCACCTCTCCAAAAGCCTTCCCGCACAGCAGCAGCGGTATAAAGTCGTGTCCCACCCCAGGGCTGAGTTTGCCAACAGGATTTATTTCTGGGCTTGCAATCCCCCTCGAGCTGGGAGCTGCATTTCAGCACTGCCTTTGCCTGGCTCATGATCCCATGGCAGTCACAGTTTCTAGGTCAGAAAGAGGATTCTGTAACAATCACAGAATTTATTGAATTGGAAGATGCCCACAAGGATCATCCAGTGTAGCACCTGACCCTGCACAGGACAACCCCTAGAGTCCCACCCTGCACCTGACAGTGTTGTCCAAACGCTCCTGGAGAAACTGTAATTCCATTGAAATTCTTATTAAGAAAAAACCAAGAAACCGAAACCAACAAGTAATGAAGTGCAAGGATGAACTGCACCCCTTCACCAAAAACACTCATCACAGCAACCTCGGGCAGAAACCCTGTGCTTCCACACCACAACCTCGCCGATCAGCCTCTCGAAGACCAGCCCACATCTGCGCGTTCCGGGACGAATTCATACACCCAGCGTCCAGCGGCAGAGGGCTGGAAGGGGAAGAACAGCAAGTCCCCAGCTCTCCTTTAAAGCACGGGCTCTCTCCGCGGAGCTGAGCCCGCCCTGCCGGAGAGGAGCCGCTGGAAGCGGCGGGCCCGGCGCTGCGAGCTGCGAACAAAGGCGCCCTTACATGTGGTTTGATTGACGCAAATGAGGAGCGGAGCGGGTGATTCATCGCTGCTGCCGGGGCGCAGCGCTCGCACCGAACCGGCGCGGGGACGAACTCGCCGATGTGCTCCGACAGCCAGCACCGCGGGGCCGCACTCAAACCAGGCCCCCAGAGAGAGAGAGAGAGGGAAGGGAGGGGTTATTCCCCCTCTTCCCCTCCCCTGCCCTCCCCAAGGCATTCCGGATTTCGCCGGGCTGTCATAAATCTTGGGACACAACTGCGGGCAGTGAGCAGCTCGCTGTACCTGCCCGCAGCTCGGCGGGAGGACTGCTGTGTCAGAGAAAGCAAAGGCACAGTCCCAGCGGCGCGGAGGGTAACCCTCGGCCCACGCAATTCCTGTGCTCTGACCTTCCCATGCCCAACCCCAGCCTACTCCCCCTCTCTCTCCACAGCACAATTTTCCCTCCTCTTTTCCTATCCCCTGAGCTTCTCCAAGAGCAGGGCCAGGCTGGTTTGGGGCTGGGACAAAAAAGTTTCCCCCCATTTCATAAGGGGGCCTTCAGAAAGAGCCCCAGACTGCGGCTCTTGTGCTCAGCCCGAACTGGTCCCACTTTCCTTGCACTTCAGGAAGCTCTGCACAGGGTAGCCACGGATGTGGATAAAGCTGGGATCACAGAACGGGTCGGGCTGGAAAGCAGGATCATCCTGGAGCACGCTGCACAAGGATGGTTCCATACTCTGTGAATCTCAGTCCAGCTTACCTAGATGATTTACAGATTTGAGAGAAACAGTACGGATCACAAACACGTAGTTCTTCTCCTAGCTGGAAAAGGGTGGGAATTGGGGGAAGAGCTGCTGGGCCACAGGAGGGTGCCTGCCACCAGCAGCAGGCTGGTGCTGTGCTGCTGCAGCTCTGGCACCACACACAAAAAGAGCAAACAAACTTCTACCATAATTAACTCATGAAAATGACACCATTATGTTCCTGCAAACAATTAGGAGACAAAAGAGAATGTACAAAGATCCTGCCAACACCACAAAATAAACTGAAGACATTGTTTCATACTAATTTTCTCATAAACCATTTCAAGACAAACGTGACTGTAGGTAAGAAAATTCCAACAGCCATGACTCCTGAGGTCACTCTTCAAACCAAGGAGCACCTTGGGGTGGAAAAGTGGATTTCAGTGGATTATGGGTGGAAAAGGGCGTCAAGATCTGCCCAGTGGCTTGCACCAAACCTCTGCTCCTCAGCTTTCAGCTCTTCTAGCACAGCAATCCAGGCCAAAGCCTCTGGATCCTGAGGTGGCTTTGCTGGAACAAGCTCATGTTTGCACCTGAGCTTCCCAAAGAGCTGCCATGATCCACGCATCACTCACAGCCCTCTGGCTCCTGGTGTTTTGAGGCCTCTCCCAGCAGCAACTTGATTTCCCAGCCCCTCACCTGTCGTCCCAGCTGGAATCTGGGCCCAGCTGCCCTGCAGTGACCCAGGGAAAGCAGCTCCGTTCGGGATGAGCGATGGAAGTGTCCTCCCTCCCAGTTCCACAAGGCTCACCTCGCGCCACCTCTGCCTTACAGTTAGCTGGAGATAAACCCTAAACCAAGCTGGCAGCAGCATCCTGGATCCTGGGAGAAAACAGACTCCAAGCAGAGAGTACCAGAGGCAGGCTACACCCACATCAACATCTCTGCTCAGGGCACCCCAGACGGGCACCTCCTGGGACAGAGCACCTACACCGTGCTCCGCTTTGTGTCTCAGGCCTTGGGCTGGATGGTCCTTGTGGGTCCCTCCCAGCTCTGCAGATTCTATGGTTCTACAAAACAGTACTACTCCACTGCTGAGAAGACATTCTAAATGAAGGGCAAAGCCTAAAAGAGCTTCCAGTGCCACACAGCCCTTCCACCTGGTTCAAAATCAACATCTCTGCACTACTGCAGCTGGAGCAGCCTAAGAAGTCATTACATCAGCTCCAGCATTTCAGAACTGAGGGTGAAAGTAGAGAGGGAGGGAGCAGAACATGAGGAGAGATTTCTCAGAAACACATTACCGTGAAAGAGTGAAGTACACAAAGTTTAATCCCACAGCACTGCAGTTGTCACCCCCCTAAGGATCTGGCTTAGTCATCCTTGAAAAAAACCAAACAGGACTCAAAGACAAAACCCTCCTGAAGTTCAGAAGTGCCCATGCAGTTGTGGCAGGAGTTTTCCCCCCTGGCACTGCTGCCCAGGAATCTGGCAGGATGTGCCTTCAGCTGTGCTCTCCAAACAACAGATCACTTCTTATTCTTAATTCAGGAAGGGATTCTGCAGGCAGGACCCTACAAGCAGCTGCCTGCAAGAGTCAACAGCTGGAAGCTAAAGCAAATTATTTTTAAAATAGAGAGGGCAGCAGAAGATCAGCATGTGAAGATCAGGACAAGGTGACAGACAAGAGCAAATACTTTCATATATAGGATAAATTTCTACAGCTCTCAGGGTTTGGGGCTTAGGAAACTGTCAGCGTGACTAACATCTTTAGGAAGTCCAGAAATGAAATCTTGCCTTGTTTTTGGCTCAGTGCAGGAAATCAGTTTTAATGACAACCTACAGTTAGCTCTGGAGTAATTTTCTTTCTGCTTCATTGACATACATGACAAGACTTTATTAGCAGGGCTAAAATTAAAAACAAAACATTTTTCCCAGCTGCACAGAATGCTTAATGCACACACTGACACCTCAAGAAAAGAGACCAAAAAAAATATTTCAAAGCAATTCCATCACCTCTTTGTATTTCAGCTTTTCCTAGTATTTTACATCAAAAGTTTTGTACTTTGCTCAACCACAACCACAGATTTTTCATCATCGAGAATAACCACTGTCCAACTTGTTTGCATGGAATCCCAGAATAGTTTGGGTTGGAAGGGACCTTAAAGCTCATCCCATTCCAGGGCAGGGACACCTTCCACTATGCCAGGTTGCTCCAAGCCCCATCCAACCTGGCCTGGGATCCAGGAGCAGCCACAGCTTCTCTGGGCGCCCTCACTGTAAGAAACCCTTCTTTTTTACATCTGATCTAAACCGATCCTCTTTTAGCTTAAATCCCTTATCCCTTGTCCTATCAACCTTTTACATATACTGTATTCTTCAACAGTGTTAAACTTTGTGATGTAAGCGTTCAAAAACTTCAGATTCATGAGGGATCACCTCAAATTACACTCTGTTAAAAACGAATCAAGTAATTTCAAAAGAATTTTTAGAAAATCAAAAGTTTTAAAAGTTAAATGGTTTTAGGCCACTGAACTAGTTTGCTGTTTGGTACCCAATAATCCTTCCACAATTTTCCAGGTGGAAGCAGTACGTGTCAAAGGTTTCATCCTGCCAGGCATCCCTTAAAGCTGGTGTGGTTTTTTAAATCTTTCTGCAAGCAATGTTCCCTAAAAAAATGTTCTTACAAGAATCTTTCATCTATTCAGATGCTTCTTCTAATGATAAGACTTGGATTGTGTGAACCCCTAACGATATTGAGCTGATTCAGGATCTGTGCTGCCCAGTGGGACTGGGTGGTGAGGCACTGTCAGAGGCTTCCCAGAGAAACTGTGACTGCCCCTGGATCTCTTGAAGTGTCCAAGGCCAGGCTGGATGGGATTTGAAGCACCCTAGTCCAGTGGAAGGTGTCCCTGCCAATGGCAGGGGGTGGAATGGGATGAGCTTTAAGGTCCCTTGCCACCCAAACCATTCTGGGATTGCACAGGATCAGCCTATGTAACAGCTACATTTAAAAATTATAGCAAATAAATCACGTTCTCTGTAAATATGAGAAGCCTATTCAGGGTGCAGATCTTTTTTAGGGTGTTCCACAGCATCACCTTAATTAATATTAAGAGGTGGTTAAACAGCAAGGGCAGCACCAAGGGATCTAATCCCACACTGGATATCTTGGAACAGCAAACCAGGTGAAAGGCACCGGCCCAAGGAGCTGTGCTCACACAATTTCCAGTTATCCAATCTGAAACAGAAATATGGTTTGGCTTTTTGCTTTCTTTTACAAATTTTAAGCTGGCGCAATGGTTGAAATACTTCCGAAAAAAACAAAAAAAGAAAAAATGCAAAACCCCTAAAAGATTTTGCTTGCCTCTCTTCAGCATTAGAGAAGAGAAAGGAGAGGGAAGAGAGAAAGAGTGAGGAATTATGATTGTGGAAAGAAAATTTGGTTTTGTTAAGCTGTCAGAGTGCTGCAGCAGAGAGAAGTTACCCAAGGAAGTGATCCTGCAGCACAGCAAACCCCTCCCAGGACTGCCCAGTCCACCTCCAACAGAAACACTCAGATAAAATCCTCCATTATGGTAAAAAACACAAATCCTAATTTACAGGAGGTCAGCAAGAGCAGAGTCCTTGACACGGTCAGCAGTGTTTTCCCCTGGCTCCAAGGTGCTTCTCCTGGAACGCCAGCTCATGGCACAATCGAGGAACAGAACTTTACTGCCTGTGTAATGAGTGACCAGACCACGAGAGGAACGTGGGATGAAGCCATAAAAACCCAGGGATCACCACAAATGCCACGGCTCAAGGCTGCGGTACCTCGGCTCTGCTCTGCCTCGCGTGGCTGAAAGGCTCGGTACCGGTTTGCCTCGTTCATTTTGTGCCTCCTCTCTCGGATTGAAAACACGTCAGTCACCCAAATAAAGCAAACATTGCCATCACTGAGCAGGGGCTGTCTGCAGAGCTGACCCCAATCATGTTCCTGACACGCAGGGCTTTAACGGCAACTTAAAGAATCGCCGAGTCCAAATATTTACTGTAAAACTGCACAGAATTCTCCCGGTACGTCAGGGATATGATTCCTGAAGAGCTTTGGCTGATCAATCACTCACATCACTTGGATAGCAGTTTGGCAGTCAGGGGAAGGAGAGAGCTGGGGGTGCTCACCTGGAGGAGAGAAGGATCCAGGGAGAGCTCAGAGCCCCTTCCAGAGCCTAAAGGGGCTCCAGGAGAGCTGGAGAGGGACTGGGGACAAGGAAGGGAGGGACAGGACAAGGGGGGATGGCTTTAAGCTGAAGGAGGGCAGATTTAGATGGGATATTGGGAAGAAATTCCTCCCTGTGAGGGGGCAGAGGCCCTGGCACAGGGTGCCCAGAGGAGCTGTGGCTGCCCCTGGATCCCTGGCAGTGTCCCAAGGCCAGGTTGGACAGGGCTTGGAGCAGCCCGGGAGAGTGGAAGGTGTCCCTGCCCATGTCAGGGTGAGGAATGGGATAAGTTTTAATGTCCCTTCCCACCCAGACTATTCCATAATTCCCTGCAATTCACTACAGCAGAGATCCAGGTAGGGAAGGGGCACTTTCCCAAAAGAATCCCCAAGGAGCAGGGAGACTCTGAGCCCCTGCTTTCCCTGCGGTGGGAATCACTGCCAGTTTCCTGAGCAGTTTTCCACCCCAGCACAACACAAAGGCCCTGGAGCTGGCCCTTGGAAGTGGCACCGGAGCTATTTATAGCAGCTCAAGGTGTGTGCTGCCGCCGCCGCTGCTGCTGCAGACAGAGAGCAGCTTGTTTTCCCGGGAATTGATCTGTACGGGCGGATTATATAAACAGTTGTTTCTCGCTCATTTCCACACCGCCGGCATCTCCCGGGGTAAAAACGTGCCTGTCAATACAGCAGCTGCTCGCAGGCAGCAGAGCTGGCAGCAGCTGTGATGCCTCGAGCTGGGGATTCTAGGTGAGCTCGGGAAAGATGTTCCAAAAATACAGCTGCAAAAGCCGTCACGTGCAGCTGGATGCAGGCAGAGGAGAGCCATAATCTCCTTCCATGCTATTCTTCTGCTGTTTAAAAAACCCTAAAGCCAATTCTCTCCGTTTCACTCGCCATAAATCCTTGTTAAAGCCTATCTGCACAAGCCTTTTGGATGATTTCTGTGGGAAGCTCTGTATCCAGCTTCTGTTTTGGGAAAGTCCAATTTCTCTGAAGGCTATTCCTTCTACTTCAATAGTTAACTGCTCCTGCCCCACAGCATTCTCCAATGATTCTATCGGAGCAAATAAAGGCTGGGAAGCTGCTATAAACAGGTAGAGNGATATTGGGAAGAAATTCCTCCCTGTGAGGGGGCAGAGGCCCTGGCACAGGGTGCCCAGAGGAGCTGTGGCTGCCCCTGGATCCCTGGCAGTGTCCCAAGGCCAGGTTGGACAGGGCTTGGAGCAGCCCGGGAGAGTGGAAGGTGTCCCTGCCCATGTCAGGGTGAGGAATGGGATAAGTTTTAATGTCCCTTCCCACCCAGACTATTCCATAATTCCCTGCAATTCACTACAGCAGAGATCCAGGTAGGGAAGGGGCACTTTCCCAAAAGAATCCCCAAGGAGCAGGGAGACTCTGAGCCCCTGCTTTCCCTGCGGTGGGAATCACTGCCAGTTTCCTGAGCAGTTTTCCACCCCAGCACAACACAAAGGCCCTGGAGCTGGCCCTTGGAAGTGGCACCGGAGCTATTTATAGCAGCTCAAGGTGTGTGCTGCCGCCGCCGCTGCTGCTGCAGACAGAGAGCAGCTTGTTTTCCCGGGAATTGATCTGTACGGGCGGATTATATAAACAGTTGTTTCTCGCTCATTTCCACACCGCCGGCATCTCCCGGGGTAAAAACGTGCCTGTCAATACAGCAGCTGCTCGCAGGCAGCAGAGCTGGCAGCAGCTGTGATGCCTCGAGCTGGGGATTCTAGGTGAGCTCGGGAAAGATGTTCCAAAAATACAGCTGCAAAAGCCGTCACGTGCAGCTGGATGCAGGCAGAGGAGAGCCATAATCTCCTTCCATGCTATTCTTCTGCTGTTTAAAAAACCCTAAAGCCAATTCTCTCCGTTTCACTCGCCATAAATCCTTGTTAAAGCCTATCTGCACAAGCCTTTTGGATGATTTCTGTGGGAAGCTCTGTATCCAGCTTCTGTTTTGGGAAAGTCCAATTTCTCTGAAGGCTATTCCTTCTACTTCAATAGTTAACTGCTCCTGCCCCACAGCATTCTCCAATGATTCTATCGGAGCAAATAAAGGCTGGGAAGCTGCTATAAACAGGTAGAGAAGCAATAACCACACGTGTGAGCACTTTGCTTTATCTGGCATCGTCCAGGGCACACCTCATCTCTTTCAGGTTAATCAGATTTTCAGAGCAGGACCCAAAAACTGCAGTTTAACTCCACGGTATGAGGAATGTTCCCTGCACAGAGATTCCTTATCACTTTTCCATTTTAAAATTTAATAACAAACTGGAGGAGAGAGCCAAGGCTGCAGCCTGCTTACTGTACGCTCAGAGCTCGGGGCCCTGAAACTCGCTTTCATCTACAGCAGAAGCCACTGGAAAAGAGGGGAAAAAACCACCAGCAACTCTTTGTTTTCCCCCCAGTGATGTACCCAGGTTAATTCTGCTGGCTGTGCGTTGCAAAACCAGCACTCACCTAAAGGGCTGCCGGGCTGTTGAGCAACGCTCCGACCTCTGTTGCAACTGCAGAAGTTAATGCCGAGCATTGCCAGGGAAATTCATCTCTTCCAGGTGAGGCAGCAGTGTATCGCATTAGGGATCCCAAGGTTTCACCTCAGCAGATGCTTTAAAACCCGGAGGAGCTCAGCCAGCACCAAAACAGAAGACCTGCCCCGACAGAAATCCCTAAATATCCATTACTAAACCCTCCGAGCCTGGAAGAGCCTTCCCAAAGAGTCATAAACCCTTCGAGCTCCAGGTTAACCCACTCCACACACGCCCTGCTGCAGCCTCAGCAGGTGAGAAGGCACCTTCCTCCTCACACGCATCTTAACAAGAAGTGCCCAGGAGACCTTTTTTCATTCCTTTAGATACAAAAAAGGCAAGCTCAAGTCAGCCCTGGCCAAATGAATGCAAAATATTGTGTTTAACCAGTGCTGTCCTCACTGCTGGCTGCTGTCCCTCCCTGGGGATGGAGACAAAATCATAGAATCACAGAATGGTGTGGGTTGGAAGGGACCTTTAGGACCATCCCAGTCCAACCCCCCTGCCACGGACAGGGATGTCACCCAGACACTGCTTTCTGCACAGGAGATGCACATGTGCATCGGTATATAATTATCCATATTCAGTATGTGTTTTGGACATACAAGCATATTTAATGCCAGTAGAAATTCCCGTTTATCAAACGCCTGTACTACTGACTGACCTTACAGTCTTCAGCCAGGCACTTATGAGGCAAGAGACAGGAAAAGCTGGAATTTGGGGGGATGGTGGCAGGGGATGAAAGCAAACCCTCCCTCCCAGCATGGAGGCCACCAGACAGCAGCTCCTCCCGGATCCCTTGTCTTTTTAAGGGAAGATTACAGAGGTTTAGAAAGGAGCAGCTGCCTTGGGGTGAGATGTGAAACAATTAGCTTGACTCTGTGCCACGCTCCAGCTCGCAGAGAAAACGTCGTCTGTAGCAGTGGCAGCGAGCCTGCAGGTGAGTGCAGCCCAAAGAATTGCCATTTGGGGAAAAAAAAAATCCCCAAATACAGGCAGGTTAGCAGCGGAGGAAATGGCATTTCACTCCGCAGGTTTCATCCGCTGTGAAATTTGGGGAAAATCTATTCCACACGTACATTACCAGCTGCCTGAAACCAGCACCAAAATGTACTCCTGTGCCAGCAGGCTGTGTCCAGGATGTTAATTAGTGCTCCTTTCCCTCCTGCCACGGGATGACAGCCAGGTAAAAGCTCTGCACAAGTCAGTGTGATTAATCTGCCGAATCCATGATTGGCTGCCCGTCATGGAGGAGTCCCACAGTTAATTCACAGCTCCAGAAGACACAAGCACATTTCATGCCTTCCTGAAGCCAGCCAGCATCAGCTGCCTCCTCCCCGCAGAGCTGGCAAGGCTCGTGGATTTAAACCCAAGATTCCCTGGAAAACAGACTGGATAAATTGATAAAGTCTGCAAGTTAATTTGTATCAGCCTTTAATTAAGTTCATTTCTAGAGGTTTCCCTTTATTATTGTCTCAGTAGCAGGGATAAATTAAAAGTTATTTCAAACACCCCCCTAAAACACAGGCACAGCTTTGAGAGCACTTGACCAGAGAAGCTGTGGCTGCCCCTGGATCCCTGGAAGTGTCCAAGACCAGGCTGGACAGAGCTCAGAGCAGCCTGGAATAGTGGAAGGTGTCTGTCCCTGCCCATGGAACTGGATGGGCTTTAAGGTCCTTTCCAGCCCAAACCATTCTGGGATTCTATGGAAACTTCCTTTTGGGAACCTTATGCTCCAGGAACCCAGCTCAGACATGAGTGCTTATAGGAAACGTAGTGCTTTCTGCTGCTGTTGGAACAGTGGGATATGGGGCCAAGAAAACCCCAAGAGCAATAATTAAAGCTTTTAAAGAAAAAAAGTGAATTACAGCCACTATGCTGGATGAAAACATTCAATAAGTGACAGAGAAATACACTGCACTCAAAGCCATGCTGGGCTGAAACTGCTCACTGCTTTCCCTTCCTTTCTCACATTTATTTCACTTGTTCAGGACCTATTTTCTATAATTCCTGTTTGGAGAACATCCATTACCTGTCTATTCATGGAGCCATCCAGCCAAGACCCACCCAGGCTCATACCTGACGCTTTACCAAGTCAAGTTCAGCATCTCTCTGCCAGTGTCCTTCTCCACCAAGCCATCATCATCAGCATCATCATGCCTGGACCTTCATGGCAACGTGAATACCTAAAGCAACCCTCCAACACTTCAAAAAACCCTCACTGCAGCATGGAACGAAGCAGCACGGGAGAGAGGCAGAGTTCAGGAATACGGAGGGCAAGGACACGACTGGGGCAGAGCTGTTGCTGGTTCCCCCCACAGCGGACAGAAATATCCCCATTTGTGTAAATACAGCCTTAGTCAACAGGGCGACAGCTCCATACAGAGATAAATGTCACCCGCTGACGTCAGTGCCACAGCAACCTAATCAAAGTACAGCCTTCAGCTATTTTTAAACCACAGTTCAAGTATTTTTCTTTAAAAAGAAAAAAAAAAAAAACCTGTTAAAACTCATCTTTAAAAAAAAAAAACCCAACCAAAAAAAAAGAAAAAAACTCTTGAAAAATAAATGTATTTAACAGTAAAACAGAGCTGAAATATGTATTTCTCTCTGGTGCTGTGGCCATACAAGCAAAGCTTTATCCCATCCCGAAACTTGCTGTTCCATCTGATGCGTCAGTGCACTAGAAAGCAGAAGATAAGGATTCGGGAAGGCGAGCACATCAGATTGGCACTGGCCTTTGTATTGGAAATTTACCCAGACAGGTTAAAAATAACACGGGGAACGCTGGGAGCCATGCTGAAGGTCGCTCTCAGCAGAGCTGCTGTTTTTGTAGTACGAGCTGCCGGTGACATGTGAGCGCCACTGGCAGCATTTGTGTCCCCAGCACGCAGCGGGATCCCCTGGCTCACGGAGCCTGCTCAGGACCAGCACAGCAGACGAGCCGAGCCCAGCGCTTCCTTGCTGGACCTGTTTTCCTTCTCAAAACCAGTCCCCTGTGACTGCCACTGAATGGAGCCGTTCCTGTCCGCTGGCCAACATTCCCGTTCTGCAGTCCCACGGTTTTGAGGCCCGGTGTCAGTAACGCGGCGGTGTTTACACGGAGCCTCGCGCCTTGCAGAGCTCAGTGAGAAGAGCATCAGCACTTTTACATCCACCCTGGCCAGCCTGAGGGGATGTTCTCCATGGAGACCACATCTGGGCTCTCCATGGTCTCTATTTAGAACAAAAATCACGGGATCCTCAAGGTTGGAAGAGGCCTTCGAGATCATCCAGGCCAAACACCAACAAAGCGCCACCATAATCGCCCCTAGCGATACCCCCAGGTGCCCCATCCAGGTGCCTCTGGAATGTTCCCAGAGATTGCACTAGCTCCCTGGGCAACTAATTGCAATGCCTGACCACCCTTTCCCTGTTTTTTTTTTTTGTTTTTCTATCTACAATATTCAATATCCAATCTGAACCTCCCCTGGTGCAACTTGAGGTCACCTCTTCTCATCCTTTCACTTGAGGCACAGCAGAAGAGCCCAACCCTCACTTCATCACAACCTCCTGTCAGGTTCTTGGAGAGAGTGATGAGGTCCCCCCGAGCCTCCTCTTCTCCAGAAGGAAAGTTGGAAAGGAAGCAATTCCAAACTGGGAACACCTGATTCTGGAATGCAGAGGTGCAAGAGGCTGTGCTGCTTCCTTGCAGTTGTGAAGTTTTCTATAAACGTTTCACGTGGGGGGAAAGTGTCTCCAACAGTTAAATCTTCAATTTTGGCTCAGACTCTACAGGCAACTTGCAGAAGTCACTTACTGAGTGTTGGCAGGGTTGAGCAGTGACCACCTACCACGCGCCCAAGTCCCTGAAAGGACAGGTGGCACGGATTGGATGCTGTTGGGAATGGCTGGCAGCAAGCACTCACACTGATCTCTTTTCCTTGTTTACTGGTTTTAAGGGAAGAAACTTGCTGTTTAGGAGGAGCAAGAATCTTTAATTCTTCCTTCATCTGGAATGTGCAACTCATTTAAGGGTTTCTTGAAGTTATCTGTACTTAACAGAGGGAAACCCAAAACGGGTTTTGCTCCCACAGAAAAACTGGATCTCCACTGGAGCCCCTGTGGCCTCAGCCAAGCCCAAACTCCACCAGCAAGGTTCTGCTGGGCTTCCAAGCTTAACTGGACAGAAGGAAATAAATCTTCAGCAGCAAAGGAACAAACATCAGCGCAGGAGGATGAAAACCACGAGGGCAGGGAAGAGGAAAATTCCCGTCAGACGCCTCGACTCGTGAAGATGCACACAAAGACCAAGACAGATGTGCATCGATCCCTCTCTCAACCGAGGGCTTGCCTTATTTAATGGAAGACAGCAGAGATAAACCTTTGGGATAAACTAGCAGTGGAGGAATCCATTTCCCCACTAGAGAGAATCAATGATTATCCATTTTCCCTTTTATCCTCCTCATCGTTTGGTGAATTGGAGCAAACGAGCTAACTGCAGCTCCCATCTGCTCCCCTCCCAGATGTTGCTCCAGCTCCGGAATCCCCAGCAGAGCCCGCATCAAACCTGTTCTGATGGGATTTTCATGCCAAATTTAAACATGACAGGCAAAGCAGCTTCCCTTGGAATGCTAAATTTAGTGCGGCTTGACCGTGTAACCCACAGAGCCGGACACGCGGAGGGGCTGTCCCGGGACTCAGCACTCGTGTGCAGCTCATTTCAAGTTGGGAATACGCTTGCTTGTGGGTCTGGAGTAGCACACAGACTCTAATTACATAAAGGAACACAAGTACAGAATAACAAAGTCTTTAAGCAAGAGCCATGCTGAGAGCTCCAAGGTCTCCCGCAGCACTTTCCCAAATAAAGCCCCACATTTGGGGAGGGGGGGAAGGAACACAAAGTGCATTTACTGTAACACTGGCAGATGAAAAATTCTAACTGCTCTGCCTTGACATCTGGTTTCTATTTCACTCCCGTTCTATCAGGTTACATAACAAACAGATGATGCACCAGAGCCCCGGAGTTCTTCGGCAAGTCTTGTGCGGATTTGGTGTTTACATTCCTCGGCATAAAAATTCAAGCTATGCCACACACACAGGCATGTTCGAGGCAGACAGAGCGCTCGGAGACAAATGAGCAGTTTGCAGAGGAAAAGTAAGGCTGATTGGGGAGTGTGGGCGTGTTTTTAATAGAAGATTCCGCACAGAAAATCCTCCACTGTCCCGATCCAGTTCAGGAATTGAGTCTGCACACGACAGCACTTGCAGCTGTGCAGACGGAGTTTACAGGAGCAGGCCACAGGGAACGCACGAGTTTACAGCTGGGCGAAACACTCCGGTGAAGCCGCTGCCAAATTTAATGATGCAAACCACAAATTCCACCCTGCCCTGTTATCTAACCGAGCGCGACCTCCGGGGCCTTCCTCCACCTTCTCATTTGGGGTTTGTCGTTTTTTGGGGTTTTTTTTAAAGAGAATGGCACTTTTCACTCACTTCTGCTGTCACAGTGATTCACAGCCTCAAGAGCACGCTGGAAGTCAGGCATCCACTTCGCTGACCCCATCTCCAGACATCACAGACCTTCTTCTGAGTCAACAGCACATCCTTCCTCGGCAGCACTTCAAGGAAGTCGTGCTAATAAAGCTGACTCAGCTGAGCACAGGTCCCAGAGAATCCCCCTTCTCTCCCCAAAACACCGGCACACAGGAATGAACACATCGAGAGCTGGAAAATCATGGAGCTCATGATGCTCCAGTGCTTCTCTCTGAAATTTGATATGCAATAATCCTGAATTATTCACAAACCCCATATTAATGGAAAACTTTGTTCACAGAATATTTTCCACAAGCAGCAAGTGTCCCGAAACTTTAAGTCTCCCCCAAGCTTCTCACTGCACATTTAACTGCCAGCTTGGCCTTCTCTACCTTCACTTTTTGGGCCAGCAAAAGTGCCAGACTAGCAAGCACCAAAATAGCCAGAATTATAAACTCATCTCACATATGATTCTATATTCTGATCTCATTTTGGGCTCTTTGTTTTGCTTCTTAGAGCCATAAACACCTTGTGCATGTCACTGTCAGGCAGAACACTGGTCCAGGTCAACATTCAGCTTCCTCAGGAGCAACCCAACCTAGGATTGGATTTATACCTTCAGAAGAGACCAGTTCCCATGGGGACTTGCCAACCTCACCACCACAAGTTATTTTTGAAGGAAGCAGACATGGGACCCTCTCTGAACTGCAATGCAAGGGTGTAAAACGTGTCCTGTAAGAGGGTACAAGATCCCCGTGCTGTGTTTGGGAAACGCCTGCCAAGGCTCCCTGTGGATGGGACCTCTCTGAGCAGGAGGTCACTGACATTTAAGCTGGAGCCAAATATGAAAATAATAAGAGCCCTGATGGACATTGCTGCAATGCCTGCCGGTTTCCAAAGGCCAGGGCCTGGCTTTTCTCCTTGCATTACCCTCACATGAATCTGCACACATCCACACGCCGTGGTGCGAGGATGACACCAGAAATGGTGCAGGCATTACTCATGGGCAGGCAAGTGGAAAAATGCTCCAAAACACCAATTTTCAGGAGGCCTGTTCCTCAGGTACTACAGGTATCTCTCCAGTACCAGCTCAGGCAAACACAACAGCAAAAAGGACATTTTCCTGGTCAGAGAACCACTTCTGGCCATATCTTAACAAGTTTATCATTTAGCAGCAAGAAAACAATTAATAGTATTGACTTAGAAGAAACATGCAGCACTAGGTGCATTCCAGTCCTTACCATGAGGTGTTTTTCCCTCTGTTTCCACCCTGGGCTAGGTCCTTTGAAAGCCCACAAAGCAAAAGCTTAGGGGAAGAAAGAAGGGAAAAACAAAAAAACCAAAACCAAACCAAACCAAACCAAACAAAAAAAAAAAAAAAACACAAACAAAAAGAAAAAACCAACCACACCCACAAAAAAACAACCGAACAAACAAACAAACAGAAAAAAAAAGGAAAAAACACCGAAACAATGTTACCTCCCCTTACGAAACTCCAACAGCTAAAATATTTAAGGTGTCCCAAGGAAATTCCATGGAAATTAAGCACAGAGGACAAGCAAGAGGACAAGAGCTGCTGTAGCCAACAGCCCCAACACTGAAGCCTCAAGGGACGACAGTTCCTTACTCCAGGACATAACTTTTCACCTACCCACACTTTGCTGCTCTTTTTCAGTCATCCAAATTAATGTGTTTATTCTTCCATTTCACTGCAGGAGATCCTCAGGTGTCCATCCACTAAAACACATCAGAGATTTAGTCTGTGCTGACGGTATATTTACAGCTGGTGAAGGAATTCATGGATTGTGCTTTGGATAACTCCTCCTGCTGCTGGGGGGCAAACCAAGCAGAGAAGGGGTCTTCTCCAAAATCAGCACACAGCCCAGTCAAAACACATCCTGGAGCATGCCAAGGGCAGAAGAGGGAACCCCACAGGGAGGCCAAGGGATGTGGAGAGAGTTTTAATTCCATGCTTCCCAACACCTGTATTTCAAGCAGCAAGCGACGCTCTGAGGAAAGGGACCGCAAGACTGACTAGCTCAAGGGCCAAGAGGGAAAAGCTGTTCCTCCAACACCAAAAATTTTAAGTGCTTATTCATCCCCGCTTGTCATCTGTAAGCAAACTACTCCTCCATTCACTACAGACTGGCAGAATGCAAGGGCGTCGCACAGGAGCCTTCACTTCTCCTATTATAAACGATGCTATTTTTGCCTTTGAGCCTCCGGTATGGCAGATCCCACAGATCCTTCACACGCCTCACCCCGGCTCCCTGCGCTCTGCTATTGTGTCTTGCCGAGCCGGAGGTGTTTTCCTGCCGTAGCTTCACCTGCTGAGAGCAGAGCCGGGCCACGTGCCTGCTCCGTGTACAACCGCTCGTTCAGAGCACGGGACAATCAATCCAGAGCCACACACGTGCCCAGCGAGCCCCGGCCCCGTTCGGGCTGCACCCCGCCAGCTTTTGGCACCCGTGGTACCACCTCTGGCAACTCGGGGAGAGCTGCCACGGCCGTGCCAGGCACCGCCGGCCGTCCCAGCGCCGCGTGCCTTCTGCCCCCTCGGCTCTTCCCACCAGCACCGAGATTTCCGAGATTTCCCTGCTGCATATTAAAACATCTGCCAGCTGCCAGCACCGAGCCGGGCTGGCACGGCCAAGGGCACTGGGCAGAAGTCAGCAGCGCCAAGACACACAGCAAGGCATGGGATGCTCAGAGCGACCCCTCATTAGATGTCGCAGCGTTTGTTGTCCTGCACCCGCAGCAGCATTTCGTGCTGAGGGGTAAAACACCCCACGCACTTCAATTCGTTTTCCCAGCATCTAAGAAAGGGCTTGAGCTGAAGTTACAATCTGGGGACCAGAGACAGCACAGCTCAAATGCCTCTTACTGCATCCAAGGCCTGAGCCAGAAGATGTGGAAGCTCCGAGTCAGAAACATTCTAATTAAAGGAGTCAGCTGATGACCAGTGAAAGTGGCCAGCAGCCTCCACTAATTTCAGTTTGGGAGGAGGAGGAGGAGGAGGAGGAGGAGGGAGGAGAAACATCCCGGGCTGATTTTTCCTCCCTGCATCTTTCCCTGTGGACAGAGGTATCTTCAGTTCGGGGAAATTATTAACTTGGAAGAGGCAGAACGGTAAATAACGCAGATCTAAGCAGATAAATCGCGTAGAATTTGCCAATACCGAGAATATATTAACAAACCAAGATGTTATTGACAACTCGGAAATGTGACAAAGCCAGTGAAGCTCGCAGGCACGATGGGAACACAGGCTTGTTGGGAAACAGTACGAAAAAATATTAAAGGAGCGAATGCTGAGCATTCTGCCTTCTTCAAAATCTTTGAAAAGCTGTTGGTGAGATGGTGTCTCTGCCAGATACAATCTCACCAACAACGGTTCCTAAACACTACCCACTGCTTCTTACTGCAAAATAAAACCAGGTGAAGATTTTGGGGGGTGAAAAACCCACTGATGTTCAAAATAAATAGTCCCACAGTTGTTTCTTGCAAGAGGAAAAAGGAGTTTCTAGCGAGACAGAACTCATCTCCCCACAAAAGTGTGTGTCATACCTCTGCCTGCTCAAGCCACAAATGTTTATGTGCCTAAACCAACCACTGCATCATTATTTCTGAATAAAAACAAGCTCCTTCTGCAGAGCTCTCTGGCTTCAGGAGCCTGAAAAGCCAAACGAGACACCACAAGCACAGCCCTTTATCCCAGCTCACCTTCCCCTGGAGGGAGGGCTCATCCCACTGCTGCAGAGCCAGGCTGCTGCGACTACAGAACCCAGCTCGGGGGACAGGTGGCTCCTGAAGGGACTCTCCTGCCTGCTTCTCCTGAAGAAAGCAGCCCCAGCCGTGAAATACAAACTGAAATAGGAAGGAAATAATTAATTTTAGAGTCCACATGTTTTTTTTGAACACTTCCAGGGATGGTGACTCCACCACTGCACTGAGCAGCCTGTTCCAGCTCTTTGCAAGAAAAAAAATTTGACCTCAGGCACAAAGGAAGTCAAAGACTCCTCAATGCGGGATGGCCATTCCATAGAGCTCCCAGAACCAACCCTCACCTCCCTGGGGGAAAACAACCACCCCACGCCCCAGCCTGATCAGTGGGGATGGGGGATCTCCAGCTCTCCAGCACCCAGGTCCTGGGGAGAAGGAAAGCCAAGCACACCCTGAGCTGACCCAGCTTCACTCAGCAAACTGCAGGTCTGTGTTTACCCCAGCATCACACTGCTCACAGCATGCAAGGGGATGCTCTGCTCAGAGGCATGTCAGACACCTGAGATGGGAAAATGAGAGTGTGTGTGTGTGTGTGTGTGATCAGCAGGCTCCAACAGCCTGACCCAACACCCGGCTGTGGAAGAGCCCAGCCCCAGCCCAGCACAGCCCTGAAGAACAGATGCTGGCCAGTTCAGACAGGAGGAGCCTGGACAGACAGGCAGCAGCCACATCAGGGGAGCAGGAGCCGCTCTGTGCCCGCTGCAGAGCCAAAACACCACATCAACAGCAGGAGAGAGAAAAGCAGGAAAAGCCCACGCAGCCTGCACCCCAACACAGACACAGGCAGGCAGCTGCCAGAAAGCCCCAGTGACACAACCACCGCTGCCTTTTGTTGCAACCCCAACCCCTTGTGGCCCCTCCAGCACCGCCCCGAGCATCGCAGACCAAGGAATAAACAAACTGGTCAGGAAAACACTTTTAAACCTGTATTTTCACTCTCAGGTCTTGAGCTCTAACGGGGAAAAAGCGCAGGGGGGATATTCTTTGCACTCATTCTGCTTTTTGGCCAAAACACATCAATCTCTTAGTGACTGTTAGTTCGCAGCTCCAGAGAGGAGGAGGAAGGCCAAGGGAGCAAGATGAGAAACCCTAGAAAATACAGAGTTTATCAAATCCCCACAAGAGGCTGAGAGCAAGCCATGCCCTCCCTTCTGGCAATGCAAGTCACCTTTGAGCAGACAGTTTTCGCCTCAAAATAGGTGTTCTACCTCTGGAATTTCTTCCAAACCCAAATCACATGAAGGCCTGCCCTTCCAGTGTTGATCCATTGGCATCCATGGGCTGGTTGTTTTTCAAAGGACAGAAGGAATATGTGCAGGAGTTTATAGCGGAACAGTTTGGTCTAGAGCAGCTACAGCTGGTTTCTCAAAACTGGCAAAAATACCCACCAAGAGTTTTCACCCACAGGTGAGATATCGAAGGAATTTCCCCTCACCCCTCCATCAGCAGCTCGCGTTTGTATTTAGAAGTAGATTAAGAGAATAATGATTTTTTTTTTATATATCTCAATTTTAGAAACATTTCTAAATCATTCTTATTCTCAAGTCTGCTCAACTGCTCCACTTAGAGGTAGGGCAGCTGCGGGGGCAGCTTTGCCAGTGGGAGGAGGAACGTGCTCCAGGAAAGCCCAAACAAGCAGTTTCACCAGGGCACTCTCCAAGGAGAAACCTCAGGAGAGAACCAGCAGTTTCCATCCCACTCTCTGACGCAGAAGCTGCCAATGGATGGTCCCAGCCTCTCCAGCAGCTGCCTCAAGCTTCCCTGCAAGAATCCCAAGTGCAGAAGGATGACCCACTTTCCAGGTTTCTCACCCCCCTCCCCATTTGCAGCAGCATTCAGCACCCAGTTTACACAACCGTTGTTCCAGCAAATGGCTTTGCAGAAAGGTGAAAGAAAGTTTCTTTCATCTGAGGGCTGGAACATCTAAAGATCAAGTCCCTGTTGCCCAATGATTTGGGCAATCGCTCCCAAAACATCACGTTCTTTTGTGCAACTGCTACCCACGGTTTCCCCAACAAAAGCAAACACCAGAACTACCAGTAAAAAAAAAAAAATAAAAAATTTAAGGGGAAAAAAAAAAAACAAGAAACAAAAGTAGTCTGAGCAAGCAGCTTGAAAAGGAGCTTCCCAAGGGATGGGAGGTAAAGCAGTGAAACGAGGGCCAGGAGTCACTGAGCAGAACCCTCGCTCACAGCCACAAACACACTCCTGTTTTCTTCCCAGTAAATCAAACAGATGCACCCAAAGCCATCACGTTCTAAGCTGCAGAACAATATCCTTATAAACAGAGTAGAATTCCAGAAGCTAGGAAGTTAAGGAGGGATGGGGGTGTGGGGGGTAAAGAGGCTTGCAACACGAACTGCAAGCAGCTCTGACACCCCAGCCATGCACTCTTGGACTTGACCACCCTGCAGCTGCAGAACTGGCAACCTCTGGCCTACTCGGGGGCGTGTTAGAGTCCAACTGTATTTACTGCTGACAGAGACAAGCAAAGGCTGTGACGATTTATTGACGCAAGAGCTATTTTGTGCTCCATGCCAGAAATTAATCAGTGGAGGAGGACGAGGAATTCTCCTTAAGCGCTTTGGTGAGCTGCTAAAAGCAACAGGCTGAGGTCTCCCATGACAAACGCCATCGAAAAGAGAGGAAAGGAAAAAAAACCAAAAATTTAAAAGGGCAACTTTCACTTAGCAGCTTCTTTAGAAAGACTCAGGAGTCAGGCAGTGCCTGAGCTGAACCTGCCCCGCGTAACTTTCCTAGTGAAAAAGAGAATACGTGAGAGGAATAAATCAGAGCTTTCCCAAACCTCTGTCAACACGACCTGGGTGCTGTGTTTGCTCAGATCAACCTGTCTCAAGTTCATCTGGGGGAGGTAGAGGTGCTGGTGAAGGTGTAGTGACCCTTCAGGTTGGCTCTACCTGCTGCAATTCCAGACAAAAAGAAGGAAACCAGGGACAACAGTCCCACTACCTCCTTGAAAGAGCTCCTGCACAGAGCTTCACTTTGAAGGGAAAAGACAAGAAAGAGAAGAATCTTTAATGCAGGCTGAAGGAATAGCATCAGCCCTACCTGCCAAGAAGACATCACGATAAACCTGTCAAGAGTTACGAGCCTGCAGAACAGGCCTTGCACCTGCTGGAAAGGGAAAAAAAGGAAAGGAAAAAGCCATCTAATGCCAATCAGATTCTTGCTGCTGGCAGGGAAGAGATGCCAGAGCCCTTCTCCTGGGTTTGGTAAGCTGTGAGGATCACATGCTTTCCCCTGGCAGAGGTTCTGTGAGACCACTGGCACCTTAGTTAGAATAAAGCAAGTTCTGGGAAGTTTCAGAGATTTTTGCTGAAGCGACAGACGTCAAGGATTCAGCACTTGGACGGACTCGTGGAGTTTGGTGTACGGTCTTTTTTATTGTCTCGGATGATTTTACGAGCAGAGAAGAGAGGGTTGGTCTAGTTCAGGCTTTTATGTCTTCCCACAGGAGCACCTCAAGCGTTTTCTAGATCAGGAGTGAAAAAAACCATTTAAAACTGTTTCTCTTTATAGGCAGCACATAATAAAGGTCACAGTTAACAGAGGGGGTTAAGCCTGTTTGAGCAGAAAGCGCAAGTTTTGAATGCTGAAACAGAAGAGCGAAATACCGTTCTCAATGGATTATTTCAACACCGTCAGGCTTTAAGGGTTTCCTGCCTGAAGAACAGTCAATTGATCAGAACTGCTGAAACCACCTTTCCAGCAGCAGACAAAAAAAAACCACCTGGCTTAAAACTCTGAGCAAATAACCCGGCCGAGGGAGCGTTCCCCATCTCCCAGCGGCTCCCAGTTTTGCCGTCCGGCTGCGGCGACTGCGCGGCCGAATATCCGCACTGATCCGGGGCTGCTGGTCACGGGGCCGAGCCAAAAGTCACCACACAGCAGCTCATGGACAGCAGCAGCTGTTAAAGAAAAACTCAAAATCCACAGCACAGCGAGCACAGAGCCACGAGGGGCACACAGAGCTCCGTGGTTTTGATCCTGGTGGGGTCACACGGCCTCAGCAGCTGCCTTGGAGGACAAAACAGGTACGAGGCCAAGGCTGGCAGTTCAAAGCTCCCAAACCAGACCTTGCTCCCACCACGATTTGCCCCATAAAGCTATTTATGTGGTTTGGCAGCACAAACAAGCACGAGCACACGGGTTCCAGAATAGCAAAAGGGTCAGGATTGATTTTTTTTTTTTTTTTTTTTTAAAGCAAGCGATTTCTTTGAATTCGGTTGCAATTTCTCCAACACGCTGATCCCAGCCCTGCCATAGAGTACAGGGGGCTACCAGCAGTCCCCTCCACTGCAAGCAACTCTGCCTTGGCTGGAAGTTTCTCCTGGAGGAGAGGCACTCTGCTTGTTCATGGGCAAGTCAGCAAAAGAAGCTGTTTTCAGTGCTGGGATTGTTCAGCCCTTGGTACAACAAAAATGACAGAAAAGAAACCCCAAAAAACGACAAAACAACAAATAAAAGTAACATTTACTCTGTCGGTGATAGATCCCCCCAAAACTCCACATCACACACGAGCAGAGGTTGAGAGGGTGTATTTAATGGCTGCTGTCACAATCCTACCTGTCCTTCCCCCCTTCCCCATGTATCCACAGGTAGCTGTGGTCAGGCTTCTGTCTCCCCAGGCTGACCTTGCCCAGCCATCCTGGCAGAACCTCCTCCTCACGCTTGGCAACTCAAGCTTTCAAAACATTTGTTGCTACATCAAAGTGGAGCAGGGCAGCTACAAACAGAAGGAAGGTTAAGTCTGGCCTGTGGATTCCCTGGCAAAGCCTGTGCTGCCAGGGTTCAAAGCAAGACCAGCAATGCCCCACTGAACCCCAAACACACTCAGGGCTCCTGGAAACTCCCACAAGCACTGCTGACACCAGGGGTGGCTTCCAGCTGAGACAGGAGGGTCTCAGAAAAGGCCACCTGGGGTTATTCCCGTATGGAACTCACCTTTCAGTAGGTGTGATGTTTATTATCAGCCTCGTCCTTCTGAGAGGCTAAAATTCCACTTCAAAAATCACTTGAGCAGATCAGTCCATCAAGCCAAAGGGTGACAGCAATCCCCAGGGGGAGCCCCAAGAGCTGCTGAGCACCTCAAAACAAACCAGGGCACTGCAGCTAAAATTTTTCCCAGTAACTGATGAAACAACACGATGTGGATTTTGGTTATGGAAACAAAACCTTTGGAAGACCTGCTGATGCAATAATTTTAGTTTTCTTAGTGGAAGAATAGATTGTGTGCCCCATTTCTCAATGGTTTGACTACTCCACCTGGCACCTCAAACCGTGCAGGTGTCAAGGCCTTTCTTGCTGAGTGGCCTAAATAGAAATAATTAAATAAATAAATAAAAGTAGGGGTGATGATGCAATTCCTGGTACATGGCAAACTACGGGGAGAAAGGGACTGGCAAAGCCTGTACTGAGGGATGGGAGAATTCCCAAGTCCACAATTGTTCATTCTCCAGTCAGGCACCTGCTACTCCACGTTCACTCACTCCTGGCTATCCTCTGACTGTAAAGGCAGTTTCTACAGATATCAGAGGATGAAAAAAATATACTAAACATTACACTAAAAAGAAGAAATTAAAAGAAGAAACATCATTGCAATTGTTTGTCCACTCTTCCAGTCAAAAATCGAATTTGGGGAAGTATGAGACATAGGGCAAACTGGGGTTAAGCAAAAGTGAGTAACAAAAATGTGATAACCTCGTAGAAAAAGGTTTGTCTCCTTTCCAAGTGAGACATAAGATCCCAAGGACTATCTCAAACATTATTACAGAATCACCCGACTTTAAAAGTATGACCTTTTTTATATCCTTTGCCTACCCTGTACTTCATTCAAAATAATCCAGAGTTCTTTGCCTCTCATCACAAGTACCTGCTTCTCATCTTTGCACTGCAGGAAGCATCACAGGCTAAAAAACTTACTTTAGAAACAGGCTTTTAAAGAATTCCTAAGTGCGAGAACTGCATTTGAAGAAAAAGCAGAAATGAGAGGAATGTACTTGGCAGGGACACTGACCTAGCAGGAACTTCAGCTTGAACCCCAAGTTGAAGCACAAAACAATTCCTCTCTTTTGAGGGTGCAATCAAACCCTGGCACAGAAAGTCCCAACTATTTGATGCTCCAGAAAGTGAAAACTTCACAGGTTTAGTGGGAGCAGACTTAAAACTTTCAAGGACCTCAAAATGACACCATTCCTAGAGGAAATCCAGGACAGGCTCAGCTTCCACATAGGTAAGGACAGGAAAGCAGGTAGAAAAGGTGCCCTGTTGTGGGCTGGAGAAGGAAAAGTGAATGGAAACATGGCCAGTTCCATATGCTGGAGCTTTCAGCTCTTCTGACTGAGTTTTACTCTACAGCCAACCCCAAAGTCCCCCCCACAAAACTGGGGGACCAGACTGCTCAGGAGAACAACCTCTGAATTCCCAGTCTAGAATAATCCAGTCAGACCAGAGCACCGGACTGGTAAGGGGAAGCAGGGCTCCCTGGAAGTGCCCAAGGCCGAGTTGGATGGGGCTTGGAGCAATCTGGGATAGCGGGAGGTGTCCCAGCCCATGGATGGAGTGGGCTTTAAGGTCCCTTCCCACCCAAACCAACGCATGACTCTGTGATAGACTATGTCCAGATGTTCTTCCACGGCCACCAAGTACCCGCCATGGCCCAGCCCTGCTAGAGGAGGGCTGAAGTTTACCCCCATAGTCCCTGTGTTTATTTGAAATGATGCTCTTGCCCCCAGATAACTTCTCCAGACAAGCCTCAGTGCTGCCAGAAAGTAGGTCAGTGTCATTTAAAGCCGCCTTGAAATGCATCTCCACAGAAACTTCTTAATCTTTAAAAAGAGAACACATCAAATATTTATCGGGCGGCGCAAAACATTGGGAGATGCTCATGGGGAGAGCTCTTCTGTGTGTGTGCTGCATGAAATGGCTTTCCATGCCTCGCTGAGCCGTGGAGCAGGGCAGGAGAGTGGCTGGGTGCAGATAAAGCCCCGTGCAAAAGTCCTTATCTGCCCAGCAAATCGCAGTACGTGACTCCCCAACTCGTTCTCCCGGTGCCATGTGATCCCTCCGGGAGCTCCTCTCAGCCCTAATGATCCCTGCTGCAGATTTTCCCCTATCAGCCAGGCAGCTCATTCTCCAAACTTCAATATTCCTAATTATCAAACATTCAGCACTGCAGAATGTAGCTGAAATTTGCATCTCTGCAAGAGTGGCTCTGAAGAAAGGATGGAACATTTGCATTCAGACTGGTTAATTCCTGCAAGATAACATTTCATAAACAAAATGCTTCATTGAACATGGAGATTTTCAGCTTTTACAAAGGAAAGTGAACTTTAAACAAATACAAATCAGTTGAGTGATTAACTTTAAGTGTTTTGGTTTTTTAAAACTAATCTTTATGTATAACTGGTATCAGCAGAACAATCTTTACTGATTAAAGAAGCTAACGACAGTGAAACTCAAGCCACTGAAAATTAAGGGGGGAGGTAGAAGGCGACTGCAAGGAATCATTTAAGGTCAATAAGAGAGAGGGGAAAAAAAAACCCTAAAACATTTTTTTTAAAAAGCCATTAAAAAAAACCTCACACCTACTCACAACCCAGTCAGCCTGGGTAAGGTGAGAACCACGGGTTATGTAAGGCAAGTTTAAATTGTGGCCAACGTGAACGGGTTAAGGAGTGAAACTAAACACGCTTTCTCCCCCCCCCCCCCCCCCCCAAGCTTTGTCATAATCCTAAATGTTATCTTAATTAGCCTAATTTTCTTAATTATACTTCGCAGCAACTTGAGCCTTCGCAGCACAATTTCAGCGTCTTTTTTTTTCCAGCTTTGTTCTGGCCCTGGAAGAGGCGGCGACTCCTCTGCCAAAAGCCAAAGGCCATGTGACGCCTCCCAGGAAGTTTTCTCCCACCTGGGTATTCTTCTTCTCCAAAAGCTATTTCTTACACCCTACAGAATCTTGCTCCAAAACTCAACAAAAGGAGAAGCAGTGATGGGGAGAAAGTCACGCTTTTCTTAGCCCACTTAAATCTTCTCCTAATTTCTCCAGCTTGTTGGGTGAGAAGCCCTCAGTGCCCAGCACTTCTCACAAAAGCTTTGCAGAGTGAAATGAAAAAT
>VXBQ01013621.1:348069-369372 GCA_013400175.1 Phainopepla nitens
TTTTTTTTTTTTTTTACATAAGGATCTTACAGTTCTGCCACAAGAATGATTTGTTGATAGGACGCCTGGAGCAGCTTCCCTACAAAGACAGGCTGAGAAAGCTGAGGCCGTCCAGCCTGGAGATGAGAAGGTTGTGTGGAGACCTCAAAGCAACATTCCATTACCCGAAGGGGCTGTGAGGAAGCTGAACAGGGACTCTGCATCAGGAACTGCATTGAGAGGAGAGGGAATAATGGGTTCAAAGTGAAGAGTGGGAGTTTAGATATTAGGAAGAAATGTTTTACTGTGAGGGTGGTGAGACACTGGCACAGGTTGCCCAAGGAGCTTGTGGGTGCACCCCTGGCACTGTTGAAGACAAGGTTAGACAGGGTTTGGAGCAACCTGGCATAGTGGAAGGTACTGGGGGCTGGAACAAGAGGATCTTTAAGCTCCCTTCCAATCCCTTTATGGTTCTGTGATTCTGTGGCAGCATGAACTCTCACCTTCCTCCTCCCAGCCCCTTCCAGATGTGCCTCTGCGCCCCGTCACAAGTCCAGATGTGCGGCAACCACTAATGACAGTCACCACAGAACTTTATTTACAGAGCTGATTTTTCAGAGCTTTAATTGCTCTTCAGCCCTGATAAGAATCTTGGCCTGGGGCTGGGCTTTCAGAGCTGAGTTAGCCGGGTTACTCCGGACCCGGAGCTCGATGGCCTGGCTCTCTCTGACACAGCAGCAGCACTGCTGCCAGGATCCCCATGAGCCCTCCCTCGGTGGAACAAAGGGATGCTAGAAGGCCTTCCACATCCTGGCTCTCCTCTAGCAGCACTCCAGCAGCACCGTGGGGTTTGCTCTCCAAAAGCCACGCACACGCCACCACCACCTTCCAAAAGGCGTCACCGCCCATCCTTCTGCCTGCCACAGATCAATTACAACGAGATCATTTTTTTTTTCCCCCCCAAAATTACCTTCCTCGCTGCATTTAGAAGCAAACAGCCCTGAGTTTGCACAACCACACCGACCTGAAGGGAGGCACGGCCTCTCTCAGAGCTTTATTGATTAAATCTCTCCTTTGGCAACAGATCCTGCACTTTAAAGAAGGCGGGGGGTGGGGAGCTGCCTTTGCATCTCAGGGTTTGTTTATAAAATACTGCCAATACAGGATCCATACATGAAAAGAGGAGGGAAGGAAGAGGCTTAGAGGTGCCTGGAAATAATTCATTGTGACCACAGGGAGATTTACTGTGTCTTTATTTAGAATGACAGACTGGCTTGGGCTGGAAGGGACCTCAAAGCCCACCTCACTCCAAACCCCTGGCATGGTCAGGCTGCTTTATTCAGAGCAGAGCCAGTGTGAAACAGCCTCCTGAGCTCACCTTCCCTCCAGGGACCACCACTTCCCAGCCACCACTTTGCAAGGTGACAAAAACAGTGGCAGTAGTCCCCAGGACCCCCACAGCCCCACGACAACATCCCCTCAATTCCTGTTTCTCCAGCCGATTACAGCTTCCCTGGATCTGTCCCAGGAGAGCAGGTTTCACAAGCACTGCCCACTGCCCAGAAGTACTGCTTTTCCTACAGTACCAGCAATACTCAGACCTCTTCCAGGAAATACATTTGCAAACCTCAAACACCATCAGACATCCCCTTCAAAGAGTTTGGAGTCTCTAAGCAGTTTTCTGTCTCTAAACACACACTGTGAGAATAGCAGGTGACACTGTAAAATCTACTATCAGCTTAATGCTCAGCTATGGCCAGAAGAGCAATTGGATTACCATGGAATAATGAAAAAGAAAAAAAAAAAAGATGCGAGTTTGCTGCTGTGTTAGCCCAGTTTCTCCAAAACCACGTGTATTTTGTGCAGATCTGGACAGTCCCCCTCCTTTTCCAAGTACACAGTGTCAGAGTTTCAAAAGGGCAAGAAAAACACCATCAGAGGTATGGTACAAATTCCTTATGCAGGTGAGGTGAAGCAGATTATAATAAACCTGCAGCCCAGACAGAAGTGACTTAAAGATATCACAGCGATGCAGAATCACGATTAACACAGACAAATCACTGATCACTCAGCTTTCCATCTATTTCTGTCAGAGCTAGAACTTTTTTCCCCACTTTTGCTGGGTGAGAAGCTGAGTGGACCCAGGAGGAAGGAAAGGGTCCACAATTTGGAAAAAAAACCCACAATTTGAAGCGTTCTCTCTGCATCACCTGCTCCTCCTTAGCTGCACTGAGAAACTCTGACTTGGGGTGCTGGAAGAAGCAAAAGTTCTGCGGAACTCCAGAAACAAATGGACAAATTTCTCATGAAAGAGGACAAACACCACGTGCACGAGGCCAGGAAACCCATGAGACTGTTTGAGAAGTGTCACTACGTGCATGTCCTGTTGGGAAAGGCCTCCCAAGGTACATCCTCTTGGATGCTGCTGGAGAACGAGGCAATCAAGTGCTTTTGAAGACCTTAAAAAACCTTACAGATCCCACCTGGACACCAACCTACAATCACCAAACCAGCTCAGCTCTGTGTTGTCCCACAGAGACATGAGCCCCATCTCACAAAATATAAATTGTGCTCTGTAAAATTTTCTATATTGCACTAAAGTCACACATCGGATTCTTTCCAGTTTCCACGCACCCGTGCTCAGGAAGTTAAGGGAAATACTGGCAAGTGGAAGTGCTGACACAAAACTCAGGAATCCTCACGGAAGAGGGACAGGGAGCACAAGCAGTGGGAGCACTGAAGCCTTCACCAAAGTTACAACTGTGTAAGTAACAATGAAACAGGAAACCCAGCCTAGTCCAGCTCCTCACCGAGGGAACGCCAGGTACAAACATGCCCCAGCGAGGAAGATCCAGACTGACCAGTCCAGCCCTCTTCGCCAGGACATCCCATCTTTGCCAAACGCGTCGTCTCCCTGCAGCACCAGGACCAGAGGTGCCTGCCTTTGAGATCAAAAGCTCAGCACAGCGATCCCAACACGCAGAGCACCTCAGAAACACGGCAGCACTTCAAGGAATCGGCCCCCGCTGCATTTGTTTAGCAAATGCTGACATTTCCCCGCCAGCCATCACAAGAGGCTCTCACATGACAGCCCAGAGCCGAACAAACACCGTGCTTCTGCCTCTCCCTGAAACTTCCACCGCTCTCCAGCTCACACACACGGTGGAGATTTGCTGCTTGTGTGCCCACAGCAAACACCGTGACCTCATGACAGCTCCTGCGTGGTGACACCGTCGGAGACTCCATCTCTAAGCACGTTTGTCCTGTGTCTTAAATCCTAGTGCACCGGGAGTGCACGACTAACCAGCAGCTGCTCTGAACTTCCCCAGTTCACCCAGGAGCTGCAGTGCCTTCCTGGACAGGCCCAGGGAGCTGCCTTCGGGAGCAATCCTGCCATTATTCCATGAGCAAGTCCCTGCAGTATATAAGCAGTGCTACACAGGCACTGAAGTCACCGTCAGGAACAAAATGAACAACAGCCACAAATGGCACGACACTACTAACTAATTATGAGCTGCTTTGTTAGCATGGAACTAATCCACAGCTATGGAAGGGTGGCAAACCTAGGTGGAAATAATTAATCTAATTACGTGTAACAGAAATGCTCCGCAAAAATAATCAGGGAAAACGCTTTCTACAGTTTCCCATCCTTTTGCTTCTTATTGTCAAGGAACGCTCCACAACTGATTTCCAGGGCACACAGATTCACTGAGTAAAGCTGCTTTTCCCAGGCTCTTTTCAGCTGTGTCTCAAAGTCAGGTGCTCAGACTGATCTCTGGAAATCCAAGCTCCGAGATACCAGCCCAAACTGAAAACGTGGCATCTCAGTGGAAGGGAAGACACCTTTCGTCCATTTCAATGTTAAATTAACACAAAACTGACATTACTGAGCTTGCCCCTGGCAGTGTTTTTCTCACTAAGTTTCAAACTGAGGAAATCCCTTGTGGTACCTTGCACAGACACTTTTGCAAATCACCACTGACCGGCACTAATAGCTGCTCTGAAAACCAAAGGTGCCTCCACAGCCTAGGAAGAAGAATCCTCTGGTGGACACCCAAAACCACAAAAGTTTTGTGCCCCTTCTCCTTCCTTGCTAGGAACACACAGGATTTCTGCTTCCACAGATTTCACAGCAATACCACTGGGCAGATCTCTCATCAGTTTTTAGACCTCAACAAGTATTGATGTCGAAACCAATACAGGTAATCCCAAATACACGGAGAAGCAAAACCACTCTGGGAACAACCAAGCACATGAGGAGTGAACCTAAATCCTCCCAAGCATCACCCAAGACTCTGAACAAAAGATGCCGAGCAAATCTGTAAGTACCACCTCATATTCATTCCACGGGAGCTCCAATTTAAAGTGGCCAACAGCTTGGAAATTTTTTTTTTTCGGAGTCAAGCAGGAAGAGCTGCAGATTCAGAAATGCAAGTGACTGTTTGAAACCTGGGACTGTGCGAATCTGCAGGAATACAGAGCCCTCCTTGACTAGCAAGACTCTGGCAGAGGGTCTGAAAGAGCAGGATGCTTCTGAGCTCGATCCAGTTTCTCAGCAAGAGCAGCAAGAACAAGCAGTCTCACAGATGGATCCGCGTGGGAGGGAGAAAGGATAAAAGTCTGCCTCGGGAGCCTGTTCCAGCTGCTACCGGAGCCTCGCAGGAGTCGGCACAAATTGGGCAGAGCTACCTATAAAAATCTACTCTCTTGGCTTTTTCTGAGGCCCTCTTCTTTCCCAGTTCCATGTTTTTCCTCCATCCTACTATTTCCACATTCGAAGGAGTCCAAATCACATAGCTTGAAAGTGGTGCTTGACAGAAGGGGAATGCAGACTGGGAATTTATCCCGTTTCTTCGGCCCTGCCTTGCAGAGCACCCTCACTACACACACTCGGGAGCAGAAAAATCTAAACTCCTTTTAAATGCTTGACTGAGAAGTGATTAAAAATGAAATATTCAAGGCCAGGTTAGAACCTGAACCAGTGAGGGGCAGCCCTGTCCATGGCAGGGGGGTGGAACTAGATGGTCTTTCAGGTCCCTTCTGACCCAAACCCTTCTGTAATTCCATAATCCCATATTACTTTTATCCAGAATCCCGCCAACAACATTTTCAGTGCCAGGAAGGGGCTGTGTGGCTGGCAGGTAGGGAGCTCACCTCACTGGCTGAAAGCAATTCTTTACCTGGGGTTGTTTTTCAGCTCCTCAGGTAGGCAAAGGCAGAGAGAAAAACATTTACCTTTTCACGTGCTTGAGCTGTTACAACCACATCTGAACTCCTTGTTCTTCTGACAAAGAATCAGAATTACTGGTCACTAGCTGTGCCTAACCCATCTGGTCTCCCAGCATAAAATAGCTGAGTACATGTGTCATCAATCACTGTTAATTACTTCATTAATTTGGAAAAAGAATATTGACTTTTTTTAAAGAACAAACATTGTTTAAGGTCAGTCTAGTTTTCTTTTTTTTTTTTTTTTTTTTAATTGAATGCTATCTGATTACCAAGAAAAAATAATTTGGTCTGAACACTCAAGCAAGCCTGCCACACAACTCGTGCAGTTCTTTTGTCTGGTGAGACATTTCCTCAAGCCTTTTACTGGAAGGGCCAGTTTGATCCAGAAGCTTCGTGCTGCTCTCCAGTGCCCCATGCTAACCTCTCTGCCATTCCCACCTACTGCCCCCGTGGCTTTGACAGTCCTGACCTTTGGCATGCTCTGGGAAAGAAACATGCCCCAAGGTCTCCACAAACACATTGCATCACCGTGGAGTGGACATTTAGCCCTCTGCTGTTGGCTGCAGAACAGTGACACAGGCACAGATCACAGCGGTCTGTGCCTTCTCATCTGCAGCAGAGCCGCTGCCAGCACCAACACTGTCCACCTCCAAAAAGCGATTTTGTTTGAGGACGTCCCGTGTCATTCCTGTCCCCCAGCATGCCCTAACTCTGCCCCCCAGAGCAGGGCTGTGCCTCCCAATCCACACTGCAGGAATGTGCGCGGAGCTCAGGCGAGCACCCTCACCCTTGGCTGATGCCCAGCTCATCGGGCAGGGCACACCCACACCCACCAAAGCTTTGGGATCCCAGCACAAGCTCCAGAGTTTACACTGTTGCATGTTTTACTTCTCCTGTCTGACACTGAATGCCAATAATGATAACACTGCTCTCCCCACAGCCACCCAAGCAGCCAGACCCCTGTCCCAGTGAACTGCACAGGATCGTGGAATCCCAATGGTTTGGGTTGGAAGGGACCTGAAGGAGTATCTCATCCCAACCCCAATGCGTGGTGCCACTCTGCCATTTCTCCTTTTAAAGGGCCTGTTTTCCTCCAGCCAATAAAAATGTATTACAGCCTATAAGTGCATTATGCACTTCTGTATCTTACTCAAAGGATCTTTACCTAAATCCAAATTTTACATAGGAGCATGAAGGGTAACACACCAAACAGAAAGCAAGAACTCACAGCTTCGCCTTTAAAGTGCAATATAATCTGCTTTTATTTGCTGGGAAAACCTGCAACCACTCACATCATCCCTCAGGACACAGAGCAGTCTTGGGCACTTGGCTCAACCTCCAGCTCCTCTGCCAAAGCTGCTGAGACTCCAAGCCCCAGACTGCTGATAACTGAAGGGGCAGGAAACCCCAGGGGAAGCTGAAATAAATATATGCCTTTACATTCACGGGGGTTCCATGACTTCCAGTTTTAAATCACAATTAACATTTTCCAGCCACATCCACGGCCAGGACAGAAAACCAAGTCAGTCACCACAAACCTTTAACTTCCTCTGTTGTATCCCTCTGAACAAGGTTACATTTTTCATGACCAGCATCACCCTTTAATGAAAACTAGAATCTTCAGGCAAAAATTCCAAAAGCTGACAAGCAAGAAGAGCAAGGAAGGAATAACTGGCACCTCTCAGACTGCAGGACGTTTCAGGTTGTTTGTTATATGTTTATCTGTTTTATAACACCATCAAAAACAAAGAGGAACAAAACCCTTTAAAGAAGTACCTGCAGGTTACCTTGCCAGACAAAGGCCAGCAAACTTTTGGGAACTTACTTTCCAGGTGCTGCTCCCAACATCAAAGTGGTTCTTTAACTCAGTGTGAAGGAAGAGCTCCGTTTACTTTAGGATTTACATTTTATATGGCCCATTTTGCCTGTTTGCACAATATGAACACAGCAAGGCAAACTGGAATTGTTCTTGGAAATAAGAAAACTGGACTGTAAAGCCATAAAAAAAAAAAGTTAGATGTATTTCAAGGACTGACACATTAACCTGCCACGGGGGCTTTTTAAGGTATCTTTTACAATACTGTCAGTCAACAGGCATAAAGGGATTTCAGCTCTGTGTCCTTAGAGCCCTGGGGTTTGGGTCAGGAGGGACCTTAAAGCCCACCCTGTTCCACCCTCTGCCATGGGCAGGGACATCTTCCACTGTCCCAGGCTGCTCCAAGCCCCAGTGTCCAACCTGGCCTTGGACAGGCACCAGGGGTAGCCACAGCTTCTCTGGGCACCCTGTGCCAGGGCCTCAGCACCCTCACAGGGAACAATTCCTTCCCAATATCCCATCCAGCCCTGCCCTCTGGCAGTGGGAAACTGTTCCCTGTGTCCTGTCCCTCCATGCCTTGCCCCCAGTCCCTCTCCACCTCTCTTGGAGCCCCTTTAGGCTCTGGAAGGGGCTCTGAGATCCCCCAGAGCCTTCTTTTCTCCAGGTGAGCACCCCCAGCTCTCCCAGCCTGGCTCCAGAGCAGAGGGGCTTCAGCCCTTGGAGCATCTCTGTGACTCCTCTGGACTCTCTCCAGCAGCTCCAGGTCTCACCTGAGTGGGGCAGAGGGGCCAAATCCCCCCTTCCCTGTTGGTCACAGTTCTTTGGATGCAGCCCAGGACTTGGGGGTTTGGGATTTCTGGGTTGCAGAGCATCCACCAACACCTACAAGCCCTTTATGGATTTCACACTAAACACCACAGACAGAATATTCCTCCCTGCGACTCTGCTCCTCTCTTCTCAGGGTGCGAATGAAGCAAAGTCATTTACACTTGCTTTTGTCCCTCTTCAGCCTTTTAAAACATCAAAGTCCAACCTTCGGGGTCTTTTATTCGATTTCTTGGAGCTTGGGATTTTGCACCTTTGCACGCTCCTAAACCTCCTCCTGTAACTTCTGGCTAACAGCTCCAGCTTCCGCACCAGGAGGAATTTTTCCACCAAGAGGAACTGTTCTGCTTTCCAGATAAGCTGCCATTAGTCACCAAAGCTCTGCTCTGCAGGATCTCCTCTCACCTTATCACCTGCTGCTTGGGATACTCTGAAATAAATGAACAGGAAAGAATACAAGGTGAAAACAAAACAAATCCGAAGACCCCGCGTGTAAGCGTTTATCTGGATCCATCTTGTACCTGACAGGAGGTTGTACTGAGGTGGGGCTGGTCTCTTCCCCCTGATAACAAGTGACAGGACAGGAGGAAACAGCCCCAGGTTGTGCCAGGGGAGGTTAATGTTGGATATTAAGAAAAATTTCTGCGTGGAGAGAGTTGTCAGTCCCCGGGCAGTAGAGGAGTCCCATCCCTGGAGGGAATTTAAAAGCCACGTGGATCTGGCACCTGGAGACATGGGTTAGTGGCAGTGCTGAGGGAACTGCTGGATTTGACGATCTTACAGAACTTTTGCAACCTGAATGATTCTGTGTTTCTATGAACATAATGATTAATAAGTTACATTATGGCGGAGGGCGAAACACGGCCTGACAGCCAATGCCTGCGGCCACCTCCAGCCCCTCCCTGAGGGAAACCATGCACTGCCTCAGCAGACTCTGACAGACAAACACCTCCCTGGGATGTCAGGCGGCTGAAAATTTACATTTCAGCACCAGTTTTACATTCAAGCAGAGCGCAGGGCCACTGCAAAGCAAACACGAGTCCCATTACCTCAGAGCACTCGGCATGCAAAGCACACTCCAAGGCTGGGGCGGGGGGGAAGGAGATTGCAGGAATGTTTTCCTGAAATGGAAGGGGGAGATAAGATCGAGTGAAAAGGAGCAGAGGCTGCTGACATATCTAGACTCCCAGAAGCCAGTAAATATGCAAATGGGCTGCCATTTCTGCCAGTAACACTCAGAACCAACTTTGATTCTGCTAAAATATATCGCATTAAACAAGGGAGATAAGCTCGGCACTGAATCCACATAGAGCAGCTCCCTTTGACCAAGACAGCTTTACTTCTCACTCCAGGAAATCCTGAACAAAGCTTTCCATTCAAAGAGTCCCCACTCTGGCTATCACAGTGTTTATGAATAACTTTGGCCATTTACCTTTGAGTAGTCTGATTTGCAAGCGCTATTAAAAACTCTACATATAAAGCCATAAACCTCCCTGGAAAAGCTGCATCCATCCAGCCCCAGTCACAAACCATTCCCCAAACCAGGAAAGGGCTTGCTGCTCCGAAGCCACAAACAGCAAATTTCACACGAGATGTCAGAGAGGAGAAAAGAAAGGGTGTATTGAATGTGCATCCCTGGAGACAGAGATTACAGAGCAAGAACTGAAGCTGATGTGACCTGATAGCAATGATAAACTCAGGAGATGATAAAGGCATTCCCTGGACATCCATCTGTTGTCCTTGGGGTTTGGACAGACACACCAGGCAGAAATACGGATGCATGAAAATGCCATTTTCATGAAAATGAAAATACAGACGTGATTTGTTTTCATGTATATGAAGTATATACACGTGAAATAAATAGATGTATGTTCAAACACCGGAGGCAAAGAAAGCGTTTCTTGTTTTCACTCCATTTTTATCTGCCTACCACCTCTGAATCAGCGAGATGAGCGCAAAGGCCGGTGCTGGCTCTAGTCTGAGATACATATTTTGCACATTGTTAAGCAAGAGCAAAAGCAGCTCTGCCCTGCCACGGCAGGGGCTGAACTCAGCCTCAACAACCGAGTCCATGGAACGAGGCTGTTCCCTAGCAGAGGGAAAACAGTCCAACCTGCACCCCTCCTCGACAGCCCTTGGCTGCTCTTCCCAGACTCCAGCACACAGGCAAGAGCATCGAGAACTTCAGGCAACCACCAGCATCAAAAAATAAGCACGTACAGAAGCTAGGGAGATGTAAAAAATAAACCCCAGACCTTTGCAGGCTGAATAAGCCTCCCACGTGCGGCACAGTACAACAGGAACGATCTCCCCAGCGATGCCAGGCTCTGCAGGGAGATGAAAGCAGGCTCCAGCTCTCCAGGAGCAGGACCTGCAGGCAGCAGGGAGGCCTCAGGAATTCCCAGGAGCAGGAACCCCGCCCCAAACCTGTGGCAATCCAAGGGGAGGCGGCTGGGGAAGGCTCCCGCTGCTGCGGGAAGGTTATGACAAAGGAGGTTGGCTGGCGGGGGGCAGAAGCAGAGACAGGGAGCGGGCTGTGAGGGCCTGCTCCAGGAGAGAAGAGCCAGGGGAGGAGGGGAAGAGGCCAGCAGCTGGGAAATGCCAGCCCAGGGAGCACCTGCGCTCACCTGAGCCCGGTGCATGCCCCTTCCATCACAGCCAGCCCCAGCAGTGCCCTGGCAGGAGAACAGCAGGACCTGGCCTGTGTTTGCCTCGGTGTCGCAGCCACGCTCGCTGGCTGCCTCCAGCATATGCTCAGAATTCCCTCATCCCTGCTGCGAGGCTGCCATAATTCCCATTTTCGCTGCCAGTGCTAGGAAGGAGCCTCAGAGCTATATGCTGAGGCCCTGGAATTTAAATATACGATAACACTGTAAATAAAAGGAAACAAATTCCTTAAGGAAAACCTTTTCACATGCCAGATCAGTTCCCAATAGTAACTGCTCTGCTTTGACAAGAGATAAATATTTACAGTCTGAAACAGAGAACACCTTGTGTTGCAGTGCTGGAACGCAAACCTTGTCAGTCCTGGTATCCTGAAGAGAGGGTTTTGATATTTTAAAGAAAAAAATTAGAAATAAACCCCCAAGCTGAGCACTTAGAAGCACACACACATTACTGTGCTCATTTACCCCACCAAAACAAAAACCTGAAGGTAGTCACACAGAGAAATTGTCAAACATGCTGAATCCAGAACAGATTTTCTCAAAAGGAGACCTCATCCCCCAGGGAATGTAGACAGTTTACAGCAAAAGTCTAAATTATTGCCAAAAATATGCTGCTTTTTTTTATATTTATTTAAATATAGTCTAAGTTGCTCCTCTTAGACATTCCTCTAGCAAATGCAGACACTGAAAATTTTTCCTACTGGAGCAAAAAGGCAGCAAGGAGGACCAGATGTCCATACCCAGTTCCTTGTATTGGGGTATCCCACAGGAAGGGGGAAGAGAAAGCCCAACAGCTAAAGCCTGAGCTATCTCTGAGCTTCCAGCATGACTCCCAACCTCTGGGCCTGATCAGCTCCTTCCAGCCAAGGAAAGAATGTGGGGAATGTCATTGATACCGGCACTGGGGAAGATTGAGGAATGGGAAGTGCACAATGGCTGGATATCCCTGTCCCAAGGAGGGTGATAAGCCTGGTGCAAGGTGATGCTCTCATTTCTGCTCGGCTCAGGTTGCTTGGGTTTGCTGCCATTTCACACAAGCTAAACACCTCATTAAACACGAGTGCTTTCTTCTTGCTGCACTGCCTGTGCAGTCCAAGCTCCCGTTTCTGAGAGGACCCGCACGGGGACAGCCTGGCTGAGCTGTTACACGGCAGGGTTTCATATCTGAGGTGCAATTTTCCTCACCCAACTGCTGCTGGGGCTTTTATGGCCCGCTCCCTTTGAAGTGGGGCAGCCCGGCCGTCGGGCGGGCCGACAGAAGAGTTCAATGTCTGCCTGCCACTCTCAGTTCCCTCACTTCCTCCTCCCCTTCCCAGGGAATTACTCCCCTGGGCAGAACTGTCCTGCCTTGGCCTGGCTGCTGCCAGGGCCAGCGCTGCTGCTCCACAATCCCATCCCTGCAGTCAGCCAAGCCTTATGTTCCGTGCTCAACTTCTCCGTTTGCTCCCCTGCTTCCAGCATCCCTGCACAGCAGTTTATTTTTAGACCAGCATTTTTAGAGCAAAGCCCAGAAGCAGCACACTTTCAGTGCCGAACAGAATTCAGCTGTGACTCTAATGCTGTCAGCTGGCAGGAGGACACTTGGGTTTGGTGGCCACGCAACACGGGTGCGACTCCGTGGCTGCCACCCAGGGCCACCGCTGGCCCCCGGGCTCTCCCAGCTGCACACACTACTGGCCCTGGGCTTCCACAAGGGATGGTGACTCTGCCACTCCCTGGGCAGCTCCTTCCAGAGCCTGACAACTCTTTCAGGGAAGAAACTCCTCCCGATGTCCACCCTACATGTGTGGACGGAGAAGTGTGCTGGCACAGGAGAGCCCAGAGCTTCCTCCTTGGGTCCACGTGAATGTTTGCAATTTGGGGTCACTGCTCACAGCCAGCTGCAGGCAAAGGGGAGATCCCTGCTGGCTTTACCAGGTGCTGGGTCAAGCCTTTAACCACCAATACAGACAAGGAGAAGTGCCCCAATACACAACATGGGGCTCCTGCCCAGCTTTATCATCAGCTTTCCGGGGTCAGAGGTGGTTCTCAAGTTCTAAATGCTAGTATCTGCCTTCTTTTGACTATGGCTTGTTTCAGTGCAATTACAGAATGATGGAATCACATCCAGCAGGTGCCAACACCATCTTTTTCCACCAACAGATCACAACCTAATAGAGGCAACAGCAGCAAGAGACACAGCGACTGAGATGAGCAAGGCCGTGTAACCTGTGTAAATCCACCCAAAATCTGCAGGGATGGCTCAGAAAATGGCACAGTAAAAGTCTTTTCTGCTCTCAGCGGCCCGCAGGATGTCCTCCTGAACAAGACTGCAACGACAAGGCCATCTTCTCCAAGGCATAAAGCAGCCAGTGACAGAGCCACACTTTGCCCTGGAATCACATCTAGTCTTTTTGCCCACTGACCCAGAAGTCTCCAGCTTTTCTGCAGGCTCGATGATTTATAACACAAAACCTCAGATTACTTTTCCCTGTCACGAGCTGGTGGTTTTTTGCAAAGCTTCAAGCAGGAAGTGTTTTACCTAATGTTAAATATTTCATTCACTGTTATGATTAGGCCCATCCTCAAAGGCTCCACCCGAGGCACACGGAGCAGACGAGGCAGCAGGGATGAATAAGAGCACGAAGAACAGCCTGACAAGGAGAGGCAAACACAGCCCCCAAGGAAGCATTAGGTACCTGCCAAGTACAGTCAGAATAAATACTCCTTTCTAGTCCTCTCCCTCCTCCTTTGATCATGCTTCCAGGTCAATATCTTGTGAGAGGCAGTCTTGACTCAAACGTATCCTTCAGCCTCCACCAGGATCTGACAGCAGGTATCAGTTGTGGAAATAAATAAGTAAAGAACATTTCCTCCCAACCAAAGCACTGCTATTTGACTCAAATAGGAAATCTGTCTTGGGTAGGAGAAACGCACAACAGAATCCACAGGGAGAGTAATTTATTTTGGGAGGTTCACATGCATGAGGTTGTGAGCAAGAACTGAAATGCAAATGCAGATCACAGTAGCCAGTGTCTGCCAGTGGAAGGACTGGTCAGCAGGACATCCAACACCAGATCCCAACACACCACCTTGATTCTGTGTGGCCTCTTTCCCTTGCCTTCCCTTCCTCCTCGGCACAGAGCAAGGACAAGACACAAAGTTTGAGTGTTCTCAGCATCCAACACACCAGGCCCTCATTGCCCTGCTCGAGTAAGAGCAGCAGCAGCCCTAAAACATGGAGAACCTGTGTGATCCATGCAGCCATTCTCACCCACAGCAGGCTCAGGGGCACAAAAAGCAGGGGCCAGTTTGCTGACCCACAGCAGAAAGAGCAGTGTCAGACCAGGCTTCCTGCTTTGCACAGGGAGCAAAGATGGGCTGAGCTTTGCAACAACCCAGCAGAGATCCTGCTCACATTCACGGAATGATTAAGGTTGGAAAAGACCTCTAGGACCATCGAGTCCAACCATTAACTCAGCTGGGTCTGTTTCCTTCCCTGCCCCTGAAGATGCTCCCGCAGCACAAACCAGGCTCAAACTGTACCATCTCCCTGGGAAGGCAGCAGGAAGCTGCATTTCACTGTGTTCTTGCCCTCTCCAGCTTTAAAAAAGTGCCAGCCTTCATCTCCTCCAGCAAGAGCTCCACAAGGAACACGATCCAGTATCCTCTGAGTTATTCCAAAGCGTTCTGTGCTCCCTTTTCGCCCAAGCAGGCTGAAGAAAGAAGCCGAGTTCAGTGTCACCGTCCTGGCGACCTCGTTCCCACTGGGACTTGGAGAGATCCCCTCTCCTGACTCACCCACAGCACTGGGGACAGCAATTTCATTTTATTGCAAGGCTCTGCTGGCTGGAGAAACCACTCTTTTCATTTGAAGAGATGAGTTCCACATAGGCAGTGCTGCAAAAACAAAACCCGGCCTCCAGGAAAGTTCGGTTTTACCCATGAATTCTTCCTTCAGGACCATCCTGATGGACACACAGCTCTTCCCCTTCCAGTGCTCCCTGGGAATTCCGTGATCTTTGCATCCCTATCTGTCTGCAGCTGGACCCACTGCATCCAAAGCCAAGGCCAACAGCACACCTTTCATCTCATCCCACTTCCTTCCAAACCAGTGTTCACAACTACCTGCCCACTGCCTTCTCCCTGCCCTGAGCTGCCAAGGCTAAAGCTCACAGACTGTTCCAATTTCCACAACCCTCGTTGCTATAAAGGTGTGGAAAACGCAGTTTTTCTTCACTTTTGTGCACATTATTGGAGCAGAGAAGCAAATCTCACCACTCCACAGGCAGCGAAACCTGCAGCAAAAGGCAGCCCATTTTTTTTGGCTCTCCAGGAGAAAGAAAGGATCCTGTATTGAGGATCCACCACAAACAGCAACAAGAACTAGGTAACTGTAGCTCCCATGGAGGGAAAATGTAACCTTCCAAACGCTTTGAAAAAAACTCCTTTTCTGAGGATTTCTCAGGAACAGCACACACCAGGATTAATTACTTGTTTCAGGCTCAGGCTGTTGGTGCCTTTCTGTGGAGACGAAATTTTGTCAACACAACCCCAAAAGCAACCCGAGTATTACTTCCCCTGAGCAAATGCAACAGAAACTGCTGGAGCACATCAGGAGAATCCAGGCAGGAGAAGGATGTGAAGTGACTGGTGACAGCCCAGTTATGAGTAACTGCTATTCCTCAAAGTGGAGCTAACACAAATTCTACCAGCAAACCAGTGCTCCCGCACACACGTGACAAATGGAAGTTCATTTTACACAGAACAAGACACAGTGTACTAATGCTCCCAGAATTTAACTGTAATTAAGTCTCACTGACAGACACCTCATTAAAGCACCACTTCTCCAGAAAAATTAATAAAGTGAATTATTTCCTACGTGTGAAATATCAGGGTTTTTCACTGCTCATGAAAGATACATGGAGTTCAGTTTAGCTGGATGTCAGTGCTCCCTGGAATGAAGGAGTGACATGCTTAAAAAGACATTTAAAACAACACATTGCTGAGCTGCCAAAACCCAGGCTGAGATGCTCCAGCCCCTGCACGTTATTTTATCCTGTGATGGCCGAAAATAAAACCCCTAAAATACAATTCTTCTTCCAGCAGATCCAGATAGATAGATACATAGATAGATGAAACAACTGGCTTGTTATGAGAGTTATTAGAAAACCAAACTAAATTAAGATAACATACTTTTGGCCAAACTAAAAAAAAAAAAAAAATTATAGCCAAAACAAAAAAAAAAAAAAAAAAAAAAAAAAAAAAAAAAAAGAGGATTCCCAAGACACAAAAATCCAGTTTTCAGATTGCAATTTTTTGGGGTTCAAATACTTCTTATGTGAGGAACAAAGGTTCAGCCATTGATGAGGGGGGCAGAGGGCTGAGTGTGTCCAGGACCATGAGCTGACACACATTCCTCTGCACTGGGAGACGGCTCTTTGAGGCACATTTTAATCAAATTTCTCTGAGGTAATATCCAATACAAAACTGAGCTAAAAAAAATGAAGCTGATCAAGATGTGTCCAGTAGTGAATGCCACAAAAAGGGCCTGAATTTTCAGAGGGGAAGGCCAAGCTGTAATTCCTTTCAAAGGGAAAATCACAGAAGCTTTCCAAGAGATTTTACAGTCTTTTTCTAATTGTTGCCTTTTTCAACATCATTATGCAACCTCTGTGTGCTTTCCTGCTTCTCTAGCCCCCTTTATTTCACCCATTCTCCCCTCATCAACTTCTTCTAAATGCTGTGAGGCAGCTCCTTTAAGACAGCCAGAAATACAGTGCAGATTTTTCTCTCCTCCTCCTCCTCCTCCTCCTCTCAGTTTAAACTGCCCAAATCTTTCCGGTGAAGAAGCATTGCCCAAAATCTGCTTGCTATTCAAGCAGCCCTGGCAATGACAAGCAGCACTTCATGAATCATCTGTTATATATTGCCTTATCAACACGGTCCACTGCAGGAGAAAGTAAAGCTGGCCCACTCCGGGCTTGTGCATAACACAATCAAAATGCACGAGGCATTAATTACAGGAGGGCTCTGAGGAGTTCCCTCATCCAAGGATTCAATATAGGCTACATATATATATATTTTTATATATATATATATGTATAGATATATGTGTTTGAGGCAACCTAAATCGAACCAAAATGCTAGCAGCCATTTCCTCCCCCACCACACACAGCTTTTACTTTACCCCTTTTACTGGTTTCCAATATTGCCACATTTCTAATTATTAAAGCAGACAGCTTTAGTGTTTCTGCTGTTTGTCAGCTTCAGCTATTTGAGGCAAACACACATATTTTTAGGGAGTTTTTTTCCCTCCAAGCCAGACCTCTAAGCTCAGCAAATGAGGTGAACCTTGCACTGCTCTGTTTCCCTGCACTGCTCTGGAGCATTGGCTTGCTTGGACTTGGAGAAGCTGGAAGCAAAGATAAAAGGAAGGGAGAAGCTATCCATGAGGGAAGAGGGCTCAAAACTGGAAAGCAATTGTGAATTCAGTGACAAGACACATCCCATTGGCTTCTCTGCCCAGTGAAAAACACCCTCACAAAAGCACAAACTCACGGGGTTCCAGCAGAACTCTGATAAAATCTAAACCCACGCAGACTCGGTAGCAAGACTGAAAAAGATGATGTAAAAGTGATGGGATAACTGGAAACAAGCTAAAGGTGAACTGGCAGAGCAATGAAGTAGAATGTGACACCACTGAAGAAGCCAGCAAGAGCAATACTTGGCAAATATTTATTAAATGTCATTACCAGTGGCCCAATAACATGTTCAATTAATATTTCCTTGTGGTTTGGGACAAGCTCTGCCATTTGGAACAGGCCAGCAACAGATCCCACTGAGCAAATAAACTCCTCTGTGTGTACTCAACCACGAGGGAAATACAGCTCAGAAATATGAGCTGGGGTTCATATTTTTTCATATAAATATAAATACACAATGCCAAGGAGTGCACAAACACTTCTTTAGCTGGAGGAGGACACCAAGGAAGCGTTTTAACCCCAAGATTAAGCTGGCACAGCTGGGCACTGAGCACTCAGATTCTCAAACCCTGAAGGGAGCATCATTTAACCCACACAGACCCAGGGTAACCTCGACAACACACGGGGACAGCTGGTTACAGCAACCTTACAAAGGCATAGCCTGGCGTGCCAGCATGAGGGGAACGCTGGAAGATGAAGGAGAACTCTCCTGAAATATTTGATTTATCCCATCTTCCCTATTTATGGGCAAGTTTTAGTTGCAACACTTCGTTTGCAATGTGTTTGGGCACTTCACGTATAGAAAGTCTGCAGCTTCCCCTGATTTGGAACCTGCAAATGAACCTTGAGGATAAGTTTCAGGCACTGCAGCAAGCTTCTGGATCACAGATACACCTTAAGCTGGCTTTAAAAGGTCTAATACCCATAAAGCACAGAGCATTTGAAAGAGAGATAAAGAGGGTAAACTGAGCTAAACCCACAGGCAATTTCAACCCTGGTTTTGAACAAGTCCTGCTCCTCACCCCTGCAGTGCCACAGGGGGTTTAAGGCTGAAGACTCAACTCCAGCTTTTCAGCAGGCTATAAACAGGCAGCTCCTGTGCTCCCATGGGAGGAAGGAATTGTTCCCTGGGAGGGTGCTGAGGCCCTGGCACAGGGTGCCCAGAGAAGCTGTGGCTGCCCCTGAGTCCCTGGAAGTGTCCAAGGCCAGGCTGGACGGGCCTGGGGAAACCTGGGACAGTGGAAGGTGTCCCTGCCCGTGGCAGGGGTGGCACTGGATGGGCTTTGAGGTGCCTCCCAACCCCAACCATTACATGATTGTATGGCCAGGAGAAGAACAGGTACTGACCACGGGGGCTGCAGTCACTCTGCTCAAGCTGCTGCTCTCCAGGAATGCTCAAACCACAAGGCTGGCATGCCACAGGCTGGTGCTGAAAGCTCAACAACTTGACAAGTTGGGCAAAGCCTCCACCCAGAACCATCCCTCAGCTAACACAGGTCCATGGGACTTGCAAACCTTCCCAGTCCAGATTCTCCAAGGGCTCAGGAGGCAGTCTGGAGTTCAAGCCCTTAAAGATTTGGGCAAAACATGTTTCTGCAAGACAACCCACTGCCATCTGCACCTACCTAAGTATCTCCTATCAGTTCCTGCTACCAGGTAACTTCTTCAGGAGCTCATCCATCTCCAGGTGTCTGTAAACACATCACCACTAGTTTAAGAAAAATCCCTCATTCTTGTATTTACCTTTTCTTGTATTTACCTTTTCTTGTATTTACCTTTTCTTGTATTTACCTTTTCCTGCTGTTACTGCTCTGCTGTTTTTTATCTTTTCTGCATTAATGGGATGTTGCCTGTGAAACATAAGCACAGCACAGAGTTGCATCTTCACCAGCACAAAAATTATGCAAGCAACTACTCTTACTGTTTTCATCTACTCTTGGAATAGTTTGGCTGAAAAGGGACCTTAAAGCCCATCCAGTTCCACCCCCCTCGCCATGGGCAGGGACACCTTCCCCTATCCCAGGTTGCTCCAAGCCCTCTCCAACCTCACCTTTCTTTATTTTCCTGGTGATTCACCATCAAAAGGCAAGCAAGAAAGTGAAACTCATTTCCACTACGGAGTTCACCTGCATCCCACACCGGGACCTGAGTCTCCTCTACCTGTTATCTCCCACCCTGGACACTCCCTGGGCTTCTTTAAAACTTGATTAACTCACACCTGACAGATCTCCTCTACTTTAGGACAGTCTGTGTAGGAGATGGCAGCACACAGATACAGGCTGCCCAACAGACATCTCCTCCCAAGGGAACACAAGCTTTTCATGCCACACGTGTGCCTTCCTTCCACACCTCCATCCCGTTGAGCAAATGACAAATTCTTCTGCTGTTCTGGGCTGATTTTCAAAATGCTTTCTCTAATCTGTCTCCCTTCTAAAGCTAAGTCCTGATGCAAAACAAAACAAAACACAAAAAAAAAAAACCACAACCAAAAAAACCACCAAAGAAAACAGGGTGGCAAAGTTAAAACTGTGGAAATGTAAAGATTTTTTTTTTTTCCCCTAAGTTTAGACCACCGAGGGCACAGCTTAATATCAACACCAGGAATCTGTCAGATGCACATGCTAAAACATGCCATCCAAGGACGGAGGGAAAAAAGCAGAGAATCCTGGAAAGCTGCATCTTCCACATTTCACTCTACCCAGAAAATCTGCAGTCGCTAAAACTTACTCTTTCTAACTGGGTGGCATTTTACATTTCCAAATGTAATTGAGTGAGCGTGTTGCCATGGCGACAGCAGGGTTCTGCAATAACTTTGTTGCCTTGTAATTGCTGTGTATTTGTATACAAGCAGCTGAGCTTTCTTTAATTCAATGCCCTCAACTCTTCCAGCGAGGCTGCGGAGCGACGGCGGCAGCTTTTTTAGGCTGAGAACTCCGAACAGCGGTGCTGGAAACATCAGAAACGATTAAAACTCAGCGCCGCGACCGACCGCACTACACACACACACACACAAAAAAAAAAAACCCACCACGAAACCCTGCCAAGAACCAGATTATTACATAAACTTCAGAGCTCCTTAGCTTTTAAAAATGTTGCCGTTGCAACAACAACAAACAAACAAGGGGGGGAAAAAAAAAAGCACAATTCAGATAATTAACTCCAGGTAGATTTGGCAAGGAGCGGAGCACTCTGAGGGCAGGGAATAAATGCAGCACGAGTCCCATTTACTGACAGGGCATAATACCAGCAAATCAAAACGCGTTGGCCAGGGGATTATTCACTCGCTGTGGCTCCCGGGGCCAAAATAAGGCTTGCTCCATCTCCCCGGCCTCGGAGCAGCGCTGCGAGGACAACGGGATGCAGCGGTGGGAAAGGAGCACGGCGCCGAGCTGCCTGGTGGGAGAGAAGCGGGCAGAGACGGGAGAGAGCCAGTGCCTCGCCGCACGCCCCATCATCCCAGGGTTTTACAAGGCATTTTCACACCCTGAATCCACCCACACCTTCCCGACACAGATTCCCCCACTCCCCGGGAGCGTTCTCAGAGCTGTAATCCAGCCCGGAAAATGAGGCAAGGCTGGAACACGAAATCCGCTCGTACGGGCGTTAGCGGCGGCGAGGCCGACTGATGCAAATCTGCCAGAACAGCCTATTGACAGGCAAAAAAAAAAAAAACCCCACCAAAACCAGCACCTTCCCCTGCCGCGGAGTGGGCGCGCAACACAATTACGCAAGTGCTTTGAGCGAAGGGCATGCTCCCTACCCCTCCAGCCGCTGCCCAGCGCCGGGCACTGACAGCGTCAAATTATTGTTATGTAAATCCATCCGCTCCGCCGAGCTGTCACAAACACCCCGGGGAGCGCATCTGGGCCAGCGGGCAACAATTCCGGGCGAGCGCTGGGATCGCGCAGCATCCTCTTCCCCTGATAAATCCCTGCAGCAAAAAACCCACACGCGGCTGCCGGGCAACACCTCCCTCTGCCCGCGCTCCTCCGCCAGCCCCAAACCTCGGCTCCTTCTGCTCCCTTTCGCCCCGCGCAAGCCGAGGCTTGAGGTTCCGCAGCGGCACACGCGGTTTCAGCTCCCCCGGAACCCCCCAAAAACGGAGCTCTGGCGGCGAGGCTGCAGCCCTGGGCCTCGGAGCTGTCACTGCCACCGCCGAGGGCAGCACCCCCTGTTTTCTCCTGCCGGCCACAAAAAAACAAAAAAAAAACCAAAAAAAAACCAAAAACCAAAAAAGCCATTTTGGGGCTTTTTTTTTCACGAGGGGCTGGGTGCCGCGGGGCCCTCGGGCGAGCCCGGCAGCCCCGGGGAGCGAGGCGAGAGG
>VXBQ01013621.1:370274-402655 GCA_013400175.1 Phainopepla nitens
GGGCGGGGCGGGGGCCGCCATGTTGGCGCCGAGCCCGCGGCCCCGGCGGGATGGGGAGCGGGGATCGGGGATGGGGATCGCGGGAGCGGCTTCCTGACCCCCCCTCCTCCTCCCCACGAGGCCACAGCAGCTGGAATCCCTACCGTCTAGACGGTGTTGCGATAAAGCGTGCAACTTTGGGGGTTTTTTAACCCGCCGGTTTTCCGCAGCCGCGGTGCCGCTCCCTCGTGGGCCGTTTTGCGTTATCCGCCAGGTATCGGCTGCAAGAGCAAACAGCTGGAGCGAGGGGTAAACGGCAGAAAGGGCAGGGCATGGTTCAACATCTTGGCCTCAATTACTGAGAGGAAGTCAAGAAATCAAAATAAAAAGAAGTTGTCCGGCATGCTTCCCTCTAGCCCCGTTTTCGCAGCAACCATTCAGCATTTGATCGATTTTTGAGTTGTAGGTGGAACTGACACACCTCGTTTTGCTCGTGTTTCGTTGACTCACACAGTGCCCAAAACTCCCCAGGTGCTGCTCCCAAACACTGCAGAGGATGGGAAGGAAAACTCTGCAGTATTGGGTGCGAGGACGCTCATGCTGTGGGACACGACCCGATGGGAACATCCCGCCGGCCGTGTGTCGTTCCATTAATTCTGCTTCCCAGAGAAGCTGTGGCTGCCCCTGGATCCCTGGAAGTGTCCAAGGCCAGGCTTGGAGCAACCTGGGATAGTGGAAAGGAGATTTCCTGCTAAGCTTCCCGGGAGTTTCTTCCCATCCTTGCCTAAGGCAAGCTGAAACATGACATTCCTTATTCGCAGGCAGCCATCCCAGCACGCTTCTGGTGGGTTTGATTAATTGGCTCCTGCTAAATTGTTCTTAAAACTTCCAGATTTCCCTCAAAGCAAAATAAAAAAAATGAACTCATGTCACTCAGCCATCTGGATTTACATAAATTCTGGGACCTGATGGGAATTGCTAACAACTTTGTCCCTCTCTCAAATTCTGCGAATACGTGGTAGTATACAAACACTGCTCCTTCTCTCTTTTACCTTTTTAGAAATGCTTACCACCTGCACTTTCATCTGAAAGGGCCACCCGTACAAAAATCCTTGGCCTATAGATCCGACCCTTAAAGCTGTTTTTTTCCCCACATTGTCGACAGGCTCCCAGGAGATGGTCACATTTCCCTGGAATATGCACCTGAGAGCACCAGTGGCGTTAAGAACACCACTCCTGCCTAAAGCCAAAGCCCTTTTTTATTTCATTTGCAATGGTCCCAAACCCTTTAAACGTGGGTAACAACCAAGCCAGCTGCCTTCCCTCTCTGGGCTGCTGGAGCAGTTTGGAGACAGGAAACGAGAGGAGAGAGCTGTGCCCTGGAAGTTGCCATGGAGTGTAAGTTCTACCTTCAGGCTTTGATTGATGCCGTACCTGTGGCTGTGGGTGTGAGTACGTGTCACTGTTAATACCCAGTCTAGGCCAACCTGTGCATAATGGCAGAAAATTAAACCTTCGTCGTTGCTCGTGGAAATGAGACCTCAGAGATTCACAAGGAAAAGGCTTCTTGCTGTATGCTAAATCCAACATACTGGCTATAGCTGTATATAGTCTGTTTTTACTGTACTTGCAGCTGAAAAACTTACTCAGAAGCCAGCTGAAGCAAAAAATAAAAATCTAAAATAAAAAGCACCACCCTGGCAGAGCTAATTCATAAAGATTTAAATAAAAAGCAATTACAGAACTTCCCGCCTACCTCCACCTCATCTTTAGCTGAACTCCTTGTTTGTCAGGAATGATTCCATTTTTTATGTTCTCAAGCAGGAAACAGCCATCACAACACTCCAGCTAATTTCCCTCGCTAGTCACAGGGAGCTGGTGAAAGTAAAAGAGGGTGCTTCAGCTTTCCACTCCAATCCTGCCACTCCACATCCTAAAAAAAAAAAGGAGGATAGAGTTAGGAAGAGAGCCAGCGGGAACTTCCTCTGGAGCCTAGACACCAGAGATGTGCTGGTGCCACTTGGTTCCGTGGAGAAAGCCAAGCCTAGACACAATTTCCAATCTGGTGATGGCTTCCTCTTCTTCCTTCTGATCATTCAGACACCATCGCTGACCTCCCGTGGTTTTCCTGCCCCGCCCGTCACCCTTCTGTGCTGTATCTCCCATTGCCTGTTCTCCACCTTTCCCACAGCGCGCTGGTTTGCTCCTTTTTGCCATCCAAAGGAAAACCCCATCAAACCCACCTGACTTACAGCACAGCTCTGATGGGACAGGGAGTGTTAAATTTACATCGCCCCCTCCTGTGTTTTCCTCCAACACACCTTTCACTGTGGAGTTTTGTTCTGTTGTTACTGTTTTGGGGTGGTTTTTTTTGTTTTTTTTTTTTTTTTAATCCTAGGGAGTTTTGCTTCAGCTGGAACTCCTCGTTCTCTCCTCGCCTCACAGCTCGCTCTGAGCCAGAACAAGGTGGTTCTCCTCCACTTCTGAGCCCCCCACGCCTGAGTTTGGCTGCAGGAGCTGCTTCCCAGCTTGTCTGCACACCCAACACTTCATCAAGTCTGCAGCACTCAGGGCCTGAAGAGCTGAAATCCTGAAGCATTAAGAGCCAGACTCTCAGGAAAAAAAAAGTTATTGCTGTTGTTTTGGGCAAAATCAAGTCCCTATCCCCCACTTGGGGGGAAAAAGTGAAGTTCAAAGCGGAGGTCACAATGTAAAGTTTGCTTTCTTCTCCATATTTCCACTTTATTTTTGCTGATGGAGATGCATTGGATTGTTACAGCAGTCATTTTACAATGACTCAGTACGATATACACTTTTAAAATAAAACTGCTCGCTGAAGTTTGTTTTCGATATTTTTCTGGATTTCTACAAACTTCCTATTTATTTAGCAGCTGTGATCTCAACAATGTTATGGCATATCTGGACTTGGAAAGGATCCACGAGGATCATCATTCCTACTGCAGAGAGAAAAATTCTTCTGTGGCCATTACAAACCACTGCCCAAAAGTTCTTACAGTGTCATCATCCCTCCAAATTAAACTGAAGAATTAAGAGTATGAAAGAAATCTCTTTTCCCCCTCAACTTCCTTTTTTTTTTTTTTTTTTTTGCTTCACTCAATTTTTGTAGCACACTAAGGCTTGAATTTAGATAAAAAGCAGAAATAAGTCTAAAATGAATACGGAATCTTTTGGGAAGTCGAGGCTGGAATGACTGTTGGGTACGCTTAGTTTATCAGTGCTCATTTTCCAATTCCTAATATTAAAAAATAAGGGAAATGGGTATCAATGTATTATATTTCTTTTCATCCATGGCAGCTGCTGGGAGCAAAATGTGGAGTATGTCTCTCTATAGTGGGAACCTTCGAGGAAATATTGATCCATTTTTCGATTCTGTTCTCTTTCAGAACAGAGTCCCCTTTCAGGCAAAAAAAAAAAAAAAAGGACATCATCCAGGGTGAAAAACAATTAAAATCTAAATAAATGTAAGAAAAATGTGACAAAAAAAAAAAAAGAAATTAAAAAAAAAATGCAGCCTGGCTCCTGGGTGTTAGTTTTATATGAAGATACTGACTTGCAGATGAATGACGAGTAGGATATTTTTCTACTGAAATATTGATAGTAGATTACACTAAACCACAAACTATCTCCAGAAAGCCCATCATTTCTAATCCTAATGGTGTTTTCTTTCCCTTGGCTGACTACTACATTCATGAGATGATGGCTTTATTCTATCTGGGGGAAAAACTTTTTACCATACAGCTAAATTAACTTGTCAAAAGACTTCAAACTTCGGAAGCTTTTACCGCTCGATTCAAAGCTATTATTCAGGATTGAATGAGAAGGCTGTGGACTGTAAAAGCTGGCAAAAAAAAAAAATAAAATAAAAATTTCAGCAGCATTCAGTAGTTGAATGGAGCACTCACTTTTTGTTCAGGTTGTGCGTGTTTCATTGAGCTGTCTCGGAAAGTGCTGGATTTTCGTATTTTAAGGCAAAATGCTTCTTTCTGCTGCTCTGGAAGCTGTGACCCAGTCCGTGCTCTTTCACACACACTTGGTTATATTTAGTTTGTGCCAACCTAAATAAGTGTCAACCAGCTCTCCAGAAATGTGGGGAGCACAAAAGAGAACAGCCAGCAGCTAAATTGAGGCAGAACGAGAACACAATTAGACTTATTTTTATCCTTTTCTTTTAAAATCAGATCACAGACTATCTTACAGTCAGCTACAGCTTTCTCATGCAAATAAAAATGCCTGGCTTCAGGAGCAGCAACTTTTAGATTTTGTAGACGAGGAGCAGCTGGCAGAGCTTGTGCTTGGAGTCTTTCCTGTCGCGGATCCAATCTACTTTGGGACAAATGTGGAATAAAAAGCCAAGCTGACAATTGCAGCCCCCGGAAGGGAACCCAGGGCTCTCTGGGAGAGCGTGCAAATGCGTTCAGGATGTGGCAGGATGGGATCCACCGTGGCCAGCACGGGGAGGGGCCTGCATTTGGCATGCTCTGGATGCAGCTGCCTAGGGCTGCTTCACGGGGAGTGCTGAGCCCAGCGGCAAGCCTTAAATACAGCTTGTCCCCAAGGCCTGCAGGGAGCTCCTGCTGCTCACCAGGGACCCACAACTCACTCTCCTGTTCAGAAACTGAATTGGAGTCCCTGAAGTGTTCGTAGAGATGCCCAGAGCTTGCAGCAGAAGTTCAGAGCACACGACCGCTGCACGGGGGATCCAAGTCCACATCCCTCTTCTGCCTGGCAGGTTCCTCCTTCATGGCCAAGGACAACCTCCACTGTCCCAGGCTGCTCCAAGCCCCTTTGTCCAACCTGGCCTTGGACACTTCCAGGGATCCAGGGGCAGCCACAGCTTCTCTGGGCACCCTGTGCCGGGGCCTCACTGCCCTGGTACTAAAGAATTTCCTTCTAAATCATCTTCCCATGATCTGAGTTTAGGTTTTGAGGGAACCAGCAGCAAAGCACCAAGGTGCTTTAGAGCTTGGCAGTCCAGAAGCCACTTAATTGCTGCCTTCATAATAACGTACCAAGATGATCTCACAGTTTTAAGCAGTTGAGACTAAAGTAGCACTGATAGATGATGTGTGGGGACAAAATTGCATGGACCTTTCAAATTCCTAGCTTTTTCCTCCTCTGTATTGCTGCTCTAATCTCATTTCATGTGGGTCACAGCATTTCTTGGATACCAATATCTATTAAAAGACACCTGTGCTTTACATTTGGCAAAGCCTTAGTCGACGCTTAGATTTCCCTTTCCTATGGCAAAACCACAACCACGGCCAGTTTTGGATTGGAATCCACTAAAGCACTAAATTACCTCAAATTTTCCCTATCTGCTTATCAGGGAGCAAGTAGTTTGCAAGCTCCTTAAATGTGATATCTGAAAAACTCGTGTTCCTTACGAGCACCTTCACCGGGTTCTTAAAAAGCATCACAGCAGATCAAGATGTGCCAGCAGAAGTGTCCAGAATAGCAACAGTGGCATCAAAATCATGAGAGGAATGTCTGAAAAGTCTGAAGGGTTATACTCAGACCCTGCTAAATAGCTGGGTGGGACTCTGGAATCCAGCCATCACTTGCAAGCACGTTGTTTAATAGAAATGCAAGAAGTGAGTGCTGGCCCATTAATGATAAAAATAAAGTTCAGAATGTATGAGGATGAGAGGTCAGAGGAGTCAAAAACCTCCGCAGCCCTAGAAATGTCTGTGTGACTATAAAACACAGGCTGAAAGGAGAGCTACTTCCCTCTTCCAGGATCACTAGGCAAGATCAGACCTGTAAAAGACCAGGAGGTCCCTCTAGCTTTCTTCCACAAGGAAAGAAAGAAAGAAGAAAAGGCAGACTTCCCCTTCTGCAAAAGAGCAGATCACAGAACCCCCGTGGTGTCCTGGACTAGATCCAAGGACAGGAGTGAACGCGATAGGATGGAAACTCAAATGGAAGAGTTGTTTTAAAAAAAGCTGCGAGGCCATGGGGACCAGCCCAGAGCTGATCCACGGATCAATAACACCCACAACTGCAGAATGAGGGCTGTATATCCCTCCTTTTGGGAAAAGAAGGGTTTCCATAGGCTCCTCCAGAGGTGATGCTGCAATGGGATGTGTGTGCAGCGTGGCAGTGGAATTGGTTTAGGATGTTCACACTGTGATCTGAGGAGATGAGGCACATAGACTTCGATTCATCCTTATCAGGAGCTGCTTATCAGGAGGCCTGTTGGACATTAAAGACTGAGTTATCAGCAGAGCCTGTGTCTTGTATCAGGACGAGGGCCAGGACATGTTCTGCTCATACACAGAGACCAAGGAGCAGCAATCATGTGGTGGCAAGTGTGCTGGTCCAGAACTGGGATGTGCTTGTGTCTGACTGGGGAGGAGACAGAAGATGGTGGGGCTTTTTTTTCCCTGCTTCTCTGGTCAAGGGAATCACAGAATCCCAAAATGCTTTGGGTTGGAAGGGACCTGAAAGCTCATCCCATTCCACTTCTGCCATGGTCAGGGACACCTCCCACTGTCCCAGGCTGCTCCAAGCCTGGCCTTGGACTCTGTCAGGGACCCAGGGGCAGCCACAGCTTCTCTGGGCACCCTGTGCCAGGGCCTGCCCACCCTCACAGGGGAAAAACTTCTTCCTCATGTCAAATCAAAATCTATCCTACTTCAGTGGCAAGCCATTCCCCTTTGTCCCAAGTCTCTCTCCTGCTCTCCTGGAGCCTCTTTTGGCTAAAATGGGCTCTAAGTTCTCTCCAGAGCCTCCTCTCCAGGGTGAGCACTCCCAGCCTGTCTCCATAGGAGAGAACACTTTTTATCACCTTGCTGTTGGTAAAGCCAGACAGCTCTTTCAGGGGAGATTACTTGTTAAATTATCCACAGTGCTGCAGATGCTCAGCTCTTTATTTTGGTTGTATATTTCAAGGAACAGTTTCTCCAGCAAACAGTGCAACAGCTGTGGCTGATAAAACTCCTGGGTGCCATCATTAGCCTTTTTCCTGATAGAGACTGTCACAGATTTACCATCGAGTTTTGGCTTGGAGGCTGGTGTTCTACAGCCAGCCAAAAATAAAATTGAGCTGGATAGCCTTAACATGACAAAAGAAGAATTCCCGAGCTTGGAAAAGTAATGGAACTATAATTATCAGACCAGAGGAAGGAGCTGTGTCCAACACAGGTACAAGACTATAGTTTGGATGTGACAGGGATCTGCAGTGATACATTCTCCCGTGCTTGGCCATAGGGATCTTGCCACAAGATCGAGGATTTTGGAAGGTGGACTCCTGTGCCATCATGAAAGAAGAAGTTCTCTGAATATCTCTTACCTATTACCAAGCTGAATTCCCAGAGCATCCATCAGTTTTGGGTGCCTCAGTTACTGACACCCAGTAAGTGTCTTCAAATCCACCTCTGAAGTCACACCCCAAAAACCTCTCCTGAGGTTTCTCCTCATGCAGAAACTGAAGTCAGACCTGGAAGCCCCTCCAAAGGCATCCTCAGTCTTTAGCATGCGACTGTACAGAGCGCGAGGTCGCACCTTTGGCAGGATACGTACCTGCAGCTCCTGGAACGATGGAATCATGAGGGTTGGAGAAGAGCTCCAGGATCGCCGAGTCCAGCCCTAAACCCAGCACTGCCAAGCCCATCGCTCCCTCACAAGTTCCACACCTGCACATTGCTTTAGCACTTCCAGGGACGGCGATCCCACCACTTCCTTACGTATCTGCAAGGCAGCTTGCCCCTGGAAATGGACTTTCCCTGCCATGAATCCCTCACTCACCCAAGATGAAAAGCCCACAGCCCTGGGTACTGGATTTCCTCTGCTGCCACCGCCTGCCTCGCCAGCCCTTCTCAGCAGCAGCCTTCAAGGCTTAACCCCAAAACTGCAGGGCTGTTCTGTGGAGTCACTGGGCTCTGTGTGCTGGGGCTGGTGGCGAGGATGCCAGGCAGAGGGCTGCTTTTGGGATGCACACACCCGAGCACTGGGAGCTGGGGCCAGCCCACCCCTGGGGAACCACGGGAGCTTTGCAGCTTCCCCTCACTGCCAGCAGAGAAACGATCCCTGCTCCCAAGGCATCCCATCTCCCATGGGTTTTAATGAGCCCCCCTTACAGAACAGCAGCCTTACAGTTGGGTTTAAAGAAGCATTTCTGCTCTTCTGGACTTGAGCCCAAAACCCCTCTTGGAGTAACTCACATTCACGTCAGCAGAACTACTCCAGCCAAACAGAAAGTTCTTTTTTTTTTTTCCCCTCTTCCCCCTTAATTAAACTGTTATTCTCTCAAATCAAATGTAAGCATTCTCTTCATTCCAAACTAAGAAAGATCACAGGTGAATGCTGCCAGTGAAATTAAAAACTGACTTGAGACAGCTTTGCTTTTAGCAGAAAGTATCTTTTTTGGGTTGTTTTGTTTGGTTAGTTGGTTTGTAGTTGTTGGTTTTGTTTGTTTGTTTGTGTTTGTTTCTTGGGGTTTTTTGTTTGTTTTTTTTGCTGGATGCCTCTTCACCGAGCCAACTGTTCGAACTGAAGTGGGGCAGGTTTTGAGGCTATCAAGTGCAAAAGATGTCTCCTGTCTGCATTCCTCCTTCAGAAGAGATAAACCAAGCCTAGAGAAATGAGGATGCTGCAGCTCCTGGTGTCGTGGAGGGGTGACCATGCCCAAAACACACCCGTTATCCACAGCTGCTCCCTTTGTTCCCAGGGGCACCTTGAGCTTTGCTGGCTGAAACAAACCATCCCTGTCACTGCTGGGCCGCTTGGCTCACACCAGGTAGTGGCATTTCCAATGTTATTCATGCCCAGAAAGTCTCAACACCAGAAGAGCAGCCCTTACACCCAGCCTGGCTGCCTTGAGGTCACAAAAGAACCATTTAGGTCGTAAAAGACATTTGGGGTCACTGAGTCCACCTGTCAACCCAGCATCACCACCACGCTCTCCACTGAACCACATCCACACAGCTGCTAAACACTTCCACGAGTGGCGACTCCACCACTGCCCTGAGCAGCCTTTGCCAACTCTTTGCAACCCTTCCCATGAAGAAATATTCCCTTATATCCAGTCTAAACCTCCCCTGGCACAACTTGAGGCATTCCCACTTGTCCTGGCTCTTGTAACCTGACTCCCACCTGGCTGCTCCCTCCTGTCAGGGATTTGTAGAACCCTCAGCTCCCGCTCCCACCAGCCCTTAAAACACCTCTTACAAGCCTTAGCAATTTATTTCCATCCTGCCTGAGTGTTTTGCAGAGAAACCCTGGAGAATGACAGAAAACAAGAGAGTTAAAAGAACAGAGTGGAATTACCCATCTCCTGCTCATTAACTGACTTCAGATGGTACCAGCTTGCTGGTGTTTTTTCTGCATCTCTGGCAGGGAATGTTTTATTTGCTTAGTAAAGTTTTCACATGCAATATGTTGTTGCTGTTTTGTTTTGTTTCTGAAATCCCTTACCTATATATTTATTACAGACAGATATTATACCCTGGCAGTAAAGAAACACTGCAAAGTGCTAGTTAACTTCTCAGAGCTGCCTGAATAATTCCATAAATACGAGGGGACTGAAATGACAACAATAAAGGGATCTGTACTTTGAACAATAAATATGAACTGGAGCTCTGCTTTGGATTTGAGGCATGCTGCAGCTAATAGGTATTCAGCTTGTGTGGGCCACTGACATTTAAATAAACACATGTGCAGTCCAAGGGGGTTGGCTGCAGAGCCTCTTGTCAATTGAATCCAGCCCTGGGAATACTCAGAGAGTGGTTCAGGATTGCAGGAATTCCACACTGGGCTCTAGCCCTCAGTAGGATCTCTCCTGAAACCAAAAGATATCCTCCATGGGAGAAGGGGGAGGGGGGGGAGAACAGGGGGAGACACAATGGGAATGAGGAGATGGGGGTGGAAACCACCCCAAAATATGTGGCTTCAAAGAAATGCTGAAAATATTTATAAGAAAAATGCCTGGCGGGCTGCCCATGGCAGACTGAAGGAGAACTCAGCTCCTCAAGCTGAGATAGCTCAGCAACCTTAACAGCATTCCTACACTGCCTTGGGAAAAAAAAAAAAAAATTACCTCTAAACAGGGCCATTTGATTTGAATTTGCAGAGCCAGGCCGGAGTGCTCTCTGAAAACCCATTCCTGATGGGAGAGGAGCAGGCCCCCAGGCTGCACAGCAGGAAGGATCCTGGGACAACATCTTTGTGCAGCTCCTGGAGCCCAGCAAAGCCAGCTTTGCCTACAGTGGCATCAGCTTTTCTGCAAAGGTTGAAAATCAGAAGTTATGAGAGGGACAGGGGTACGTGGTGCTCACCCTCAGCACCTCACACCAAGAACTGGAAGGCCACAAAGTGTCTCCAACACTTGTTTTGTGTGATTCTCATAAACCTCAAGCATTCACAGGTCAAATATTCTCCCTCAGTATTGCAGAAAGCATAATTTCACATCCAGGTGTCACCTTTAGCATCATCGGGGCAAATGAAGGAAAAAGGAAACATCAGCACTGGGGCTGTCAGCCTCAGAATGAGGGAAGTGGCCAGTTTAAAAAATAAAATTAAAAAACACAAAAAACAAACCAACAATAAAACAAACAAATTAAAAAAAAATATATATCCAAAAAGGAATTAACTGAGCTACTTATCACTGAGTTTAACACCAAGCAAAGCAGCGGAGGCTGTGTAATAACACTACAGATAATTAGAAAACTGGGATGGAAGGAAACCATTCTTTTGGTAGCTGGAATCGCGGCTCCTGGGGAGTCCTTTGTGGCCATCAATGCATGCAGAATGGGGGCAATTTACTTGGTGCCATGTACTCTGGTTCCTCAAAAGCTCCCTCACCGGGGGCGCCTTGGAAATTAATCTCCCCTGGGATTAGAAGAAAGGTTCTCGAGTGAATTCCAGACTGGTAGGAAACAGAGAGGGACAGGTAGGAATAAAATGGTTATTTTTCACAGCAGAGGGAATCCCAGTGGAATCCCCAAGCAATCTGGGCTGTGGCATGTGTTGTTCTCAGAGCCTAAAGGGTCTGGAAAAGGGGTATTTGGAGCAATTTGCAGAAGATAAAGAAAAAAAATAATGACCTAAAGTAGCAGAAACTAGTGAGAACTAGAAAAAAACTTCAAAGGACTGTGGGACATGGCAATGAAAGAGAGCCCCAGGTGCAGTAACACAAAACCAAGCTGAGCTCACCAGAGCCCCTCCCTTTGTTATTGCCACTCAGCAAAGAGAGAATCCAAAGAAACTCTCAGCTCACTCCCAAACAGTGAGCAAAGGAATTCGTAGAATTATGGAATGGCTTGGGCCAGAAGGGACCCTAAAATCATCCAGTGCCACCCCTGCCATGAGCAGGGACACCTTCCACTATCCAGATTTCCCCAAGCCCCATCCAACCTGCCCTGGGACACTGCCAGGGATCCAGAGGCAGCCACAGCTTCTCTGGGCACCCTGTGCCAGGGCCTCAGTGCCCTCCCAGGGAACAATTCCTTCCCAATATCCCATCTAACCCTGCCCTCTGGCAGTGGGAAGCCATTCCCTGTGTCCTGGCACTCCAAGCCCTTGAGAATCAGGAGGTGTGTGGTGGTGACTCCTTCTTACAGTATCACAGCACTTCAACTGCACATTACTGAAATGATGCAGGTTAAAAACCCGAATAAGGCCCTTTTCCCATGCAAAATATGGACTTTGCTTCCATATATCCTTGTGGAAGCCAGAAAAGCGAGCACTCTCCGAAGGCAGTGAGCATAATGGAAGGCAAAGCAAACAAACACATCTAGAGAACAAAAACAGAGGGGAAAAGCCCAGTTTGAAAGGAAAGTTGTGAAGCTTCAGCGTGCCAGGAGCCAGCATAACGCCTGGTTTTATTCCATTAAACGTCCTCTTTCCCCAAGCATCCTTTCCAGGCGGTGTCAGGGAGCAGAGGCAGCGGGAGCCTGGGGCCTGCCCCCAGCCAGCTGCTCTGGTTTTCACAGATTAACTCTGGATCCGGCCCTAATCGGGGACAAAGGGAAACTTTGACAGGAGGCCGGGAGAGAATGCCCAGGATGCATCCCTAATGCAGCCAGGGCTTCCCAAAGAGCTCCTCCAAACCAAGCTCCCAAAAACACCCTGATGGCAAGAGGGTTTAGCATGGATGTAACTTCCCAAGGCATGCTGCTGGGGGAGGGAAAAGGACTCTTTGGAGATAGGAGATTTTTTTTTTTTCTCTTCTCCCACAACTTTCTTGCTGGAGGACTATCAGGGAGAGAACCTTGTGTGTTAAAAGTGTTCTGGAAAAGAGTTTAGACAGATAAAACAAACAATAGAGTCACTGGAATCAATTACTTCTCACTAACAAAGTACTTTGTGCCTTGTAAAGGAAATCAAAGATGAAATTATTGAACTTGTAAGCGGTCACCCTAAGCTTGGTTCTTCTTCCTAAATATTGCATTTAAAAAGGGAGGGCACATGGAAGAACAGGGACACAGCCTTGGAGAATCAGCATTATTCCTGTAAAGGGAGGTTTTGCCTCACCAAACCATGGTGGTTCCTTGAGGGAGTTGACACCTGGATCAGTTCTTCTGATCTTCCTGGACTCCCCAAAATGTTTTCAGTCTTTTTCACTGGGTGCTCTGAGGTGCCATGGGATCAGAGGTTAGGTCCTTGCCTATAAAAAGCCTTTTTCCAGCAGCACAGCTTCCTGGAGTGAGACCAGATTCTCCCCACTTAGAGAATAAAGTTCAGATTATTTTCCTTCCCTGTTTTACCACACGACCCAATTTATCCATTTGTCTGCAGAGGCCAGAGAGCTGGAATTATCTCAGCTAGGGGAACACTTCCCTCAAGAACTGAAGAGAGCCAAATGCCCCCAAAAGATCATTTTAGCCCTGCGAGAAGCTGCTCTAATACCTGCAATGTATTTTGTTGATGTACTGCTGTGCCTTGGGTTCTGTTTAAAGAGCTGACTTGTGTTGGGGAGCATTACGTAGATTTGTTTGCACTCAGCTGAGTTATTGCTAACCAGGAGGCTCTGCTGGGGATCACAGGACTGCATTTCATTGTGATGGAAAGGTGATACCACTACACCAACACCAAAACCAACCCCTTTTCCTCTGAGGGGATGACTGTTGTTATCAGGGAGCCCTGTGATCCCTGCCCACGGGATGATATGCTGCTGTACAAGCCACAGGAGCCAAGAAAATAAAAATAAGGCTGTCCACCTGTGAGAGAATGGCTCCTTTCGATCCTCAACAAGATAGCAAACCCAATTTAATTCAAGTCAGAATGCCCTCACAGAGTGGCTGCAGCCGACTGCCTGTGGGAATTCAGGAAATTATGCTGGAAGGGAGAAGGGCTTGAGAATTTGGGGACAAGGAGTCAAATCGATGCCTTGTATGAGACTGAGACCAAACCAAGGAGCTGCAAGACTTTAACTTGGCAGGCTGGGAGAGCTGGGGGTGCTCACCTGCACAAGAGATGGCCCCAGGGAGAGTTCAGAGTCCCTCTCCAGGGCCTGAAGGGGCTCCAGGAGAGCTGGAGAGGGACTTGGAACAAGGGATGGAGGACACAGGGAATGGCTTACCACTGCCAGAGGGCAGGGATGGATGGGATATTGGGAAGGAATTCTTCCCTGTGAGGGTGGGGAGGCCCTGGCACAGGGTGCCCAGAGAAGCTGTGGCTGCCCCTGGATCCCTGGCAGTGTCCCAGGCCAGGCTGGAAAATAATCCCCCCCTCACAGCTGCAGCAATTGCAGTTGTTACAGGAGCTCCGAGGCAGAGAAACCTCTTTAGAAGCTGAAAGCTGCAGAGCAGCACTTCCCTCCCAGTTAGTTTATTTCCAGCCATTTTTTTTTTCTTTTAAGAGGGATTCTCCTGTGATCAGTTATTCCTTGACAGTTCCCCACTTTCCGTAGGAAACCAGGCTCCTTTGGCCATCCCAGCTGGCACGGCTGAGAAACAGCCTTTCCCTGGCAAGTGAATGGCAGGAGAGGGCTGGGGGCTGCTCAACTCCTTCCTCAGGCAGCCAGCACGGGAAGGAAGCTTGGCCACAGAATTTGGGAAGAACAGAGGTTTAAATCAGGGAATTTCCATGGGAGCATTGTCCTCCCCGCTCAGCGGAGCTGTTTAACCCATAGCCACCAGCCCTGACTGTTTTTTACGAGAGCTTCTGGCCACAAAAACTTGTGACCTCAAAAAACAAAAACAAAAAAAAAAAAAAAAAAAAACCAACAAAAACAACCCAAGAAGTTTCTAGATCACCCCAACAGCAGAAAATACACACAAGCTGTATGGACCCCGATGTACCTGGACTTCCCTCTTAAGGATAAAGAGATGAATTTGCTAAGATTCGATTTACTGCTGAAAACACCCTCCCTCCCCTTAAAAATTAATTAAAACTACAGTGAGATACACTGCTATCTAAAAATATGGGGGGCGGGGGAAAATCAGATTTCCCATTAGCATTCTGGTTTTAGCAGTTCAGCAGTGAATCTGTAGATTGTTAAAACCACCAGCAACTGATTCTTTTATTACCAGCTACCTGCTGAGAGCTGCCTGTGTTGATGTTTCACTGACAGCAGAACACTTCCTACCCTGTTATTACCTGAAACCACTTGGAAAAATAACATATCCAGGAGGCTGCCATGAGGCCATCCTGGAGATGGGAGCTGCCATGGGTGATGGTGACATTTCAGGGTGTATTTAGGACACCACGTGGTTTAGCAGGGGTTAAACCATCTACAAGCTCAGTCAATCAGATCACCGGAAGCCACGGCACCTCTTCCAGCAGGTGGCTTTTGTAACTAGATGGTAGAAATGGGGTCTTTATGAACACCCAGATCATGCTGGGACGCTCCCCTCTTCTCTGCCCAGTAGGCAGCCAGGAGAAGAAAAGCAGAGAGAAAGCAGATGGGCATCCAGGGAAACCTCCTTGGGTTCCTAGAAGCCAAACTGAGCCCACAAAACATTTCTGTATCAGCCCAAGAGGGCTCTCCCCTGGCCCCATCAGAATTACCATTTACCTGAAGAGTTTCTCACGAGGTGATTGAGCAGAGGTTGTCTCCACAGGTCCCTGGAGATGTCCCTGTCCCAGATGGATCTTCAGGATGCTCTTCTCTCCAAGAGCACACCAGTTCTAGCTGTAAAAACCACGCAGCGTTAGCTTAATGGCTGGACTCGGTCCCAGGAGCCTTTTCCAGCCTTAACAATCTGTGCTTCTACAAAGAGTGGCCTGTGAAGTTTCTGGTCCTCTTTTCCATACCTGTAAATTCTGTGGGCTAAAGGACCAGAAAAAAAAAGAGCAACAGAGAGAGCCCAGCTCCCCGGCACCACAGAATTCCCACAGAAGATCTTGCTGCAAAAGGGTGTGAGCACGAAGCAGACACAGAACTGGCTAAAAACAGGAGAAGGATGGAAAAGCAGGATTTTCCAAAGGGAATGGGGTGAGAAGGGATGTTATTGCCAGGACTATACACCTGAAGCAGCCAATGTGGTAAGAACAGCCTGGAGTGAGCTGCAGGGGTGCTGGGCTTTACCAGGCCCATGGAGGGAAGAGGGTTACCAAAAGAGAAACACTCAAGGTTAATCCTGAATATGCAACAATTCCTTTGGAAATGTTGACTTTGGGGCAGAATTCCTGCAAATTGAGATATCTTGGATCACCTGCTCATGATCCAGGGCTGATGGAGAATGATCCCACCATCCCTCTTCCTTAGGCCCAGAGCCCTGAGAGCTCAAGAAGAGAAACAAGGACTGATGTCTTTCAAAGGGAAAAGCTGCCCTGTTGAATGGTGGATTGCATGATCTGAACCAGAAGCAAAAGATCTCCTGCCCTCTCATCCCACCCCAGGCCCATAACTCTGTAAGACATCAGCTCCCAGCCTTACAGGGAACAAGCTCGAGGTCACACAGGGGAACGATGCACATGCAGGAAGGCAGGAGCAGGACGGAAAAAGAACTAAAAAAAAACAAACAGAAAAAAAAAAAGTTTAAAAAAAATCCCAGTCTCTCCTCCAGTCTGGGAAATGCTGTTGAGGACCACTACAGCCAAAAAGTGACTCATTGAACTCAGCATCTTAAACTGAACCACCAGGAGCCGTGCAGCAGGTGGAAGTCTTCTTTCCCATCCTTCCAGCATCTGCAAGAAGTGGAGGAGAGCCACAGGCCACCTGGACCAGTCCAGCATGGCTTGGAGCGGCATCAGGGACACCAAAGCCCCACCTGCAGCAGTCCCATGAGCCAGAGAACCTGTGAAGGGATGGACACACTTTGTTATCCCATGGCTGTGGAGAAAACAGCTCTGAAAACTGCCTGCCCAGAGCAGCTTTCCCTCCTTCCTCCACCCCCTTCTTCCTGGGGATGGCAGAACTGGGTTTATTCATCCCCTCTCCATTGATGGGCGTGCGTCACCAGCTGCACGGGTGTGGGAGGTGCAAGCATGCCTCAGCCAAATCCCAGCCTTTCAGCTTAATAACACCTCAGGGGGCATGGAGAAAAACAGCAGGGGAAATAAATGATCCGTCGATATAAACCGAAAAAGAAGCGGGGCGGGGGGGGGGGGAACAAAANGGGGGGGGGGGGGGGGGGGAACCAAAAACAAACCCCACCCCAAAACCTCCGCAGCAGGAGGTGAAGAAAAAAAACAATGCCTGGAAAAAACACATCAATAAATAATTGAATCTCATTTTCTTTGGCACGAGGCAGATAAATCTCAGAATGGTTTGGGTTGGGAGGGATCTGAAAGCTAATCCCATTCCACCTCCTGCCATGGGCAGGGACACCTTCCACTATCCCAGGCTGCTCCAAGCCCCGTCCCACCCGGCCTCGGACATTTCCAGGGATGGGACAACCTGTGCCAGGGCCTCACACTCTCACAGGAAGGATTTCTTCCAAAAAAAAAAAGAGAATTATTAAGGATGGATGGTTGATGGTGAGGATGCCAGAGCAGGGATGCTGAGCAGAAGCACAGGAAAAGGGGATTGGGCTGCACCAGTCCTGGGGGAAGGTCGGTGCCATCACACTCCACTTGTGTGTGCCACACAGAAACACACAGCAGTGGAACCCGCCACTGACCTTGTGACGAACGTCCCAAAAATGCCAGTGGGGGTTTGCAGCACAGGAGGCGGAGTACAGGGAGTAGAGGACAGCAGATATTTCCCATGGGATAGGGCAGAGGATGCCATATACACATATATATACAGCTCCCATATACACACATACACGATTCCTATATACAGGATTCCTTTAGAGCAGGATAATGGTGACCACCCCTAGACAAGGAGCTTTTACACCCGAGTGTCCTCAAGAGGAGCAGCACAGCCTGGACGGACCCACATCCCCAGCTGGGGAGCCAGCAATGCTGGCAGGAGCTCATCCATCCCATTAGGATGAACTTCCCCACAATCTGGGGATATGCAGCCACAGGAAAAGCTGTGCTTTAAGAGCAGCACTCAGCAGGGAAGCACAGAGCTTGCGGAGGTCATAAACCCCCTCCACAGCAAGGCTCTGCTGGCTTTGTCCCTGACCCTCATTGCCCAGCAGCGCCGGCTCCGCAGCCTGGGCTCGTGGCTCGCTGTCCCTGCTGCAGCTGGGATGCTGAGGGCTCCAAAGCAGAGCTCCAGCCCACCCTGGGTAGCAGGCAGAGCCCGAGGCTGGCTCAGGGCTCCCAGGGTGCTGGCACCCCTCCCGTAGCCGTCCACGTGCCGCCGGGCGCTGGCTCCCGTGGCACGAGGCGCCCGTGCTGCGCTGCCCACGCTCCGGCAGGCAGATGATGTTTTTCTGAATGCATCCCCATCTATAATGAGACATTACTCACAAGCTGCGGAATAAAATGGAATAATAGCATCTCTCGGCGTTAGTCATGCTTTAAATGCGTACCTTTCAGAGCAGGAGGGGATTTGATAGGATAATCTTCCAAGAGACACGTAGGAAGCTTTCATTGAGGGACACGGCCCCGTTGGCAAATTACAGCTTGCTGCTCTTCATGCTGCTGCGCTGAATGATGCTGTCAGGGGGAACCAAACGTGGGGCAGGGGGTGCCTATGAGTCCCTGCAGAGCAGTTTGGGGCAAGACAACAGGATTTGGGAGTTTTGCCAGCTCCAGGTGCCACAATTCTTTCAGCTCTCGGTGCCAGGCCGTGGCCGACCACAGTCACACAAGGGCTTTTTCTTCCCTTTGCCCTGCTCTCCGACTCCGGCATCCTTGGTGGATATGCTCCCTGCCCAAACAAACCCTGCGTGGCTGGAAGGGAACACGGGCTGCTGCAGAAGAATAAACCCATTTTGCACATGTGGAACCAGGCCCCAAACCTCTGCAGGCAAGGAATGCTGCAGCCTCCCGCAGGCACCACGCTCAGGACGCCTTTACCAGAAGGGGCCGGGAGAGCTGCAAGGAAGCTGGTTACACTGGGAGAACGCAGATTTGCCCCAAAACCACATCTGTTTGGATGACCCCCGATAAGAAGCTTGCTGGGAAAGCCCAGCATCCTGAGGTCTGCCCTTCGGGGAGCCCAGTGAGACAAAGTGGCTCAGCACTGCCACCACGGCACTTGGTTTGGGAAAAATTCATCGCAGGATCTCAGCTCTGCGACGGGTAACTCATCCCTCGTTTCTTTACCCACGTTTGAGGCGTGCTAAAGACTGCCAGGCAATCTTTCCTATGTGCTGGAGGAGATGGAGATGAAATGTGGCTCCCAGTCAGAAGCTCTCAATCAATTTCAGCCGCGGCACAGCGCGAGAGAGGAGCGAGTTCACACGGCGGCGTGGGGATGTTGCCTCCTGCCAACCCCAGAGAGGCTTCTGTGAGGGATGAACAAAACCCAGCAGAGGAGCTGGGGTAAGGCCCAAAGCCTTCTGTCCTGCCCCAGACAGGGGAAGAGCCCCTCACCCTGCCTAAGGGGGCTTTGTCCCCAGGGCAGTGCAGTGGGGCCACTCAGGCAGCTCTCACCCTTCAGCTGGAGGTGCAAAGGCTCCAGCTCTGTTAGAAAACACAGGCAATCTCCAGGAAAGCAAAAAGTCACTCTGTGCCCTTTCCTAGGGGCTTCTTGTATTAAAAAAAAACCAACCAACCAACCAAACAAACAAACAACAAAAAAAAACCACAAAACCACAGAAGGCCCCTGCCAAAATAGGGTATAGGAAAGCAAAAAGAGAAGGGAAAGAGTCAAATAAGGATGTTGCAGTTCTCTCGGTGAGGACCAGTTCCTCACTCACAGGTAAGATGTGAGCAAGCCTGCCCACCTGTGGGGCAGGGGATGAGGTTTGGGGGCCTCCCAAAGCCCTAGGAGGGGATTAAAGCCACCCTGTCTCCCTATGGTGGACCCGTAAAAACACATGGTGCACAACTCAGGTCCGTTCTGAGCCTCCAGTGGTGCCTCAAATCACCCCAAAGAAGCAAAAAAAATCTCCATTTTCCTATGGCAATGCTACACCTGCTACAACAGCAGTACAAAAATTTGGAAGAGCAAAACCCAAAATAGTCCCTCTCCTTTCCTTTTGCATCCAGATAGCGAATTAATTTGGAGCAGCAGCAGCTAATTGATGCCACAGAGAATTTAACAGCAGCACTGATGATCCCTGCACACCTTTCTGGCCTCTGCAGGCACATCAGGCCCTGGTCCCTGCTGCAGGAAGCAGGTGGGAGAGCAACAACTTCCCCTTTAAACTAAATCAGGGTGAAAGCAAAAAATGAAAAGAGTACCCTGCACGTTTCCAAGCATGAGACTCCCATACAAATGGTCCCCGCAATGTTTAAACCATTTGGGCTCCTTCCTTATGCTGTTTCTAAGTTTGAAGAATGCCTGCTGGGGATGATTAATATTCCTCCTCCTACACTTACTCGTTACTCCTGACAGCAAAAATTAAAACAGGAGCTTCTCTTCATTCAACCCCGGCCCACAGGAACGTGGTTACATGGGGAGAAGCTGCTAATAAAAAAAAAAAAAAGGGGGAAGGTTTGTAAATCTGCTGCATTCACGGGCGGGAGAGGTGTGGCTCTCATTCAGCATCCTCGACGGATGAAAAGTTCCCTCACCCGCTCCCGGCGGCCCGAGCGCTGCTCCCACAGCTTTTTGTGGGGAAGCGGCGGCAGGCAGCGCCTCGGTCCAGCTCCCGGCACGGCGGGGATGCCCGCGGGATCTCTCCAGCCCGGCTCCTACCAGTTGCTATGGGCACTGCCGCCTAGGAGCAGCCGGCCAGAGGGGGAACAGAGAGGAGCCAGCCCCGGAGCCTTCCAAACCCAGCTCCCGGCTGTGCTGCACGTCTCTCCCCTCAGCTCTGCTCCTCCTCGGGTCACCTCGCACCAGTGACTAAAGCCTTCTCCCCAAGCAGAGCGCTGCTGGCGGGTGTGTGAGTGAAGCGCCTGGCGGACGTTCCACACCGGGGCAGAAGGAAAGGGAAATCAGGGTATCGAGCCCTCATTAGCCCGAGCAGCCCCGCCCTCTGCATCCCTCGGCATGCAGGGGAGACATTCGGAGCTGGGTGTTTTCCCCGTGATCCTGCGACAGCTTGGGGTGGAAGGGGCCTTGGAAGCTCCCGCGGTGACACAGGAGGCTGACCCGGACTGCTGGGCTGCACCTCAGTGACACAGGAGCAGCTTTGTCACCCGGGATCTGCTTTCAGAGAAGACTTGTTCTGCGTGTGGGGTGGCCTTGACCTGTCGCTACCACAAGACCTTTGTGGGCTCCACCTCAAACACATTCAAAACCCATCAAGGACTCTTCAAGGCTGTCTAGCATCCTAAAATTGAATGTTACAGATACCCCCCTGCCATGCTCAGAAGGGTTTGTGCTCACCACATGCAGGCAGGGACCCCAAGTCAAAGCCCTCAGCTCCCTATGAAAACGATTCCCCATCAGTTTGGCCCATTTATTTTTTGGGCAGGGATAGTGGTTTGCCTTTCCTTTGTCCTCCTTGCGTGGAGGGCTGGAGAAGTCAGTTTTTCCCCTGTGCTTCACCATGTGGCTTGGCTACAGCAGATCTCCAAATACCAGAGGGCAGAGTTAACTCCGAGTCTGGAAAGCTTCAAGGGACATCGTGCAAGAGACACACAACCCTAATGAGCCAGAGATGTCCTCAAGGAAAAAAAAATTAAAAAAAAAAAAATCCCACAACAATTGCAAGAAACCATGTTAATTGCAACCCTTTCCATTCAATTAGCTTCCCTCCATTTAAAACCAGGAACGAGAAATCAGAAATTCCAGCAAGCCTAAGAAAACGGGTGTTCCACAGCAGCTGGACGGGGCTTGGAGCACCCTGGGATAGTGGAAGGTGTCCCTGTCCACGTCAGGGGATGCAACTGGACGAGCTGTGAGGTCCCTTCCAACCTAAACCATTCCATGCTCCCAAGTGTGATGCCCTGGGAAGGAGGAGATTGCCCAGCCCCATCCCCACCGCGACATTTGGATGCCCTCAGACTCCATAGGTCTTTAACAAATCGAGTTAATCACTGCCTCACACGAAGCACCTTCACGGGGCGGGTGCAGAGACAGCGAGGAACAACGGCGTTCCTCTTTAATGAGGATAAAGATCAAAATGAAGTCAATTAAGTCTGCCGCTGGTGACATTTGTCTAAGCACATGAAAATTGGTGTAAGCTGAAGCAAGACAAGTTGTTTGAACTCCGTGGGCAGGATTATTTCTCTTTTTTCTTCCCCCCCCCGCCCCTTCAAAATTAGTTTTTCATGATGCATTTCAGTTCTGTTTCCCTGCGTTACTGGGTAGGTTCAAGGGACATGTGGGACAGATTCCACTCGACAGTTTGTAAACAGCTGACGTGGGAGGGAGAGGGCACTCGAGCCGTTGGAATTGTTTTCATTCAAAAAAAAATTTCGTAAATTAATTCCTCCCCCAGCTGGCTGCCGTAAGCAGCGCGGAGCCGCGGCGCTGCGCTCCGAGCGGCGCACGCAGGCAGATGTGCCTTCTGTTCCCTCGCAAACATCACGGCTGCCTCGCTCGCTGCGCAAATGTCAAGGTGCTAATTAGCTGTAGCAGGAGTCAGGCGAGGACAAGGCGGGGAGCGCGAGAAGGAGCTTTTCCAAAGGCTCCTCCGCAGCCTCCGAGCAGCGACGGGAGCGGGGATGGGGGCTGGGGGGTGCGGGATGCCCGAGGAAGAGCGCCCGCAGGCTCGCACACGGATAGACCGACCTCTGTGAGCGGGGACGGGGGAACCTGCGCGTCCTCCCCGGCTCAGGAGATTCCGCGACCCCGCGTCAACCCAGCCCGCGCCGAGTTTACAATCGCTGTTTCTGCGCCGAACACCGGCCCCTCGCTCTCCAGGGCGGCACCAACAAATAGGATGTTCCCTCCTCTCACTCGGGGGAGCCGGAGTTGTTGCATCCGTCACATTCCCACCAATACTTTCCCATCTCCGTTTTCCCCCTCCCCGCCTTTACGGCACCGGAATATTTTAAGCCTCAGGACAGGGATACCGCTCAAATCCTCTTTGTTTAGACGTTACCTGCTGACCGCTTAATTACAGAGCGATCACCACGCGGTAATTACAGTGCAAACGTCCATCTAGGAAAGCGGAAGGTGACACAGCAGAGGTGACACCAGGGAGGGGCCCGGCTGGCAGAGCCACAGCCCCCGCCGGGGGGAGGGCAGGAGCTCAGCTCGGGCAGGACCCGAGTGACCGTCCTGCAGTCCCAGGGATGCTCCAGCCCTCGTTCCTCAGGATGCTTCTGCACCTGGGAAAGAATACCCAGCCAGAGCCAGAGCACGGTCCCTTTCCACCAGGCATCAGGGCTCTCCTCTCCCAGACTGGTGGGAATAAGAAGTAATTAAATGTTATTTCTCGCTATTATTGCTTCCCCCGCCTCTGTGAGCAGCTGTCTCCTGGCTCTCTCTCACATTTGGAGCTTGCTGGAAGCATCCCTGGTTCGCCCTTCCTGCTCTCCAACAAGCTGCTTTTCCCAAGGACTCCCTTCTGCATCTCCCTGCAGGAAACACAGAAAGCACTGCCTCCTCCACTGACTCATAATCCTTCCCTCAAACATACAGACTATTTAAACATAAGCAGGGATTTCATGCCGGCTTTTGGAATGGCAGGGGCTGGAGAGCATTAAAATCCACCATCTTATCCTCAGCGTGCCCAGTCCCAACACCCAGAAACAGAGCCACAGAAGAACAATTGCTCTTCCAGCCCGGAGATGGAGCCCAGCGCCTTCCCCGGGGTGGGAAAACAGACATGGCAGGTCAGCCAGCTCCTGGAAGCAAAACCCAAAACCCCTCGTGGCACTGGGCTGTGGGGTCACCTCCTTGACACCAAAAAACCCCCTAAGCCTGCTGAGGTTGTAGCGTGGTGGCCCATGGCTGAGCTTGCTCTTTTCCTCTCCTTGGCCTCCTGGAAGTCTCAAGAAAGCCACATTTTATCCACACCTGTCAGCAGGCAACAGTACAGGGATCCAGAGTCCAGACCCCCAAGAAATAAGCTAACTGGAATGCAAAGAAGCACTGTAATTGGGGTATCCCCAATTTCAAGATGCAGGCAAGCACCCCCCGAGACACCAAGCAGCAAACACTCCCCAAACCTCACTCCCCCAGCGAGACCATGGATCAGCCCATCTCCACCACCTCCCTCCCCAGCAGGTCCCATCTTTCCCAGGGAGCTGCTCCCCTCCTGCCACCCTCAAAACCCCGACAGGAGTGCACACCTCTGGCTCATGCAGCTCCGGGAGCATTAACGGCCCCTGCTGACCCCACAGCACCACAAAACAGCCCCCAAGGCCTTGCTGCAGTCCTGCCCTTCCTTTTGAACCTTCATTCAACAGCTTTTAATTGGCGCTTGATTAGAGCTTGGATCAGCGGCGAGGCACCTAATTAACCCCTTCCAGGCAGGAGTGAGGTGGGATGTGCTCACCCTCCTGGTCGGGGTGAGAGGGTTTTCCCTGCCCTCTTGTAAATCCATCTCTGCCAACACAGCCGCCCCACCACGGAGGGATAGGGCAGCTGTTGGGTGACTTCTGGGCCACCAGACCTGATGGGAGGGGGTGCACGGCACCAGGGAGCGGCAATCACAGCCGCCAGAGCCGACGTGCCCCATGGCGTGGCACGATTGTGGAGTGAAAAGAAGGAAAAAGCATCTGGGAACCTGCAGCCAGGCCATGCTGCTCACTGCGGTCACCGTGACTCATCCCTGAGCCGCTCTGCTCCAGCACCATCCTCTCCATTCCCTGGGAATTTTACCTGTGGAAAGGTCTTCACGTGGAAACCCTTGGTGAAAGGTTCTCCTCACGTGTGCTGTCAGTCCGTCTCTACTGCGTCTCTGCCCTCGTTTGATTCCACCCAATCAGCCCGTCACGGGGAAGCTGCATTCCCTCCCCTAAGAGAGGGACGGTGTTTATTGTCGACTTGGTGCTCGCCACCCGTGTTTTCCCTTCAGTGGGCTTTTCTCACGATCCCACCGCTTCCACAGCCGGTCCCTGATTCCCAGGGCTGACACCGTGCTCAAAGCAGCCGCCGCCGGCACATCCCTCCACCCCATCCCCTCGTTTTTGGCACCGCGGCACGGCAGCCACCCTCCAATGTGGTCATTGTCACCCAGCTCCAAATCCAGCATCTTTATTAGCAGGTGCTAAATTGCCGCTCCAGCTGCTGAATGGTAACAATTAACTCAATTAACATCTAAACAGATGCAATTTTTGAGGAAACGAACAACATTAATAACAACCAAAAGGGGAAAAAGCTGCAATTACAAATGTGGGGAAAAAAAAAAAAACCACCCTGCGCGGCTACAGACGGGCGTGCGCTGTTCCCAGTGTCCCCTGGAGAGCTGTCAGAGCACGGGCCCCTCTCTCCGAGGGCTGGCAGGACGTGCAGCTCGGAATATCCATCCTTCCTGCCGCTGGATGTGCCAGGGATGCAGAACCACCCGACCCCATCCGTGCACCGGCTATCCCACGGCCTCTCCCACGAAAAAGGCGTTTCCTCGCAGGCAAAAGCTGCAAACCCCAATCAAAACGGGTCTCTGCCTTGCTCCGGCTCGGTGACCTTTGCCTGCCAGGAGTGACCTCCTGCCTGAGCTCCGTGTAGGACACAGGGACATCTAATGGCAGGAGAACAACACTGCGAACGGCGCAGCTTGAAAATCACGGCGGCGGCAGCGAAAAAATTGGGTGAAAACCGCGAATTCCCAGCCTTGAGCTGGAGTTGACCCGCACCCTTCCAGCTCCCGGGTCCTGGGAATGGTTGTGGAATGAGGTGTTGCTGCCCCAAAGGTTCACGGAAAGGAAAATTTGTCGCTTCCAAAAAGCCTTTATTTTTATATTCACAGCTACTCCCTGCCAGCCCGAGTCTCAAGACTGCCCTCCTGGTGTGTTTGGGTTGTCACAAAGCAGCTTCCACAGAACCATGCAATCACAGGGTGGTTTGGGTTGGAAGGCACCTTAAAAATCATCCCATCCCACCCTCTGCCAGGGGCAGGGACACCTTCCACTGTCCCAGGCTGCTCCAAGCCCCATCCAACCTGGCCTGGGACACTTCCAGGGATCCAGGGGCAGCCACAGCTGCTCTGGGCACCCTGTGCCAGGGCCTGCCCACCCTCCCAGGGAAGGATTTCTCCCCAGTAAAAGTTCATGGACCCCTTTTCCCAGCCAGCTCTGCTCCCTACCAACCAGGGACAGGGCCCCTTCCCTGGGACCCTCTGCACCCCACAGACCACGGGATCAGCAGCAAGCAGAACCCTAAGTACTGCTCTCTGCTAGGTTTAATGTTCAGATTAAATTTTAAAGAGCATTTAATTGGCAATCATTCTGCTCTCTCCGTTTATGCACGTCTCCCTGGGCCGCTGCTTTTCCATGGGCAGAGGGGGAAGAAGAGGGTTTGCAAAGAAACTGGATGGGTCTCCTCCCCTCAAAGCCAAACCCTTCCTCTCGGAGGCTGGGGAAATTCTGTGTTGATTTGTGAGGGATTTGCCCTGATTTTGTGGGTTTTGGAGATCGATTGTTTATGTGCATTTGCATCTCATTCTAGATGTTGGCACGGGGGGAAAGGCAAAACCCAGACTTGGGCTTTCCACGTTCATTTTCCTTGCATTCAGGAGGAAAATAAAATGTGCCGTGACAAGCAAGAACATTCCCCTTTTGTGGGTTTTTTTTTGGGGGGGGGGGGATTTTTTGGGTTTGGTTTTTTTTTTTTTTTTTTTTTTTTTTTTTTGTTCCAGCCAAATCTCCAAATTCTATAATTACCATTTAGGTCAGGGGTTTCTAAAGAAAGCAAACCCTAAAGTCTCGTGGAAGGAAGGACTGTGGCGTTTCACCCTGACTGCCAATAAAGCAGAGTTTCACCCCAATAATACCTTCCCGGGAAAAGACTCCACTTTGGCTAAACAGCACGAGACTTGGCTGAAGAATTTGGGGTTAAGGATACACAGACAAACTGGGGATAGGGGTTTTACCCTATCCCCAGTTTATACCTGCCCTTATTTTGGTGTAAATCGGATTTCTGGAGCTGTGCCCTGGGTCCCGTAAGCCCCATCACGGCCGCTTGTTGACAAACCCAACCCACTGCTCGCTGCCATTCTCTCATTTAATTTTTAATTCTCTGTAATTAAGAGGTCTACTGGAAACAAGGCAAACTTGGGGATAAAAACTGCGCAGGGGTTGGTGAGGCAGCGCCTTCACCCAGGATTTATCCTGGATGAGGCAGCTAAAAGGGACTCTAGACCTTTCCCCATGCAAATGGGAGCATCAGTCTCCATTTAATCTTTATTTGTGGTCTCCCGTTCAGCTTAAGTGTTATGGACTGGGCTGGCTGTTTGCAAAGTGCACACCCAAGCTGTGCTCCTGCTGCATCCCACATTCCAGGACCTTCAGCAGCATCCCAGGGTTCAGGGGGTGCTCTGCAGCTTTTCAGGCAACACACAGAAAAAAATTCATGTCTTGGCCCCTGTGCTCCAGGGTTTTGGGGTTTTTTTTCCCAGTGGAAGTGGGCACTGACACCCGTGCGGTTATTTATCCCCAGGCAAGGTTTGGCTTTTCCGGGCCACAGGTCCATCCTAATTTCCTTCTGGGTGGGGGTGGTGGAGCCTTGCACCGAGATTTCCCAGGGCAGGCATCAGCCTCCCCCTTCAGGCCGGCAAACCTCAGCGCTGCCCCATTGCCCTCCCACTGGAATATTGACTAACGAGCTGCAGAACCCGCCAAGATAAGAAATGCTGCTTGGTGGGTGCTGGAAAAAAACCCAGGAAACATTGGGATTTTGGTTTTCCAGAAACAGGTGCTTGGGGGAGGTCTCCCTGCTGGCCCTACCAGCGGGAGGTGCAGCAGCATCCCTGGCTTTGCCTGGACACCCTGAATGAGTTCAGCCCCGTGGCATCCCAAGCTCAGCCAGCCTGCTGGAAAATAAATCAATAAGTGGAATGAAGGAGGGAAGCCTTTTTGGCTGGATAACTTCTCCCACATCACTGCTATGGGAGCTCCCCTAAAGCCTGTGGGCCTGATGGGGGTCACCCAGCTGCTCACCCACCCAAAAGCACACAGATTCCTGCCTTTCCCCCCCAAAAACCTGCTCCCAGCGGAACCCAGGAGTGCTGAGGAGCTGCTGGGTTAAAATCTGGATAAAACAACCCTGTCCCTCAGCAGAGAGTCTCCAGCACAGTGGTCTACACAAACACATCGACAAAACTCGGGTACTTTTTCAAGCAATCATGAAAGTTGTGTAGAATATGAGCCAATTCTCATTTCTTTTAAGCATCCACTTACTCTCCATGCCAAAGCTTTTTGGAAACCCTTAACTGGTAGCTTTGAAGCATTTGGAAAAAAAAATTGGTTTCCCCTCTTCATTGATGTACTGTCTCTTTTTTCTGCCAAAACCCACAAATTTTTTTTGCCAAAATAAAAACCCACTAGTGTATGAAAGCAGAGCTCATCCCCCAGGGAGGGCAGAGCTAGCAAGTAAGAGCTGACAGAAATAGAAAAGCTTCCAGGAAATAATATCTTCAGTGCTGTTTTATCTGCTCCATCACCCCGCAGTTGAGAGAGATTTTACGAGGGTCCAGATGACCCCAATTAAAGTTTTCTAATTTTCACCGACCTCTCCAGAAAATACGTGGCGTACAGAAGTCACAGAGACCTCGGGGAGACTCTGTTGGTGCTCACTCCCTCCTCTGGTGACGGTGACAAGCCTGACTGGGACTTGCTGTGCCACGCACTGGGGTTTATTCCAGGTCCCACATTGCCCTCAGGAGCATGAGGTGTCCACCAGACCATCAAACATCTGCAAGAAATTCATCAGCTGTCTGTAGCTCTTTAGGGAGGGACAGCAGACCTTCCCTGCCAGGTTTGCAGGGTAGGCATGGCGGGATCAATCCTGTTTGGCCAGAGGTTTTGGGGCTTCGGAGTTTTTGGGGCTGAGAAAGCAAGCACACTACAGACATCCAGCTCTTCAAGGCCCAGCAGGGCTCACCAAGGTTTTTTCACCAAGGGGGCAGAAAGGAAAACCCCAAAAGAAAGCCCCTTCCAAGGAATAAGGGGCAGAGTCACCTCTCTGCTGACTTGAGGACTCCAAGCAACCACAGTGCTGGCTCCCCACAGGTTTCCTAAATGCCCATGCCAGCACATTTGAGCTCTCCAGAGGAGACAGACAGGCAGGGTGCCTCTTGCAAGGCAGGTGTCTGGGAGGTGTCTGCCTTCAGCTCCTTCCCAGAGGTTTGGCACACCAGGGAGGGCTTGGCCTCAGTGTAGGAAGGGCTGGCTAAAAAGCCCCAAACAACCCCAGCCTTCCTTACTTTGAGCCCACAGCTTGCTGAGGGTACAGAGGTGACTTTGCGAGAGGGGGAGTGGAGCCATGGGGACACTCGCTGCCCTCCTGCCCCACTGTGGGTGTGCAGGAGGGTGACACCAGCCTGGGGACATCCCAGTCAGCCCAGCACATCACCCAGTCCTCCGACACCAGAGCGGGAAATCTCCCAGCCTCAGCTTTCAATTAGCCTTTCCCACAGGGAAACCCAGAGGTTTCCAGCTTCTCCTCAAGCAGGGACTGGGAAAAAGCCTGGCAAATCTGACTTACAGATGCTGCTGGCCTGATTTCAGAGGGTGCCAAGCTTGCCCCCGTGCCTGGTGCTCAGTGGGGCTGCGATCAGCCCAGGGGGATGAAGCCCCTCTCCACGGCAGCTTTCCACCCCAGGAGAGGCTCTCTGGGGAGATGGGCAGCAGGTCGGGCTGGGAAAGTCCTGCTAGGACACGTGTGCTCCTTTATGGCTCCAAAGGGAACGTTTCTCATTATCTCTCCTCGCAATTTAATTAATCTGCATTCAGTAATGAACCTTGAAATTTCAATTAAAAACATCATTACTAATCAGGGCAGGATTCAAAGCAGTCAAGGGCTCTTGATAGCTTTGCAGTGGCAGGAAGTTTGGGTTTGTGCGCTCGCATCTCTTCATTTTGGACCCAGAGCCACGGTGGTTTGGCTCTCCTCTGGCGCTGGCCAACCCAGGCACGGGAGGTACAGCTTGAGGTACAGCTTTACAGAAAACCACGAGGCTCCAAAATAGACCCAAAAAAAAGGGGGAGTCACCCAAAGAATCAGCAGAGCAAATAAATAAACGGATGTCTCTCCCGGGACATCGCTGCCTGCGCATTGTCCAGCGATTAAAATCTCGGGGAAAGGAGATCTGCGTCTCCTCAGCCCATTAACGAGGCACGGGCGGCTGGCAGCAAATCACAGGAGCTGCGGGATGCAAGCGCTGCCCCGGGAATGTCAGAACAACCTGACCCGAGCGAGGCATCCCTCCCCACGCCCCACAAAGACCCTCCCCCGGCGGGGCTCGTCACGCCCTGCTGCTCCCGAGTTTGTCCTTCCAGTGCCAGCACTGGAACATCACTCCCGTGGCTGTAAATCCTGAGGTAACCTAGCCCTTCCCCTGGCTCCAGTAACAACTGGATCGTGGTCATAAATCCGTGGAAAAAATATAGCAAAAGTGAGCAAGGTAGGAAGGGGCGAAGGAGAAATGAATCCTGTGGTACCCTGAGTTGCCCATGTTCTTCAGAATAGAAAAGAATAATAAATATGTTCGCTGGAGGAGAACAAGATTAGTATTTTTGTTTTGTTTCAGAGCAAAGCTACTCCTCCAGCAAGGTTGCAGGAGGATGAGGAAAGCTCAGGGGGCAGGAGACAGAGGAATGCCAAATGTCCTGGCAGTGCAATCTTCAAAGGGAAAACCAGACAGAGGAGGGCAAAGCTGGATTATTTATCAGCTCCCCCAACTTTTGGGCTGTGGTTTTCATCGCACCGCGGGTGTGTTATTTCCCAGATCCATGATCCCATGCTGACTGTAGCCCTCTGCAAATCCCAGCAGGCTGAATTACCCCTGTGGGACAACGCTGCCCTGGTCTCCAGCACTGCACCAGCCCAAAGCCCTCTCTGACCACAAACGTTCCATATGGGAGCTCAGGCACAGATTGTTCCCTGAGGGCCCTCCACAAACAGTTCAGGACTGGGAACACAGAGAGAGGATGGAAGTTTGAGCACAGCTATGGGAAGTGCAGGTAAAAGCCCTACCACCCCAGCTGCCTCTCCAAGGAAAACACAAATGGAAGAGGGTAAATGGCAACTCTGGGATAAAACCCCACTGATTCCATGTGCTGTTTCCAAAGCCTGGCCAGTCTGCAGCTGAGATAATTAGATTTAAGCTGCAGAGGTAAAACTCACAGAATAAATTATCAATCGCAGGTTGTTTGCCCAGGATCAAGTGAGGAAGGAGGGAGCATTCCGAGAGCTCCAAGAGGCAGCAGCTTGGCAGCGTTTGTGCTGCATCCCCAAAAGGTGAGGTGCAAGCACGGGCACCGACAACTCCAGGACATTCTCCTCATGCCCTGCCCTGCTCTCTGGTTCCAAATTGGGATGGGGAGATGTCCCCTTCACGCGCAATGTGTTCACATGCCTGGATGACAAGGGATGGAGGGACAGGACAAGGGGAATGGCTTTAAGCTGAAGTGAAGGCTGGATTTTGGAAAGAAATCCTTCCCTGTGAGGATGGTGAGGCCCTGGCACAGGGTGCCCAGGGAAGCTGTGGCTGCCCCCGGATCCCTGGAAGTGTCCCAGGCCAGGTTAGACAGGACTTGGAGCAGCCTGGGAGAGTGGAAGGTGTCCCTGCCCATGGCAGGGGGTGGGATGGGATGGGCTTTGATGTCCCTTCCCAGCCAAACCATTCCATGATGACCAGGACAGAGCAGGTGCCTCCCAAGCATCTCCCCCAAAATCCCAGCTGGCACACCCTGGCCGTGGCCCTGGGGGGGTTCAGCCTGTGCAAGGGGGAGTCTAAGCCCACTCTGGGGCCTCTGCAGCTGCTTTGTGCCTTTGGTTGTGGCTGTGTTTCATTGGCCCAGGAGCTGCCCACCCTTTCTGTGAGCCTGGCTGGGCTCAGGGCTCAGAGATGTTCCCTGGCACGGAGCGCTGGGGTAATTTTCAGTGGGGCCCACACCCAGGATTACGGCTTTGAAAAAGGAGGAAACACAGGAGCTTGGCTCAAAGGAACACACTAATTACCTGAGCAGGAAAAAAAAAAGAGCCTTTTTTTTCCTGGTAGAAGGCATCTGATAAAAGCCTGAGACCAGTCATATTTATATTAGCAGATTTTACATCCTCCTTGTGTGTACTTGGACTGTGAGATATAAATCAAAGCAGGGGTTCATTCCAAGAACAGTTTATTTTTATCAGAGAAGTATGTGCTGGCAAACCAGATATTGGTATGTTGATTCTGTTGGTTAGGTGTGATTTATAATAGTTCCTATTGTTTTATGGTGTGTTTCACTTAATTTATCCGAGTCGTGGGTTTAGGGATTTTTTGTTTTGCTCTATTTCATGTATATTTTCCTATGGGTGGTTTTGCATTTCAGCAGTTGGCTGCAGTCTTGGAGCACTTTAATGCGAAGGAAGAGCCTGAAACCATGAAAACAAATCCTAAATGGGTTTGCAATCAAACGTCTCCCTCTCTAAATGGATCCGTGCGAGGTGGAGAGCAAAGCAGCACAGTGTGCTCCTCAGTCTATCAGTGCTCCTTAGGCAGGGCAAATCCTCAGCAGGGTTTGGTAAGCAGCTGCATCCCTGGGAGCATCCAGAGGCTGAGTAGGGGAGGTAAAACCCGCAGCAGGGGAGGTAAAACCATAGAATCACAGAATATCCCGGGCTGGAAGGACCCCACAGGGATCAGCGAGCCCAACTCCTGGCCCTGCATCCCAAGAATCCTCTATGAATGACCAGCAAGGGAACAGCCCAGAAAAAGGCTGAATTCACAGCACCCAGGTATGCCCAGTGTCCCCTCAGCTCTCCCTGCAGCTTAGACCCAGGGTCCTCAGGGACCTTTGCAGTGGAATTTCAGGAATTTCAGCAATTCCCTAAGCCTGGGCTCTGCTGGCAGCTCCGTGGCAAGGAGAGTGTGCCCTGCTCGTTAGCCCGGTGCCTGCGGCTGGTAATTAAAGCAGGGAACGGGAGAGAAGATTAAAAAAAAAAAAAA
>VXBQ01013621.1:408454-424365 GCA_013400175.1 Phainopepla nitens
GGGGGGGTGACATTTGGCATTGGAAGCCACTGGGAAATGGTTTGCAGAGGTGAAAGCCCGGAAGCAGGAGGGGAAAAGGCTCTGCCTAGGGAACACATCAGGATGGGATGATTTCCAGGGCAGGCAATGATTCTTTGAGTCTCCATCCCCCAAAAGCCAGAGGACTTTGCTGTGTCACTGCCGAGCGTTTTGAAGGCAGCGGATGTTTGTGCAAAGCTGCTCTAGAGCAATGATCTGCGCAGAGCCGGCTGATAATCAGGTGCTTTATTTTGGGTGGAACAATCTCTTTTGGTGCTCCAATCACGCCATATTCACCATTCTCTTTCCACACCTTTAATCTTCCCACCCTCCCAAATAAGCCGTTTTCCCATTCCAAGTATCTCCATCCCCTTCCACCCAAAAATGTATCAACCTAAAGACTAATGAGCAATTAACGCTCATTGGAACGCTGCAGTTGACTCTTCTCACTTTTGTTGTGAGAATCACTCACTACAAAGGCACTGTTACCCTGTCCATTTAAAAGGCAGGTTATTATCTCTTTCTCTGCTGCTTGCTGGTTCTTTTCAGGTGAACAATATGAGCTCAGCCTCATTTCTGACCTTGGTGTGCACATCCCAGTGGAGCATTGCATGAGAGGAGCGACCCGCAATCAAAGGGAGCAGACACCTATTCCCTGGCCAGAAGGAATTACCAGGAGAGGCTTGAGCCTTTGATACTTGGAATAAATTGTCACACAGAAAACTGAACGCCGAGAAGCTCATGGAGAGCCAAGAGCAGAATGCTTTTTTCAGGTGTCGTGGTTGGGCACGGTGGTGCCACGCTCTCCAAGAGCTGCCACCTTCTTGCCAGGAGATGCTGGGAGGCTCTGGTTGAATGCAGGCCCGTGAGGAGGTGTGCAGGCTTGTGATGGAGGGTTGGGAAGTGGAAAATGAGGTTCCCTAAATTGTCTGAGGTTTGTCTGGTCATGGGAAGTCACAAACGCCCCAACGCTCCGGTGTTTTATGTGTTCCATGGTGGGAGAGGCAGCATGGCAGACAACTAAGGTCATAACAGGAGGCACCAGAGCTGGATGATCCTTTTCCTAGGCCAGACTTGCTCCAAGTGACCTTTTGGTATTCCCAGAATTTGGCTGCTCACTGTTTAAGCCCCTTGGCCGAGTGACAGTGAGCTTCTCTTAACACAACCTCTCCGAAACACTGGCATTGTGGGAAGGTAATCACCAATGCGACTTTGGAGCTGCAATCTGGCTTCCAAAAGCCTTTTAAACAATCAAAATATGGAGACAGTGGACACAACGCTATAGGCCAAGTCCTCCAGATGTGACACCTCCCAGTGAGCAACTCAGTGTCCCCTTGCTGAGGGGTGACAGAGGATTCCAGGCAGTGCCTGCAGTTTATACAGCAGGGAAAAGGAGGATGGAACTGTGCATGTCTGGTCCTGAGCTCCTGGATCCCAGACTGGAAATGTCCATGACAACACAAGACAAACACAGCAGCAAATACGTAAATACAAATGTGCTCTGCTGGGTACTGCACAGAGTGGGGAAAATGTGGAATTGTGGTGGCACTTTTCACCAGAGATTCATGAAACTCATGGATTCTTCCTCTGTGGATAGACTGGGAGCTTGCAAATCTAAAGAGAGTGGGGACAACTGCTGTGGGGTACAAATTCTAAATGTTCAGTGTGGGGAGGAGATTTGCCAGCCTGTATATTCCTCCCATTCATCAGCTTGGAAATGTGACCTCTTCAAGGAAAACTTGAAAATGCAATTGCTTCTACCTTTAAAAAAAAGGGAGAGAAAAAAAAAAGGTTGGGGGGAGGGGAAGAAGAAAACAAAACCGAAGAGAAACCAAACAACAACAACAGATAAATCACAGAACCATTTATTACCATGAGCCATCTTTTCAAAATGTGGGTGTTCAGCACCTGGCAGCCTATTTTCCAAGGATATACAGCAGCACAAGGCAGGATTGGCTCCAGAGCCACTCGAAGGGGAGTGTCAGGACCAGGCTGCTCTGAAAAAAAAAAAAGGAGAAGAGAAAGGAAAAAATGATGGGGAAGAATGGCAGGGCGTCTAACACTTTGCATCTAATGCCTCCACATGGCTGCAAGTGCCGTGGCAATTTGGCCCCGATAACACGGATGGAGGGATGCTGCTAACATATTGCTTCCTTGTCAAATGTCTCACTGGTTTTGCAGCCAAGTCTCCTGCCAGCGAGGCCGCAGCAGCGCCTCTCCGCTACTTTCATATGCAAAGAGGTTGTTAACTCAATTGCCAATAAAATTCTAGTGGGTGGAGAGGAGGACATCTGCCTGTCTAGTCCTGTGCTTGCCAACATGGTTCTTTTATTCCTCCAGAAGCCGCGAGCTCCCGACTCGAGCTGGTATTTTGACAAGCATTTCTGTTTTCCTGACACAATGGGCAAAGTGGGCACAGATCTTGCGTGCCACCCGGAATATGTTTTCGGCGCCGTGATTTGCATCCCTCCCCGGATGCGGCAGCTTGGACAGTGGGGTTTGGTCTGACATGGAAATGTGCCACCTCCCTACTTGCGACCGCGCGAGGACAACGTGGGGACAACGCTCTGCGGGGGCCACGGGGCCCAGGGGGGCTTTGGAGGAGGGAGGAGAAGGGATGGGGATGGCGCTGAGGCGAGCGAGTTGTCACAGCAGGAGCTGCACCATCCCGTTTGTGTCAATGACGCAGTTCTGGGCCGCTGCGACCCCAGGGGCCCAACTAAGCCAGGCTGCAGCCCCCCTGAGGATGCTCCTCCAGAGAAAAGGGGGCTGATGTGGCATCTGTGCTCTTGGCACAGTCACAAATCCACCCTCGAGTGAAACTGCGTCCGAAAAGGAAAGGTACCCAATGACTGGAGGTGGCAGCCCGGTCACCAGGAGTGGGGTAGGTGGGCTTCATCCCCTGGGACTCGTAGCCAGATTCTCGCAGTGCTTTCCAGGCCTGAATTCCAGGTAATCCCTGCTTCCCTGGCTAAGGATGAGCCACCCCCTTTGCGATGTGGTTCAACCTGCCAGAGGAGGCCAAGCCGCCGCAGGGATTTCTGTGAGAAAGGCACATCCGACTGTACAGATGGCCAGAGCCAGAGCCTCTCAGGTATCACACAGGGCACAATCAGCTCTCCTCCACCCTCCTCTTCCCCCGGCTCGCCCTGTGTGCCAGCCCTGCTGCCAAGCCTCATAAATTACCCCTCAGCTCTTCGAGCACCGCTCCGTGGAGGCTGGGGAACCACGGTCCAACTGCTCCTGCAGCTGCCCAAGGGCACAGCAGCCGCACTGCTGCTCTGCCTGCACCCCCAGAACCGGACCCCTCCCCTGGGGGGGACCACAGACCTAAAGGATGCCTAATTTCATGCCTTTTAAACCAGAGTCCCTTTAGCACAAACAGAAAAATAACAGAGAAGTTTCTTATCTCCCTTGGGAATGTCTCGAGACTGGAGCTGTTTTATTATCTGGGTTAGTTTGACATCCAAGAGAAGATTGTGATCTAAAATCTGCAATGAGAAGGGGGTTAGTCCTTCCCTGCATTCATAAATAAATGACCAAGAAGAGATACGTGTCATTTTGTTTTCATTTACTGGGCTGAAGGTTCATCTCGAGAACAAAAGATCAGGAATTTATTGTCTTGTTAACTGTCTGGAGGCTTTTAATAAGGTGCTGTGTTACTCTGACCATCTTACCATTCTGTAATTTGATTATCCAGACCTTCTGGTTCTTAATTGATAATTAATTTGAATAATGTGCAAAGAATTGAATGAGATGGAAGGGAGAAAGAGAAACAGATGGTTGGTCTATGCAGCTAGAAAACATTTAATGGGGGAAAAAAACATCGCATTTGGAGCATAACAATATACTTTGTTCATCTCTGGGAAGAGACAATGGCATATGTTGTGGCTCATGTCTTCAAACTTCTGCCCTGGTAACAGAATGGAAGGGGAAGATGCTGCAGCACGAAAAGGTGGATGGCAAAACGTGTGAGGACTGGAGGGCCGGCAGATGTGGAATCTGGCACTGCCGTCCCTGGGAAGGAGAGATCCAGGCCATGCCATTTGTTGGACGTGGCGCTGGCGTGAACAATCTCAAATTCCAGTTCTCCTTTAATGTGCTGAGCTGTTGAAGACAGGGAGGTGTAAAGCTGCAGCATCAGGGGCTCTTGTGGGGTTGTTTGGAAAGCATCTGTGTATTCTATGTTCTCAGATTAATTCCTTGCCTCTGAGTAGGTTATGAAGAAGATGCAACTCCAGGAAACAGAGAGCAGGGAAAATGGCACTGAAATGCTGCCATTTTCCTTACTCCCTGCAACACCACTCCCTAAAGCCTCGCCGCCCCTCCCAGCCCCTTATTCCCACCTTCAAAACTCCCACCAACCAATAGTCCTCTGGATAGGACATGGCTAGCAGGGTTTCTGCAGAGGACACCAGCCCCTGCCAAGGCCTGTGCTCAGGAGTTTGTTCCAGCAGAGAGCTGTGGGCAGTGGCTCCTGACCTTCTCCCTCCACTCCACGACAGTCCAGGCGCCTGAGCGGGTGTTTTTCAAGCCATGGCCTCCAGAACTCTGCCTTTTGGGGTTTCTGGCTATCACAGGGCTGAGGCTCCTACAACTCTGACCTTTATGAAAGCATCTTTTCCTGAAACCTACACCCACTTTATTTTTTTTAATTTCGTTTTTTTTTTTTTTTCCCTGAAGGGATGTTACTTAAATGTATTCATTCCTCCTTCAAGAGCAGAATATACTTATGGAGACAGCAGAGAGAGTTATGGCTGAAGGCAATTCAGATTCCAGGAGGGAAATAGGAACAAACAAGCAATGCATTTTCTCCCACCCACCCATGGATGTCAAAGGCCCAAAGCCCTTACCTCACTGGAAAGATGAATCAGGAGCCTACAGACACGTTTGCTTTATTCTATGGACAGTGCCACGCTGGTTCTGGGTCTGAAAGCAGCAAAGCTCTCTGCAGAGTGCTCTTCCCTACCCTCCTCCAAGCTAAATCACATTTTGCATGTGGAGGATGTGCAGGAGAACTCATCCCCACACCCTTATGTCCAAACCAGTGCCCAGTGCTCGACCTCTGTTCATGAACTGGGATTTCAAAAGGGGTCCAGCCGAGGTGAGCAGGATGGCAGGGGGATGCCCAAGGTCAAACATCAAACACAGTCCATTTTGGTAGGGCCTACAGAAATAATTCCTTCCATTTTTTCCACTTCCCAACCCCTCCAGTGGAGTAAGGAACCAAAAAAACCTGATTAAAGAGGCTCTCATCGATGCAAATGGATTGCAACGGTTTTTAAAGGAGTTAAATTTGCAGCCTGAACTACTTGGCAGAATCTCTGAAATCATTATTCTTTTATTCATAGCAGTAATAAATAATAATAAACCTAAACATCCCAATGGTCCCTACACCTCCTGCATCTCCCTAGCTGCAGATCTCGAGCATGAATAATAATTACAGCTTATCAAATCAGCCCATGATTAGAGACAACAGAAAGACATTTCATATTGTTAACTTCCTCGCACAAGAGGGGAAAAAAAATCAGGTCATAGGGGTATTAAAAATTTATATCATAGCATTTGACTTGACTCATCTCTTAAAAAGGAAAAAAAAGCCAGCATGTATTATGTATTTAGGCAATTCCTTTTAAACCCTCTCCCGAATGAGCACAAGATAGGCCAATAACTTGATAGATGGATGGCTCCATCCAGCCCGTGTGCATATTTTATACACACACACAGGCACGTGCAGACACTTACCGGGCACTCACACCTATACAAAACATCACGTACATGCACACAGAGAGGTATAAATCTATTTATAGCCCTTAGCTCAAGTCAGATGCAGAGGTGATGTTTAAAAAAGAAAAAAAAAAAAATCCCTACGCAGAGATAGCATCTCTTTTAAATCTGGCAGCTTCGGAAGAGTAACTTTTTTTGCCAATTTTTTGTGGAGTCGCAGCAACCTCAGCAGAGCTTGGTTCATTAGCTGCCTGATTCCTGTTTGTGTTTGCTGCTTGTGTTGTTTGTTTCTCTTTCCTTAGGTCATTTTTCTGGCTTTCGTGGTCCAGAAAATACCTTGACAAGGGAAAAAAGCAAGTCCTTGATGCTGTGGAGCACAGAGGAAGGAGTGGAATAAATCAAGTCAAGCAAGAGGCTGAATTCTCATCTCTCAGGAGATCATGAGATGGAACCAGCTCCTGCTTGGATGATTTTCAGGAGCCACATCGTACCCTGTTCACCTGCTGGGGCTACAGATTCACTCTGGGCAGGGGAGCCCTGCAGAGCTGGGGTCCCTGTGGGCAGATTCCATCCCATCCCTTCCCATGCCATCCCATGCCATCCTATCCCATGCCATCCCATGCCATCCTATCCCATGCCATGCCATGCCATGCCATGCCATGCCATGCCATGCCATGCCATGCCATGCCATGCCACGCCATGCCATCCCACCCCCTGTTCTGCCAAAGATGTGCTCAAGCACCTGCCCAGTTCAAGGGGAAAATGAGCAATTTCAGTCAAAGTTGCCCAAGGCTGCCTTGATCTTGGTGCCCGCTCCAGCTGATGGAAGTAGAAGCCTCCAAATCTCTCTGGATGCCTCCTGGTTCCTTAGATCCAGGCTCAGAGTTTTCTCCAGCCCATTATAACTGTTCTAAATCCCAACCAGAATCCTCACACCACTCATAAAAATCTATCCACATGTTTCCATGCAAAAAATTCCCTTTTTATGAGAGACACGGTTCCGTGTCCAAGGGTGTCAGCACCACATCTCTCCAAATTGCTGCTGGAAATCTTGGAAAGGCAGAGCCCACAGAGTGCTGCAGCAAATGTCTCTGTGCACATGCCCTGGCACCAGCCTGCTCTTTTCAGGAGAGGTCAGCACATTTACATAGATGCTTTAATAGAGCAGCCGCCAAAATCTCCTCTAAGATGTTTGGAAAGCTTAAAAAAAAATTAAAAAAAAAAATCAAAACCCTCAAATATATATTTTTTTTCAACATCTGCAGTCAATGAAAGGAGAGATGCAAATCTGCTGTCATTTGCATGCAAATTTTTTTACATCAAATCAGTGACAAAATGCACAATAAACACACTTTAAATTGAAATATTCCACGTTCACTTCCTCCTAGCCTTGCCTGCAGCTGGGATTCAATTTTCATGCACGGCTCCACACAGGTGACCGTCCTCCAGCGGCTCTGAAGCCAGGAAGAGTGTGGGAAAGATGGAATTACAGAGGCAAAGTAATTGCAACCAGCTCATGACTCAAAACCCAGCTGTCATGAGAGAGAGTAAAGATGAAGGTTCTTCAGAAATAAATGCTGTTGAAAGAGTCTGTATCTGTCTCAAAGCCTAAAGCATCCTTTATGATAATCACTAACATTTTGATCACAGGGAAATATGATAATCGCTCGCCCCGGAGTCCACGCAATCAGGAATAATAGCAAATATCTCTGTAAGGCTTGTTTGCTGCAGGCTTTGAACAGCTCAGCCCGCGTACAGCAGCGCTGCAGGGGAGGGCAGCGCTCCCGGCGTCACCACGGGGCTGGGCCAGGGTGGGCAGCCAGGGAAGGGGCTGCCTTGGGCCCTGTGGGAAGAGCAGCGGGGCTGGAACAGAGCTGGGCTCCCCCCAGGGCCCACAGCCACCCTTCTGTGTCCCATGGGCAGCCCAGTTCCAGCTCCAGGCCCATACATCCCATTCCCCATCTATTCCCATCTCCACCCCCAGCCCTGTACCAAGCCTGAACTCCATCCTCGCGTGCATCCCCATCTCCATCCCCATCCATCCTCATCTCCATCCCTAACTCCATCTCTATTCCTATCCCCATCATCATCCCCTTCCTCACCCATACCCAACTCCATCTCCATCCCTACCTTCATCCCCATCCTCGTTCACTTCCTATCTCCACCCCTATCTCTATCCCCAAACTCATCTCCATCCCCATCTCCATCCCCCTTCCCCCTCCCCTTTCTCTTCCCCTCCCCAACTCCATCCATNCTATCTCCATCCCCAACCCCATCTCCATCCCCAGCCCCATCCCCACTCCCCATCCCCTTTCTCTTCCCCTCCCCAGCTCCATCCATCCCATTCCCATCCCCATGTCCACCCTCATCCACTCCCATCTCCTTCCTCCACTCCCTCTCCATCCCTTCCAGAGCCTGCTGGTTTCAGTAACGTGCTCCCAGCTGTAGCTGGTGCTGCCTCACTTTTCCTGCAAGGGAAAACCCTTCCCGGTGTGTGCCAAAAACCCTTCCTGCTGTAATCCCCTCTCATTCTTGTAGTGTGTGGTCAGCTGAATATTTGTCTCCAGCAGCTCCCAGCCACCCCCATCCCCATGGCCCTGAGTCCATCCCAGCTTTCTCAGGGAGCGCCCTTTTAAAGAGAGGGCAAACCAAAGGAAACGCTGGGAAATGAATCCTTTATGTTTGAACAGCTCGAGGCCAGCTGGGAACCCTTTGGATGCCTCGGTGTGTTGCTCCCTGATGCTGTGGGAGCAGGGCAGGCTGCCAGGGCTGGTCCCGGACACGTGGCTGGAGAGGTGGGAGCGTTTGGAAGTCACCTGGATCTGTCTCAGCCTCTCAGCAGCCACAGCTGCTCGGCAGCAAAGCCTCACCATGACTCACACGCTGTTAAAAGCCACATTTTCCCCAAATTGCTCTACCCCAGCGAGGCTGCAAAGGCACTTCAGGCCAGTCTCCGGCCAGGGAGACCTCCCTGGAAGTTAAGCACCGAATCCACCTGCCTGTGAGAAATGAGATGCCTTGTGAAATCCAGCCTCGGGCACTTCTGAGCTCCTCCTGGAAGCCCGGCTCACCCCGGACACAGGTCAGTGAATCAGAGCTGCACACACCTTCCCGTGCTCGCTTCTGCACGTGGCAAAGCCGCCGAGCCCAGGGCAGCATGGAGGGCACACACCGGAGAAATCCCAGAGGAATTGCCCCCAAAACCCCACTGCTGGTGCCCACTTGTTGAGCCACTGCATGTGTATTTTGAAGGGAACTTCTCCAGGTTGTCAGAATTGCTGAAGGAAACCCGGCCTTGAAAGGGTCCCAGACGTACCTGATTGCTGTTTTTCTGCAAGAGGAAGCACCCAGGACAGAGCAGTGAGGTGTGAAGGAGCATCACCTGCCTCTGTGGGAATGAACGTGCTCTCCTGTGCACTTGCCGTCCAAAGGCCATTTAAAATACAGAATGGCTGAGCTGCTTCTTTTCTCCTTTCTTCTTTTTTTTCTCCCAAGAAATTAAAATTCCTGTTTGAGACCCCCTTATCTGGCAGGTGAGGGGATAATTGGAAATGCCCTGGTAGAGCTGACACGTCCGGAGATACAGCGAGGAGCAGCAGGAACATCTCGGAGACATGCACAAACTTAATAAATGCTGGGGGGGAAATCTAATCATCGCTTTGCTGTCTCAACAGCTCCTGAGCTGATAGAAGAGACACTCATTTTTCACCATGTGTCCACTGTTCTTTAGCCCTGTGAGAGCTCCCATAAAACACCCGCGCTCCGACACGTCCTGAGTCAGCAGCACATCTGCCCAAGGTCTCCTTGGCAAACCTTGGCAGCTGCCTCTGGAAAAGCCCAGACACTGCCGGCTGCGGGTCAGCCAGAAAATATTTCCTCCCTGGCTCATGTGCCCAGAGGCTGGAAAAATGCTATTTGTGGCCATCTCCCACCTTTTCTGTTAAAAATAAAGCTCGAGCGCTGCTCAGGGCTTTCTGGAAAACGATCAGGAAAGCACTGGCAACAAAAATTTGGAGGGAAGCAGGAAGTATCCATCTGGTACTTCACTCCCATTTCCACTTCCCCTCACATTTGTTGGGCAAGAGCCTCCAAGGTTGAAATCCAGCATCTGGGTGGCAGGACAGGTCCCCATCACAGAGATCCCATGGGACACAGTGGGCCAAGCCCTTGCTCTAGAGGAGACGTTGCCAGCACGGGCAGTTATTCTGGACGAGGCACCATAAAAGCAATTCCAGCTCTATTTCCTCGTGCAGGAGCAGGTTCCCATGCCCTTTGGCCTCCCATGGAGTTTGCATTTCTATGGTAAAGCTTTTAAAAAAAAAAAATCGGTTGCACAACCTCAAGCACAGGTCTCCGGCTGGCTTGGGGATGCGTGGCTGGTTATCTGAACAGAGGCTGTGGAAAATTCCTGGATGGACATGTGGAGGACGAACAGGGAGCCACACAGGCTTTCCCACCACTCATGGAGCCACCCTCCACAATGGATTTGGGGTCACCAGTGGGAATATTTTGCCTCAGAGCTCTCCAGTCTGTGCACAATGCAGGCTCATGGTGGGTGTGCTTCCACAGAATCATGGAATCATTGATGTTGGAAAAGGCCTTGAGTCCCACCATGAACAAGCACCACCACATTCACCAGTAAACTATGTCCGCAAGTGCCACATCTATTCCTTTTCTGAACTCCTCCAAGGAATGGTGACTCCATTCCAGGTCCTGCATGATTCCTGCCTGCATCTCCCATGGAGGGTAGGGAAGAGGCAAAGCCCAGTGTGGAGAAATCCAAGCAGCTGCAGCAGAGAAAAAAAAAAAATCATCAGCCCTTTTCCAGGAAAGTGCTTTGCAACCTCACTGCTCTTGTATTTGTTTATTAAACACAGGTTTGGGGAGGAAATGCCTCGCTGCGGTGACAGACCGCGTTTCCAAGGTTATCCTGGAGCACAAGGCAAGACAAGAGCCATTTTTCATCCCTGTAATTAGCGAGAGCACGTTAGCAGATTAGCACTAAGCAACATTTGCACACTGTGATGTGGTCCTAACCAAACTAAGGGCTTTCTCTGTCACCCGGCTCAGCACCTTGCAGCAGGCAGGACCCTGCTCACAGTCCTGCATCAGGTTTCTGGAATTTGCTTTCCCTGCTTCTCATCGCATGCCAGAGTCGCTTCCCAGAGGTAAATTTAAGAACAACCTCCCTCCACCACCCAGGTTTCCTCGGGTTTGCTCATCACTGGCAACAGCTCAAATCCCAGACCGAGATGCCTGGCAGCGACTGGGCATGGGTTGATCACAGAGCATTCCCAAGCTCCCAAAAACCACCTTCCATGAAATGTTCCACCTCCCCTTCCCCTCCTCCCCCCCGAAATACCCAATCCTGAGCCCAGCCACTCCCAGCTCCTCCACAGCCATTTCCCAGACTTAACTGTCGAGGCTGCAGACACATTTATTATCTTTTTTTGCCGTGCCATCTGGCATTTGTGTATCAGAAGAAGATTATATCTGTGTCAAACAGGGGGAAAAATATCTCTCCCTGTAACAGTTGTAGAAGCAAGGGGGAGAAAAAAATACATTAAAAAAAAAATTAAATCCCGTGGACCATATGGAAGATTTTTTTTTTTTTCTTAAGTGATCTATCTTGAGCAATTAGGAGGTGTCACAGCCAATGTGCAGACCCTGGGCTCGCTGGGAGAGGAGCAGGGTGGCCGCGTCGGGCTACCTGGGTCACTGCCACTGCCACTGCCTGGAGTAGCCCGGGAACGTGACCTATCCCCCTCTCCTCTCCCGAAACGGGGGCAGAGAGGCAGGCAGGAGGAGAGGGAACAAAGCGGGACAGCTTGCGGCACGCCGAGTGAATCAGAGCAATGGCCTTTCTTTGCCTTTCGGGGTTTTATCATCGCGCGTCTTGCGAAAGCAAGAGGTGTGAACCCGCCGTGGAGCCCGGCCAGGTTTGCAGTGCCTGCTCCGTGCCTCCCCGTGCCGGGGATAGTGGAAAATTACCGGCTTCCCCTCCCAAGGCTGCCAGACGGGCCTTGGCAGGGCGAGGGAACCAACCTCTGGCACGGCCCGGTGGGCACCGAGGGGAGCCAGCGCCGCCACCGCAGCCTGTGGTGTGCGGGACGGGCACCGGGCTGTGCCCACGGTGCCCTTGGCTCGGCAGCGTCTCTGTTTCCTGGAGCTGCGTCTTCTTCGTAACATACTCGGAGGCAAGGAATTAATCTGAGGACATAAAATACGCAGATGCCTTCCAGACAACCCCACAAGAGCCCCTGATGCTGCAGCTTTACACCTCCCTGTCTTCAACCACTTGGCACGTTAAAGGAGAACAAGAATTTGAGATTGTCCACGCCAGCGCCACGTCCAACAAATGGCGTGGCCCGGATCTCTCCTTCCCAGGCCCCTCCTGGCTTGGCAAGGTGGCTCTACGGTCACCAGAAGCATCCTCTGCAGCACTCCGGCTGCATCCTCCAGCTGGGAGAGCACGGGGAGATGAAGCACAGCCAGCACCACCCAGGAGTAAGCCCTGGTGGGAAGCTGGAAGTACCAGCAGCAGGGGATGTGCAGGTCCTCCTTTCCCAGCCCGCCGGCGCTCCCTGGGCGCGCAGAGGAGCAGCTCCCGCCGGGAACGGGGGCATCGCCGTTCCCCGGCCTGGAGCCGGGCTGGGAAAGCGGCTCCCGCCACGCCCTGGCAAAGCAAACGGGCTCAGGCCGACACCGCACAGGCAGCCCGGCCCCATCCTGCTGGGACACAGGGTAAACAAAGGAAATACCGCGAAATCAAACAGCATCGCTGCCCAGGGCACAGCCAGCTGTCTTCCCCCACTCCTTTCAGGAAAGGCTCCTCGCCTCCTCCCTTTTTTCCCCCTTTCCACCATTGGTGCTGTTGCCACTGGGATTTTTTCCCCCTTTCCACCACTGGTGCTCTTGCCACTGGGAATCAGCTCAGCCTAGTATTTATTCTACCCCCAGCCCCCCAGAATTCCCCCTGGATTTCAGCAGTGCCAACCAGAGCCATTCCCTCCTTGCTGAGATCTGCGCTGGCCGGGGCAGATGTTTGCCGATGTGCTGGCGGGAGGGAGCGAAGCCCCAGCTGCTCTCCGCTCTTCCTGCTGTGGAAGTTTACGCCGTGGAGTTATTTTTACCAGGAAATCCAGCTGTGGTCAGAGCTCTTCTGGCAGCTGCCCAGCCCTGGGGGTGAGGAGAACCCAAACCCGCTGCTCGAGCACCCCACGCCGTGCTGACCTCCCTGCCGGGTACCCTCTCTCTGCCCCCGCATCAGCATCGCTGCAGAACGTCCCACGGGGCAGGGACGTGCCCGTGGCTGCCCCCAGAGCCGCTGTCCCTGCCCATCCCACTGCAAACACCCACAGTGGCACCTCTGCCCTGGGCTGTGTGCCACTGACAGCAGCCAGCAGGCCTGAGTCACCCAGCACGTCTCGTTGGGGCTTGACCGTGTCACCCCGGGTTTTGGGGAGAGGTGGAAAGCAGCCAAGGGGCAGAGAGGCAGCTGATCATTTAAAGGGCCCCAGCCTCCTCTGCTCTGTCCCAGGAACACAGGAGCCCCACACTGAAGGGTATCCCCAGCCCAGCCACCACTGCCCCTGTGCTTACAAGGAGGCAGAAGTCAGCCAGGTGGGGCAAGAATTTCCATCGATGTCTCTTCATTTCATAAAAATCCTTTTGGAAATGAGGAATAAGCATGAAAGTCCTCCTACCAAGCTGGTAGTGATCCATCCTGCACTCAGGGAGAGAAGATCCCTGGTGTGCACCCTGTTAAAACTGCTCCCCACAGGTCTGGGACTGAGGAAGAGGGGCTGCCAGGTTGGCTTAGCAAAGCTGGTAAGAAAACCCTCAAAAATAACTTGTTAGAAAACGTGTCCCAGCAGAAATGTTCCTGAGGTTGCTTGTGGCTTGCTTGTTTAGGCTTCCCCATCCTCCCCAAGGATGCACCTGGAGCCTGCTCCACGCTCCAGACCCCCCTCTTCAGGGTCACTTGGAAAGCTCTTACTGTGGAGAACAGGACACTCATTCCTGCCCTGAGCTCTCTGCAGAATCCTCTCCAAACTCACTCATTCCTCTCTTTGGTTACCTTCACGGAAGTTTCTGACATTTCCCATCCCCAGTTTGCTCTGGCAGCCCCAGCAGTGAGTCCCTTGCCCTTCTGCACCCAGATTCTCCTTTTCCCATCTGGTCTTTCATCAGAAAAGCCCTGTCCTCTGGAAAATCCCAAGCTCAAAAATCCCTGGCTCCAGCTCCTCCGGAGCTCCTCCAGCTCTGCAGGTTTGGGCAGGAGGTCTCCTTCCCCACCAGCATCCTTGCTCTGCATTGGAACTCTCCATCCTGGAATGGATCAAATCCTTCCAGGAATTGAACCCCAGGCCTGTGAGTCCTTGCCCTGAGGAGCTGCTGTTCTGAAGGAAAATAAGTGGATGAGAGAAATGAAGAGGGATGAGGGGAGGATGGATGTCAGCTCAGGAACATCTGAGTGGAAATGAGAGCTGGCAGTCAGCAAGGATCCCAGTTCTTTATCTGTTATCTGTTTAGTTAGATTTTATTCTGTTCTGGGAAAACTGGGGGGGAAAAAAATTGTATCTGAAGTCAAACAAAATATTTTCTTTTGCTTAAAGGGAAGGATCAGCACTTTCAAAAGTGGGCTGTGATTTTGAAATGAAAATTGAGACCATCCCATCCCCAAAGGCTGAAGTGGGATGTTTTAACAGACCTTTCTTTTTTTTTTTTTTTTTTAACCTCTAGGGCCCTTTTGCCTGGAATCAATATATCCCTGCAGTGAGCTCTGCATTTGGCAAGCAGCAACTTTTCACCAGCTAAACATCCCCTTAAATCTTCATCGGTCGAGGACAAGGCGCAGAGGTGCAGCATCCTTGTCGAGGTTCCTCTGCTATTGGATGCAGTTTCTTCCATCTTCACCAACTCCTCGAGGATGTCACCTGGCAATCCCCACAACTCACTGGCACTTCATACACAGCAAGAGGAGCTGGTACCTATTCCTCCCATCCAAAATAATCTCCCAGTGTTTGGAAATAAATGGCAGAAATATGTTCCAGCAGGTGTTACCTCTTCAATGTTGTCTTGTTTGTAGCCAGTCACAAGACAACATTCCCACAACACCAGAGGTAAGCAGATGGCACTTATTAATTTACATCATAAATATGCTCTAATGTGTACACTGAGAAGCCACTGCTGTGGGAGGCAGCTCTACCTGGCTCACACGGAACATCACAGCCCAAACACTTCACCTGAGAGCGGGAACGGCGGTGCCACGTCCCTGCTCTGGCTCCCCACGGAGGCTCCATGCCTTTCTACAGCAGCACCGGAGCAGTTCCCTCTTCCCACAGCTGTCAACCAGTTGCCCCAGGCACCAAATCGGAGAAGATTACACCCAAAGTTATTAGAGGCAGCAAGACTGCAGGCGGCATCAACACAGCATATGTCCCAAAGTAAACAGATTGCGTGGAACTTTCCTGAACATGCTGAGGGGCCGTCGGTGCCGAAATCGCTCTTCCCAAGACGCGGAGCTGCCCGCAGGGAGGGGGACGTGCTCTGGGAGGGAGCTGTGTGCTCCCCCCTGGGTCCAAACCCGCAGATCTGCTGGTGGCTCTCCCAAGGCACTGCTGACCCACCCCACTGCGAGCAGGCACGTGCTGGAATGCGGAGCTGGAGAATCACGGAAGGTGCTCTCCCGGCCAGGCCACCCGGCACATCCGGTAGTGATTGGGACTGGATGAAGAATTATCAACGCAGATGGGCTTGCACTAAAATAGCTCCATCCCATCTCCCCCTCCCCGTGTTCCCCAGAGCCCCCCACTCACATTCTTGTAATCATAGACGACCGTGGCCGCGTTCCCGTCCCCGCTGTCCAGGTAGAAAGTGGCCGCGTCCTCTTCCCAGGCCGGTCCAGCCCACAGCCCGCCCCGCAGGACCTGGAGGGGGGCGAGGGGGATCTCAGAGGCTGCAACAGCCCCTTCCCCCGGGCGCTGGGGGTTCCTACTGGGGGTCCCCACTCACGGCGTCGGCGTGGCGCTGGTCAACGCTCAGCCACATCAGCAGGGCGCCGGCGATGATGACCACCAGCAGGACCACCACGACCACCACGATGAGCAGGCAGCGGAGGCGGCCGCAGCTCAGGAGCTTGCGGGGCAGGTAGCAGAGCAGCC
>VXBQ01013626.1:0-12256 GCA_013400175.1 Phainopepla nitens
TGAAATGATAATATAAAATGTAAAGTGAACATTAGTTACTTCTTGGCAGCAAGTCTCAATGCTATCTTTCCATCACTGAAATGATGCTGAAAGAATTCCCTCTACATCGAGGAGTACGAATTTTTACACATTTTATTTTGGTGAATGAAATTCTCATCTCAGCTTTTACCTTTTGTTTTAGACGCAAAAAATGTAGAGATGCAGATAAGTTTTGTGAATTAGTTGCAATACTCTAGCTTCTGCCCCCCAAATGGATAACAACTTCATCACCTAACAATGTTTTCCTACTCTTTCTTTGTATATTCTGCAAGGAGCATGAGCTGAAGAGTCTTATGATAGAAATGGTACTCAGATTTACCAAAAAATTCTCGTTTTCTGAAAACATAAGATAGTCTTCTGAAGAAATTTTTAGATAGTCTTGGAACGTTTTTCTTGGATTATTAAAAAGAAATTAAAAATAGCTTGCAGTCAGTCTCTTGTTTTTGAAACACCTTTCACAGACACTTAGTATTTTCTTAGCCTACTGAATCTATCTCTACCTTATAAAAAACACAAAAATTACTATAAATGTACTAGTGCACCTATGTGTAAAATCTTATCTGCAGCCCATTTTTTCATTAATTTTTCTCCTCCTTCAATGAAGCTGACCATGGAAATAAACAGGAGACTGCCTTTTTTTAAGGACCACTGGAAATGTGTTTTCATATGAAAGAACCTAACACTCATGAGAAACAGGCAGCTCGTGGGAGATATACATTTTAAGAAGGCCGTAGATATATCATTGGGAATTAAAAGGATCATCCTTCTATGTCAACTCCTTCCACAGCACCAAATTCTAGCCCTGTGAATTTAAAAAAAATTTAAACCCTTTCCATTTTTGCTCATCTTCACCTGTTTCTCCCCACTTCTTAGTTTCATTTCCAGAAGTACTCCAGATGTTTTAGTTTAGTTGTTAATTTTGCCAGCTGGCTCAAGCTGGTAAATGTATTTATTAAATGAAGCGCATAGTGAGACTAGGAACGGTGGAATTAGGCTTCAACAAAATTCTTTCAGTATAGGTACCTATTTATGAGCTTTTCTTTCTTTGTATTCACTGTGGCCAAGGCAACCACCAATCACCACTTCACTTAGGAGACTATTAACCAGCAACAAATTGAGGAGAGCACCATTCCTAGTTGACTCCCTTAGCATCTGTGCCATGAAGTGATCATCCAGGTGTTTTAAGAATCCTCTGGACATGAAGAATCATCTGTGCTAGCTGTGTGATGTTCCCAGTTAATCTCTGGCAAGTTGAAATCCGTGATAAGAACAAGGGAAGTTGATTTGGAGGTGTTCCTTTGTTCCTTGAAGAAAAATTGATTGGTGCCATCATTTTCCATCAGCATTGTTAGTTTGTCCCTTAACCCTTACCCAGACACTCTCAAGCCCACCAATGCTGACTGTGAGCTCCGTACACTGCAGTCCCTCCTTCACACTCAGTGCCACCCCACTGCTCCACCTGCCCTGCCTATCCCTCCTGGGGAGCCTGTATCCATCCCTCATCCACATCAGTCACAGAACTTACTCCTCCCACCAGGTTTTGCTTTTGCCAGTTATGTCATTTGTCTGGGCCAAATATTTGAGCTCATCTTGCTCATTTCTCAGGCTGCATGAGCTGGTTTCAGGTGTGGTTTGTTGTTGCCAATACCTCACAGAGCAGATTGAGGGCTTGTGCTCTCAGTCAGTTCCTTAAGATTTGGTGTGCCATCCCACTGCTTGTCTCTGGCAATACTGCTTTTGTGCCTTTTCCCCTCCCAATCTAGTTTTAAGATCTGTCAATGAGTACTTCTACCTCCTATGCATACTCCATTTTCTCCTCTGTGAGAATGGTGCATCCCACCAAGTATCAGTAGTCCAGGTAGTGCACAGATCATCTTCTGGTCAAAACCCCCCATAATTCTACCAAGGCTCCAACCTTAAAATCCTGTGTTGATTTGGTACAGGACCTGCCTGCTCCTTTCAATATTCTCCAAATAGATGAGTCCTCCTAATATTTGATGACAATGAAGTCTAATATTCAAGAAAAAATTAGCTGTTCTTTCAGGTCATGCATCTGTTCAAGATCTGTTCACAGGCATTCAGGTTTGATTAAACATAAAGTAGAGGCAGTTTCCATGTTATGTATGGAGGAACCCATAACCGTATTTCAGCTGAAAAACTCAGACTTTCAAGTTAGTAAAAATGCTGAAATGCTCCAGAAAGTATTTTTACAAATTCCACTTATGTCTCTGTCTGGGCTGTAACATTAAGTTAAAAGATTAGTAATGTGTCACCTGAATTAATAGCACTACAGCGAAAAGATTTATGTATTTGTTTTGCCAGTTCTAGAGGACGTTTCCTCCTCTCTGAGAAAGTGTCTGATGATACCAACATATTGAGTAATTTCAAGCTCTATGTAGTTTAAAAAATCAAATTACAAATTTGTGTGCAATTCAAGATGAGAACCATGTAAGTCAGAAACCTGTAATTTTTTTCTCCAACTGCAGAGCAATGCTTTTTCCTTAAATCATCAGCATTAATAAGAGCAACCACAGATCTGCTTAAAGCCAGGTAATGCTTGGTGCTACTCTGATTTTCTACCATGTTCAGGCTCTCAGCTGGACTTGCATATGTTAATAACATATAATAACAAAACACCAGGACAGAACTAGAACTACATTCTAGTTTGAGCAAAGCCCTCTTTTAAGTCTGCTAAGTGGAAGAAGGCTACTTAATATTGTTCCTCTTCATCTTGCAGAATCTGTGTATTTTCAGGCCTGTGGAGTTCTTGATCGGGTCACACATTTAGGTCAACAGCTCAATAAACTAGGTGAGATTGTGGTCCTCCCATGAGGGTCCGACTTACCCTGACAGCACAGTGATTTGCCATTGATTTGAAAAGGGTTTGATAGAGGGTAATGAAGATGCAATTTCTGTTAATGCTGGGAAATCTAATTTTGGAGAAAAAAGGAAAAAGAAGTCATATTTGTCCTTCCTTGTTTTAAAACCTATGTGGCTGTATTGAAAGTGAGAAGAAATGGCACTGCCACAGAGATGAAAGTGTTAGTTAACTAATAATAAATGGAGTTAATGCAACTATTAGTGTATTTGTGAGCACTAAAATAACTCTGCTTATTCTGTATTCAGCGTTATGTCTGAAGAATATAGAAATAGTATACAAACACGTGCTCCCATTGGATAAAGTTGCTCACACATGCCTTCTGTTATTCCAGTACCAGCATGTCTATAGCTGGTTTTTGCATTAATTTGCACAGTTATTTACTTCCCAGAAACCTATTTCAAATGACCTGCAAGCCAAGTTTCCTTTATGATTCAGGCAGTAATTATATAAAGGCCTAAAGTCCTGTAGAAGAGTAAAAAAGTCACTTTCTTACTGGTTTTCTGACAAGGGCTTTCTTTTATTGGAATAAAAGAAAAGTTAATAGAATTCTTTCCTTACTATGGTAAGAAATTTTTTAGAAAATTCTAAAATTAATATCAAGCTTCTCTCTTAAAGATAATCAGAGAGGTACCTTTAAACTACAAGAAAAACATTTTTCAGTCCAGTGTGATCAAAGACCTGAAAAAAAGTCCAATTTAATTTGTTCTGTGCAGTTTAAGTTATTATTTTCACTTGTCATCAAATTTGTTGATACTATAACAGGAGACTACCTCACTTTTTATTGAATCAATCATGATAAAATTTTCTTTATAAAGCTTAAGCAATTCATTGACACATTTATTCAATTCTCTGTGGACTAAAAAGGGAAGCCAACAAAATAGAGTTGTTTTAATGGAGAAAAACAGTAAGAAATTCTTTTCTGCCAAGCACTATTTCCTCTGCATTAAGCTCTTGTGGGACGATCTCGCCAGAATAAATATTTTCTCCGCATGAGGAATAGATTGAGTAATTGATGCTGCTGAATCAGAGTTACTGGGCTCAGTGCTCCAAAACAGAAATCCTCCCCCTCTCCCTTGACATTTTGTGTTTATCACAGGCTCTGAATTGTACTGAATTCATGCCCTCCATGTTCAAACCCCTAGTTCATAGTTTTCATTGAATGAAATTGCTGCCAATGCCACTTACCCTTGAAGATGTTTGACATGTTTGATGTTTCAGGTGCTTGAAAAGCCTTTTTATGATGTTTTGCATTGGCTGTTGCAAGCATCTCTCTTAGCACTTCAATGTCTAATCAGGAAAAAAAAATCCTGCTGATATTTGGCCTTCCTACTTTTGAATATGCTTTGCTATAAAGCTTTGAAACAGTGCTCACAGTATGTCAAGATATGTGAATTAGGTCTTTACACTTCATTCAAGTAAGGTCTTTACAATTTGTGCTTATTTTTCAAAAATGGATATAGGCTGTGACCACTGGAGCCAAACTCCAGCATTCTATTGCTTCCAGTTTTGAAAGCCCAATAGACTCAGAATAATTACCCACAGAAAAAGTCAGAACTGTCTATATTAAGAATATAGAGCCATAATGACAATTTTGCAGTTATTATGAGGCTGATGATCAGTTTAGCATGCAATTGCTAAATTTAACTGCCTTTTTGAATGGTACTGCTTCTGTGCATTTAAACCTTACCAATAATTTGCTGTTGTTATTGGAGGGACTGAAAGTGTTAGAATTGCCCTTCATATTCCCTGTTCTTTCTCCCTGAAACATATGGATTTGGTGGCTTATATTGCTTTGGGGTTTTTTGGAGGGGTTTTTTTGTGCAAAAGATTACAGTGATTTTATGTACTGAAAAGGGTTTTGTGGGCTTGTGGTCTTTGAAGATGAAACTTTCTATTTAAGGAAATTTATTTATAGATGCTTATCAGAGCATCTTGCCATATTTACTGATCAGATTAAATGACTATTAACTGTATTGGCAAAGTAATAAGAAAGAAGATAAGCAGTTGGGAATTTGCTCATTTTGTCAACTAAACTTTCATAACCAAGCCAAAGTTGGTTTATTTTTTTAATTTAAAGCAACACAGAAAATGTGGTAACTGGGAGGAGCAAGGGATACCTGTTTTGAAAAATATTCTGAGGCTGACTGGTAGGGGTTATTGTCTTCTTTCTGGTTGCATAATCACCTAGGGGATAACATCATGGTCTCTTTCACAAATGTATGTCACTAAATTACCAATATTTTCACATAACAGGACCGATGATGTCTTATAGAAGCTAAACCTAATGAAGAATTATATTGTGCCTTGGTATATGTCTAAGATCTCTGTTCTAATTAGTCTTCACATGAAGGTCACATGGAAGAAAAGTCTGGCTTTTTGCTCCATTTTCTTCCAGGGAGCTTGAAGTCTAAGGAGACGAGAGAGGCAGAACAGAGCAGATGGTAACTCTGTGCCTGTTCCTGGACCATAACATGCAGGATAGCCTCGCGAACAAAATGAAGTGGTTTACTCTTAGGACAGGAGACCAGTAAATCACAATCTTCTTTGGGCGAGGAGTGAGGATTGTAATTCAAAAAATGGTGTCTGACATACTCTGCCTCCAGAGTCTAATCTAAGGGCAAAGTAAGCATCACTTATACTCAGCACTGCTCCAAAAATTGACAGACTCTCCCAAATGTTTAATTAAAACTCATAAAACATAATGCTCTTAATTTCTTCTTATGCTTTCCTTGATGTTTTTTTAATGTCCAGCATTACTGATAATAAACTGCAAGAATTTCTGCTCATTTCATTAAAGGAAATACATGAATACTTTTTTTTTCTTCTAACAAATTGGTTTTGCCTTATTTCCAGTTTTATATATGAACTGTTTGTATCCGTCCATGACATCTCAACTTTTGAATGATTTGAAATAACATGTCAGTGGAACAATTGCTGCCCATTTTAAACACTTCAGTGATTCATAGATTTCGATGCTTTTTGAATGTTGCACAAAAAAAATTATACCAGCACTTACAGATAAGTTGCTTGGCTGTGTAATTCTGTTTAAGTGGAGATCTTGGTAGCCTCTGACTGCTGCTCATTATATAGTGCATTAATATTTCTAGTGTTACCACATTACACCTAGAGAGAATCTTTACGTGTATTTATACATCCATATACACTCGTAAGTCCTGTTTAAATAAGTAGCAAATTGCCAAGCAATCTCTCTTTGCTTCTACTAAAGAATGCTGTGTCAGTATTAATATTTTATTTAATGACCTTTCTAAATTACTTGTACTATTTAGGAAAACACAGATAGCTGCCCACAAAAAAAGTGGGATAAATTATTGTTAAAAAATAGTGGGAAAGCTTGTGCAAAAGAAAGGAAAATGGTGCATATTGAGAATTGTATAATTTTTTAGCTTTATCCTCGATGCTGTACAAAACATTGTAACAGCCACGCCTAGGAAAAGATATTCGGAGTATTTATGTGAATGACAAAACTACAAGCTCTGTAGTTACAGCATGATTTTTATTTTACCTCCTTCTTTAAGTCCTTAGCTTATGGAGTGGAGTGTTAATCTTTTATTTCACAAGCAGTTCTTGAATGTGTGAAACTGAGCTGAAATGCTCACCTTCTCTCTGATTCTTACATGATGCTAGACCACATTTCAGCTCCAGTGCTCTCTTAACAAGCTTCCTCTGCAGTGCTTGCTCTCCTGAGCAATGATTACTTGCCTTTGGTAGGGAAGTCTTGGGAAATATCCTGTTAAAGGCTGTACTGAGACAAAACTCCAGCTTGCATAAATCAGACTAATTCCACCAAAGCAGTGAAGGAAGTTACGTGGGTTTACACACATGCAAAATCCTGCCCTGTAAATCTGTAGGGCCTGACATTTCAAGGGCCTTTGTACTCAATCTCTAGAAATAATTTAGTGCTGAAAGTTGAGAGCTTTGCTGGAGCAGAGCCAGGCTGCTCCTCAGGAGCAAGAACCCACATATATTTCCCATTAATCCATGATTTCTCTCTATATTCAGGACGTTAAAGTAAAATAAATAGTGCCGTAAAGTGTAACTCTTTGAAATCCATGTAGTTTTTGAAAGAATACGCTAGTGGTGAACTTGTTCTGTCATAACACCAGTAGTACATTCCATATTGAACATTATCAATGCTCAATTAAATTTTTTTTTGTAAAATAATTTGTAGACAGAAAGGACAGAACTAAAAGAAATAAGAAACTGTTGCAAAATACAAACTTTTTTTACAGACACCTCATTCTGTCAAATGTTCATGGATGTTTCCCTCCACTTAACATATCTTGCATGTGCAATTTATTCTCAGCTACTAACTCAGATACTAACTGACCTTTGAAAAAGCCAAGGAGCACCTGTAGATGAACTGAATAGATATATTTTGATTAATTATTTTTCCCTCAAAATTCAAACTACTTTTTCTTTGTCTAGCCTATTAGCACCCAGAGTACTTCCATTAACTCATCTATACCTAATAAAGTTTAAAGGGTTGTTTTCAGGGTTTTTTGGTTCACATTGGCATTTCCAGAAAGGAAATCACACATTATTTTCTTCTGACTCAGTTACAGCAATATGTGGTTGTACCCTCAGCCAGTTAACAATAAAAAAGTGTTTTTATGAAGGCCACTAACACCATTACTCAAGAGCTTTGGCCCATAACTATTTGGCTGAGGTCCATGACTGATCTTTTTGTCTACACATCTGCACCCCTGCACACACCTCATTAACAGAGCAGGCACTGGACTGTGCCAATTAATGCTTCACACTGTGTATGAAAGCCAGAAGTACAATCTAGCACTTGAGACTTTCCAGTTCACTCCTCTGCCTTACAAAATCAGAAGAGCTGCACCTGGAACAAGGGCTACATTATCACCTTTTCTGCCTCCCAGGCTGGGGGGGATTGCTCCTTCCAGCTAGAAAAAATAGGGAAAAGCAAAGGTAAATACTCTAATATTTATAGTATCTGGGACTCCTTACATCACTCACAGCCCTGTACAGTATTTTAATATGAAGAAGCCATTTTGTAGTCTAAATCCTGTAACTAATGGCTTTATTACATATCTATGAAAAGTAACATTTAGTAACAGAATAAAAAAGACAAAAAAAAATCTGAATTTATAACCAGACTCCAAATGAAACCTCCAGTGAAGATTTCCTCTACAGTTATGTGCAGAATCACACAAGTTTTTCATGCATCTCTGCAGTTGCTTTCTCACTGACAGTAATATTGTCCATTGGTTTCTATTTTGATGACTTTTAAAAATTTTTAATCTATGGATCATATGAACAATGAAACAGGAAGCAGGGGGAGCATTATAAACACACAGCCAATAGATTTCTTCAATCCTCACTTAGGACCACTGAGATAAACCAAAATGATGCCTAAAGATGAATGAAAAATTACCAGATGGCCTATAACAGAGATACTTTAAAAGAATAATTTGACATGGAATTCCAAAAATATATGAATTTAAAATAAAAAGTAAATCAAACCAAACAAAAAACCTGTTATGTTCTATTAAAGATGTCATTATAAGCTAACTTGCCCTGCAGAAATTATTTTTATGTAAAAGAACTTGCGTTAAAAGCGTCATTTAAATGACTTTTAGTCTTTTATTTAATTTTTATTTGTAATTTTCCTGAACTTCAATTTCCTATTGAAGGCTTTCTGTAAATGTTTGCCCAAGTTTTCCATAAAATCTACCATCTTGCTCAAAGCAAGTCAGTCTTGGTAACATAGCACTTTAGCCTTACCAAAAACAGGATGGAAAATTAAATTGTTTTGATTTTAAACAAAGCATAACTGATTTTTGCTGTCAATGTTCTGGGATGCAAGTCAATAAAATCTATATTTTTTGGTCAGTAGCCAGAAGGAGGCAGGCCCATTAGTGCTGGGGTGAAAGTACAGCATGAAATCTAACCCGTCACATGGAAAGAGAACTAGAGTTTGGAGAACTCATCAACAATTTGAACTTTAACGAACAAAAGCTAAACTAGTTTTTTGTTTTAGTCCAACTTTTAATAGGCAAATGTTTACTTCAAACAAATGGCACTGATGGACATCCCCTGTGTCCCTTCCAACAGGGAGGTCCGTGACTTCTATGGGCCTAAAGGACTGAATCAATGTGCTTAATCGTGACAGTTACTGTATCTCATGATAAAAGAGTCATATTTGTAACACTATGTGCCCAGTCCTGCACCCAACACAACAGGAATGCTTTTCCGCTCTGTGAACCCGATGTTGCTCCACAGGGTAGAATGCAGCACTCAGGAAAAAGCAGAATAGCACCATCACTCATTCTAACAATGATGAGTGGTATCCTACAGCAACGAGTCATAGGATTTTGCTTTGAAGACTGAGTATGACAATATAATTAGATGGGCTTAGGTTTTTACACCAGAGTTTCTGGAAGACAGGGTAGCACTGATGCTACTACACTTTACTGTCTGACCTTCTGTAGCAGTAAAACAATTATGGTATTTAATGGAGGAGTTCTGAATTTCTTATTGTATATAATGAGTATAGAGCTGAAAAAATATAATTAGGACAGAAGACTGAAGGGAAAGACCAATTAATATTTGATCCTAACATCTCTTGTGCTATGCAGAAACTTGAATTTTACTGGTAAATGTAGCATTTGCTCATATTCTTTCAACAGTTATGTTATTGTGCATGTGTTAATGTATACACAGCCTTCATCACTTGAGTCCTACCTTCCTAGGTAAGCAATTTTTGGTCTGATTTACTTGATAGTGCAATTTTAAGCCCTATAGGTTTTTTTAAGCTGACAGTGCTGTTTCACATGGATATTATTTTATTCACTGAGATATTATTTCATTCTTCAAAGGTTTTTTTCTTTCAAATAACCTTCAAATTTAGGAAAGTTGTTCAACAGAACTTCATTTCTGAGATAGTGTAATGACGGAATGATCACTTGAATGTGCAGCAATGGTTCACGTATGAGTCTGAAGAAATTGTCAGCATTCATTAATAAAAAGCAGCAGGTAATTTATAATACATCAGATAGAGCCCTTCAGAAATGGAATGGGGTGGGGAAGATTTGTTTTATTTTTCATGAAATGAGATAGTGAAAGCCAAGTGCTTTTCTCTTAAACAGGATTTCATTTTGGTCAGTCTTTCTTTATTTGCAGTCTAAAATCTATTTTACATGGATTGCTGATGAAATTGTGAAGAAATCCTACATAACACAGATCTGTAAATTATATTCTTGAACAGAATGAGTAAGAAATATTGTAGAATAATTTTATGTTGCTGGGAATAGTGTTTCACTGTGAAGTACATATTGGAATGCATCAAAAATAACCAGAAGCCTGCAGAGCTTGTTTTTCAATCCTCTGATCACAAACAGCAGCTTGAAGTTGCTGTACATCAGTTGCACAAAGGATTAATTTAACTTAGAACACTAAGTCCACATTAGCTTGATGCTGTGCAAATGCAATAACTTATCGGGCTATAGGGACTTGTAGACTGGAATGGCTCTGTTTTGGCGGTGCTGCTTCATCTGTTTTTAATTGCTTCAGATCTCACTAGGACATTGAGAGGAACATTGTATCCATCAGGTCAGGAAGGAGAGAATCTCCAAATATTATGATTGCCTCACCTCTGCATAAGAAATCACCACTGTAATTCCAGCCCTACACTCTGCCAAATAAAACTGAGACTTAAAACCACTGAAGAGATGACCAAGGCTACCATTTCTGAACAGAGCATATTAATTTGAAATAATTTACTTCTTTTGGGCTGCCACTGTGAACATGCAGTACTAGAACATTGCCTTAATTAACCAGTTCCTAATTTCCAGCTAGCATAGAATTGAAGGAGTTAAAATTTTGACCACTCCTATACAGTGCTCTTCAGTGCAAATGTAAGAAGTACTTAAAGCCTTTTTCAAGCACTTTCTTACCAGTTTGAAGATTAAGAAAATGTTGTTCAGCTGTTGATACCTGGCTGAACCCATGTTTTTAGTAATTCAAGCTATAATTAGAATCCAAACATTTACTTCAAACCCATATTAAATATTAACCTATCCCTAAGGTACTTCTTATTCATGCATTATGTAGCATTATGTGGCTTCCTATTTTTAGCCTTTAAAACCTAATTCATCTATCCAAGACTGTAATGGTAGTCATTTCTGCTATCACATTAATCTGACAACAAGGATAGTAAAGCCAAAACTAAATCTTGATGTGATTAATTTGAAAAATTAATGGAACTGGGAGCTTATGGTATTTGCATTCAGTGAGAAAATCCTGGCATGCTGACATCATGAGCATGGAGGAGTTTAAAGAGTAAAATCCATTTCCTTGTTGCCGTTAAAACAAAACCAAGATGTTTCTGCTCAAATTTTTACAAGACACCAGTGCATATTCAAAAGACACATGTGATGGGTTATCCTCACCTAGCAGTCAAATGCTCACTCATTTCCTCTCATCAGCAGGACAGGGGGAGAAAATAGGATAAGAAAGCTTGTGGACTGAGAGGAAAATAGGGAGATCATTACTAATTACTGCTTTGGACAAACCTGTTTCAGCTTGGGGGAAGTTAGATTACATTTACTTCTAGTTAAATTACATTTAGATAACAATAAAATACTAGAAACAATAATAAATTATTATTAATAATATTTTTTATTTTCATATTTTTCAAAAGAGATTAAAAGACACCTTATCTCCTTTCTCAGTTCCAGCTTCCCTGCTGCACTCCCAACTTCACCCACATCAAAAGGCTCCCAGCAAATGGTGAAAAGGGGATTATGTTAAGTATGTGATTGTTTCTTAGTGTCACCCTTTCTTCATCACCTTTTTTCACACTCCAGCCTGGGCTTTTCACAGACTGTATTTTGATCAGAAAATATACACTGGCTACAGTGTGAGGGTTCCCCACAGGCTGCAGTGTGGGTATCTGCTTCACCATGGAGCATCTCAATCTGCTCGTGGTGTTCTCTCTACCTTTTCTCATTTTCTCTCTTTCACTTTCTTTTCCCCTTCCCCTGCACTTGTTTGATGTGTTCTGATCTTTATGGAATGTGCTTTCAGAGAAGTATCTCTAGCTTGGCTGATGGGCTTAGCTATGTCCTGTGACATGTCAGTTGGAGACAGAATGATTGTGTCTGGCGCACGACAGCCCCTGTCCTCTTTCCACAGGTGCCACCTCTGCAGTCTGCACATAGAGCACAAACACACACACATACATTTGCCGCTGTTTAGCATTTCAGAGTTTGTTGCAGTTCACCTTAAACCTGTTTCAAAATTTCCATGTTCAAAAACAGGAAAAGACAGGATTTCTGCCAAATATCTACA
>VXBQ01013628.1:0-44678 GCA_013400175.1 Phainopepla nitens
AAAAAAGTCCACATTGCAGACCACAAATAGTTAGTTATTAGATCAAAAATAAAAAGAATTTAAGTGACATTTCTGAATTAAATAGGTCTTATAGAAAAGACCTTAAAAGGTCTTATAGAAAAAGAAACACGGTACCATTTTTAATTTGTTAGCTTAAAATACTGTAGAACTCACAATTTATGAAACTATAACATAAATAAAAACTAATAAACATCTAAGTCCAAACAAGAAATACCATCTCGCTCATTTAATCCTGACCCTAGAAAAAAACAATCAACTTTAACACCCAGCTTTAACAAAACCTGTGCCTCCTTCACTGCCAGAGTTACACATCAGCCTGGGGATAGCTCCTGGCCCTCCAGCTCTGGGGATCGGTTTTTCTGACATTAAATTGGGAAGGAAAAAGGAAGCATCACATTTTAACCTGCTCTTGTTGAGAATCTCTGCTCATGCTGCCCCTCAGCAAAAGTGGTTCATTTGAAAAAAAAAAAAGAAAACCAAAGCAAACTTTTCTGCCTTTTTGTTCATCTGGAGTTTATGCCAGACTATGCCATGACCAGTGTGCAATTTAACCTTTCAAGTTTGGTGCTTCAGTTTTCCCTTTGATTTCTGTTGACATAAAAGGCATTAAGTGTCTGACTTCAAAGAGCAGCCAGTGTGGATATTTGTTGTTCAGCATGGTGGTCTTTGCTTAAATGGGCTGCTTCTTTTGTGTTTCTATTTTTTCTGTAGTTGACTTACTATATAAACATTCTGTTCTTAGCCTCCCTGTCTCACCATTCATCCTTACAAAAAATTATACTGACTTGTATAAATTACCGTGGTAGCAAAGTGTAATGTATCCCCAGAATATTTTCCATTTCTGTAAAAATGTAAAATCACAGTGTTTCCAAAATTATTTGCAGTCACATCAAACACTATTTTGAGAAATTACCAATAATTAAGACATTAGAGTTGCACCAGCAATTCTACTTTCAAACTTTGGAGGAAATGGAAAACACATAAGAAGGTTAATTTCCTTTCTGAATTTTACACCAGGGACTACTTCTCTAGAAATTAAAAGTGGCTCAGTTATTATCTGGTCAAATTCAATTATATTTCTATCGTGGTGATTTTCTTCTGTATTTATCATCCTCGTATTAATTGCGTTTAGGGCATGCATTTCTAAAATATTGTTCCCTTGAGCAAAGCAAGGGGGAACAAGGCAGAAGCAACTCATTTGCAAAGTCTGAGGTACAAAGCAGCTCCTCAGAGTGCTGTGGGCATGAGCTGTCGCTGCTTCACACGCTGGACCAGCTGCTCTAAATTAATGCAGCACTCCCAAACTTAATAGAGATGTATTAATTTATGCTGCTCGAGAATCTGGGACATATTTTTGGATCACCAAACACGCAACAAGAAGCAACTCCTCTGCTGTAATTCTGGATGGAGCACTCTGGCCTGTGTTCAGGCTGAGTGTGGCTCATGGATTATAAATAGGAGTCCTCATGGCTCCCTTCCACAAAAATGAAGATAAAGCACACCCAGAGCACAAACTGCATCAAGTACTGGGGTCACAGTTCAGAAATGACATCACAATGCTGCACTGCAACCAGAGTGTGTTTTATCAGAGCTCCATCTCAAAAATCATTCCTAACACAGTCCACAGGTGTACAAATACTCCTGAGGCATTACTGGAGATCCAGGACATATCCCTGTTGCTGCTGGTGCCTGTTTTCCCACAGTTCATACACAGCACTGTGTTGGAAGGCTGGCAGCAATGTGCATTCATCCACACTGACAGTTTGAGTGGATAATGCCACTTGTTCTGACTGCAAATGTCTGAGAAGCTTATGCTGAGGAGTATGAGTTTTTTCACAATTCTCACCAGGAAAACACCACAATACCATGAAATCTCATAGATGTTCTGGGAAAGGAGCAGACAGGACTTTCAAAAAGTCAAAGATGGGGCAAACCTTTTTCCAGTTCATCCCACTTGTGAGCACACATTCTATTGCTGAGGAAACACAACAGGACCTAGAATACTTCCCTGGAGAGTTTGGAGGCTGCTGCAGTGCAGAGTTTGGCAAAACCTTCTCTTCCCTGTCCCACCTGGGTGCCCAGCACAGTGACTTCCCAGCTCTGACAGGTTCTTGCTGGCTTTGCACCTGCGGCTGCAGCTCCTCCTGCCTGCTGCTGGCTCTGGTAGCAACAGGAAAAACAGGTATGGCCACAGTGCAGCTGAACTGTGCACAACAGGCTCAGGCTTTTGGCAGAGGGGCAAAGTAAGACCACAGGGCTCCAGCAGGATTTGAAGGACTCCGGCAGGATTTGAAAGCACTGTTTGCTGCTGCCTATATTTGTAGAAGTATTGGCAGATTGCAGCAGAGAAAACAAAAGGGAAAAAAAGAGTAAATGCTGTGGACAGCAAAGGACAGCATTCCAGATCACTGTGGCACCCTCAAGGCATCAGGGCTGTTGTTTTTATAAATGAATTTTGAATTTCCCACAAGGCTACTTCAGGAATCTGAAGGGCCATGTGAAAACGAAAAAAAAAAAACCTGCTCTTCATGAGCTGGTACGGCCCAGTCTGGCAGGAATATTACTGGGATGAGGTAGGACAAATGGAGACCAGGATAGTGCAGAGATGACATTGCACAGGTGCAGTTGCTTTTATTGCAGCAGTTTTAGACTGATTTACATGCAGAAGGAAAAGATACAAGCCCACTTGGGAGAATCAGAAAGAAAGGCAACTGCATTATGATTTTTTTTTTTTTACACTGCTGGATGGCTGTCTCCTCACAGCAAAGAAAAAAGGGGGATAAACCCAGAAAGGACCTCAAAGAAAGTGGTGCATGGGGAATGAATATGGCCCTGTATCAAAGTCTCTGTGAGCTGGGAAGGCCAGGAAGATTTAATTCCCTTTCCAGTCCTTCCACGGGGTGAACTATACAGCACACATCCCTCTTTATGCACCAGATTCCAGCTGCAAAATGGAATGGCATCAACAGTCTCTTCTGTAAACTCTTTTGAGACCTACCGGTAAAAAAAAAAACCAAACCCAATACCAAACAAAAACAAACCAGCATCCCCGCCCTTTCCCCCGAAAAAAAAAATCACCACCATGTAAAATTAATTTCTTCATTTGAGTTTCATGAGAATAGTAGGTGTAAACTTCCTGGCAGTATCACAATGAATGGTCTTTGCATCTGGTTTTGATGTTGGGATTCTATCTGGTCAAGGTGAACTAAAATAACAACTTGCTTTTAGCACCATTTTTTCACCAATAGATCTCAAAACGCTTTACAGAGAAGACTGTAGTGGAAATAATATCACCTGACTCTTCACACGCTCAAACTAAGCAAAAAATTGGTGTCAAACCAAGGAAAAGAACCCAGAAATTGAGAGTCCATTTTTTGGTACTCTAACCAGGAAAGGAAATACTTTTCAAATAGAAAATGAACCTGACTTTTTCCCTACTCCCCTTTAGAAAACAAGGCAGTAAAACAAGCTTTTGTTTAGCTAGGGGAACTTTTATCTGCTCCAAGTCAGTTTTACAGCAGTATTTGCTATCTGCAACAGATCCATAAAATGATAATACTCTACATCATGGCCTGTATTGCTTTTATTGTTCTTTGAATTTTAAATGTCATATCTGTACACACAATAGCACAAAAGAGAGGAAAAATGGAAAGACTGAAATTTAGGCAGGTGAAGAGAATTCCTACCTACTACCCATATAGAGCAGGGCACATTAGCAATAATCACAAGGTGGAAACACAAGTTACCATTCCTGTGGAGACACCCGTTAAATACGAAATGCAGTGGTCTCTGTAGAGCATTTGGGTCATCTATTACATGAATTAACACAGAGATTTTAAACATGTGCACAGGTAAATCTACATCATTGACTCCAAAGGATAAACATTCTCATCTCTGGCCTTTGGAAGTAAGAGAGAAAGGAAAACTGGGGTCTTGTTTTTTTTGCATACTTCTCTGCCACTGTCACTTTGCTGGACTGATTGAGAGAAATACAGAAAATACACTCTAGGATCAAAAACTTCCCTTCTCCCACTCCTTTTTTTTTTTTTTTTCCTGCTGGTGCCTTTTTATCAGTTTGTACAAAATTGTACAAAATGAGTTGGTTTATTGAGTAATAGCATAACTGTTTGAATTATTGAAGGAAGTGAAAAGTCACCAAAACAAACACATCCAGTCTGCTAATTTTACTCACAGTTTCTGAAGTGACATAATGCAGCTTCTTTTTAAAGCTTTCTTGGAAAAACAGCAATTTCCTGTGTTTATTTTGTCTTCTTATTTCAGAAAAGTCTCTCTGATTTGTGGCAGCAGACATGATCTACACGATCGAAAGTTTTTTACCAACAAGTTTTTACTGACATGATCAATGGAGAAATAAAATCCTTTTAGTATCACTGCCTTCACAGATTTTTAAAGAAATATTATCACAGGCCTTTCAAATGATTGTCATTCATGATGGTTATTCTTAAAAAAGAATAATCTCAATGCTTAATTACTAGGACCATTGTATAACAACTTATGACCTACTTTATACCTTAAATTCTGTCTTAAACTTGATCCATTTTATTCTGCTGAGCAGAATGGAAACTCATCTGGTATTTGTTATCTTGCAAGAATTGAGACAATCTGTAGTAGGGCTTTTCTATGTTTTTAAATTATAATAGCAGTGAGAATAGAGCTTTTACATGCTCATCTGATTGGAAAAAAATATTTAATGGACAGCATTAAGCCAAGTGGACGACATTGTAAGATATTTTCAGAGTGCTTTTTTACTGCTTTGACTTTTAAGTCAATCATTCATATTTATAAATGAAGCAGTTAATTTTTTTAATGGGCTTTTGGCTGAGGGGTATGGCCATCCTCTGGTAAAAACACATTTTGGTGACAAATTTTGAATTAACTGAAGCAATCAAGTTGCAAGCAATGGGGAGGAAAGAAAGCAGGGGACTGTATTAAACCCACCATTAAGTTGCATGAGTTTGCTAAAAGCAAGATTTTGTGACAAAGTACTGAAGGAGAGAAAAGGAAATAGCCTCAGTACAAGGTTTCCCTCCTGTAAGAACCAAACCAAACCACCAATCCTTCAGCCACATTGTGAATCATGAAACACAGAATCACAGAATATCCCAGGTTGGAAGGGACTCCCAGAGATTCTATCTTTTTCTTCTCTGTGATATGTAAACCCCACCAATACTCAGTGAGGATAACAGACCAGTAAATTGCTCATATTTAGTACAGACACCAAATTTTATGACATAAGGAAGACTGTGCTTGAACCCTTCCCAGACAGACCCACCATCCTACTCCCTCCTCCTCTTTCCCCTACTTACACACTCACTGAAAAGAGTCTTACTATGAAAATCCTCAAGTTTCTGAAGTTTTTGCCCAAAATTTACATAAGCTTAAAAGAGAAAATGCTCTTTCAAGCATCTGAAGATCATTTGAAGAGGTAAGTTGAATGCATAAAAGAAGCTTTCCTATGCTTATTTGCCACTAGCAAGAAACAAGAAATAAAGATTCTATACACAACACTCCAATTCCCACCAGAAATTTCACATTTTGTTCCCTTTTTTGTTTGTAAAGTGAACTTGAGTGTCACCTACTGAAGTGAAAACAAACTGTTAATTCATTGCAGAGATCAAGCAACATAAATGTGCAGATGCTGCACTTGCCACCCACAGACTCCTGACACACTCACAGGTAAACTCTCACCAAACCAGTACCTCCTGTTCAGGGAGCACCACAGTGCTGACAGCTTTACAGTAAATAACAAAGCCCACAAGAACTACTGTCAGGAAAACAGGGTCAAATTCTAACAATAAAGTCTTCAGGGGGGAAGGTCCTCCTTTGATATGAGCACTACTTATTGTAAGGCCTTCCAATGCCTATGGTTTCTGTGATGGCTAAATATAGAGCATAATTTACTTCACAGATTGTTTGGCTCCCTGCAGTATGAACAGACTTGCAGTCAGCTCCTGACCATTTTTGCAGAGAAGTTTGCTCTCCTCTTTCTGAAGAAAATGCAAGGAAGTCATGCCTAGAATTATTTGTTACCACTGTGGGGCTAAAGAGTCAAATTGTCTCCTCCAGAAATTCTCTGCAGAAATTTCTCCTATTCCCACAGCTTTGTGCCCTCTCCTCAGAGAAGCACTGCTGGGGGACATGCTGGGAACACTCTGCTTCCACACAAAGGCAGCAGACTCAGAATTAACTTACATGCAAACTTTGCCACGAAAGCTTTACAAATCTTCAGACATCAATATATTCTGCAAAGCTGCATGCAAACACCTTAATGTGCTTGAGATCACTTGGAATCCATCCCACCATAATGCAAGGAAAATCCTATGTCCAGGAAAAGAATAAACAGAGAGTAAGAAATACACACACACTGGGACTTCAACCCAAAGCAACCAAAGCAACAATTTGAGGTTACACTACACACAGACACACTGAACTACAGCAAACACAAGCTGGTGGTGACAGTGGTTGGATGTCTGGTGAAATGTGGGAGCTGGAGAGATTTGTGCTTTAAAGAGAAGTTAACGATGCACATTGTTTTCTAATAGCTTCTGCCTCTAGACTCATGCAATACCTCTGGTTTTAATACAAGCCATCTGTACTAAACTCAAAATGTATCAAAGCTGCATATCCTTGAGATACAGAAAAAAATGAATTATGGAACTGGTCACCAGCCCAGTGTCCTTTGTCTCTTATAAGAAACACAGGTGTCTGTCACTAGAAAGAGAGCCAAGCTATAACATTTTGGTTGCTGATGCAAAGAAATGCAGTCAGATTAGAAAATATTAAATCAGCTACCTTTAAAAACTGGATGTGTATTAATTTTTATTTGCAAGGGTTAAAAGAAAGAAATAATAGGGCTTCTTCTACATTTTAACTTCTATTGAACAGAGATTGTTCCTGTCTATTGTTTATTAGCCTAAAAGCTGTTGGAATTTCAGGGCAGAGGGGGGAGAAAGAGGAATCCTATCTCTGCAAAACCTATGGACTTGAACTAAAAATAAACCCATCTCTCCCCTTTCCCTGAAACCCCTTTCTGCTTTTGTTTGTTTGTTCTGGATTATATCAGTCTCTTTTTCATGCTGGTGAATCATGTCTCTGTCACAGCTGATTCCATTTATCTATCCTGGGAGAAAACAAAAGCTAAAAATAACCCTTTTGGGGTTTCTGGTAGGTTTTGCATGAGAAGGGACTGAATATGTTCATTCCAAGCTTGTGTGTCAAAGTTTGGCTTTATCTTTGCCAGGGTTGATTTAACTAGTACCAGTTAAGAAGAAAAAAAAAAAAGAAAAGAAAAATAAAGCTTTTTGCTGTCCATAAAATTCCAAGTTGGCTAAAATTTAACAACATCTGCGGCAAATAAAAAAGAAAAATTTTTTACCATCCAAGTCAGTATGAGAGTATTTTATTTGCAAGTGGGAGATTTTTCCCAAAAGCAGTTTGCCATTTCTTGTAATGAACAGCAACAAAATGCACAGGTTCTGACAGGCTGGAGTATTTGTATTTGAAAGGCTTTTTTTTCCCTACTTTGAAAGATTTTAACTGTGCAAAAAAATCATTAAATTTAGATTATCATCACAACTAGTAATGAGACTCAAAGTGAAAAGAGCATTTCGTCTGGGCTAGGATAGAAATCTTGCAGGAACATTTATTGCTGTAACCTCCAGTTGTTCTTCCTCCCATGTGTGTCAGATTCTACCCCATCTTATGGGAACTTGGTGGTTAAAGTGAAAAGAACAAGGGGCTTTACAATATCAACAGTTGCTGCAAAAGGGAAAGCAAGCATCAGCATGACTGATTTTTTTTTTAAAGTGTAGGTTTTTAAATATATTTGGGTAATGCTGTAGAAAGATGTAACATTAAAGAAATGGTGGTACACTTAAAATGACAGTCTAATTTTCTTATTTAAAGCTCAACAGCATTGCTGACTGTGACATAGATGGTCACTTGCCAGGAGAAAGCAGTTAAACTCTATGGAGTCCACCAAGAAACACAGATTGCCTTGCAGCAGAAGTAATGGTCCAGAAGTAAGAGATACATCTTTAGGAGTCATTGAAAGGTGGTATTTATAAAAAAGAATGCCATGTTGAAGATTATATCTCAATTATGATACGACTGAGAGTTGTCAGATTTGTTTTCCCTCTACTTCCAGATCTTTCAGAAAATCCAGGCTGAAAATCACGGGCAATGGAGGGCAGCAAATCAAGAACACCAAGTGAGATGTCAGGAAAATCTCCCAGGGTGGGAGCACTTGGAGTTCTCCAAGTGAAATCCCCAGAGCTCTCTGAAAACATCTCAAGGCCGTGCCATGAAGCGTGAAGGGATTTCTGCAAACAAGATTCACCAAACAACAGAAAGTTACTTCTGTCAGTCACTTGGCAGAAGTGCCCATGATATCACCACATTCCAGGCTCCCTAGGCTGACTGAGCTGGAAGCATTTGAGTTCATGAACTCCCGTCTCCCAGAGCCACTCCCAGCACACTTATCCTGACAGGGCCACGTTGAGCTTTCCCAAGGGTTCCAAACCTCACCTCCATTGACTGTGGGCTTCTCCCTGTTCTTCCTGCTGCCCCAGGAGCCCGACTGCTCTGTCCTATCTGTTTCAAAACAGGAAGCAGCAGCTTTTCCAGAGTTTAACTGAACGTGGATACAGTGGGGATGCAGTGACTGCAGCTTCACCAAGGTGCGGCTGCTCAGCTGCAAGCCACCATGTATTACCAGGGCACAGTTAATAGCAGAGGAAGAGGAAGAACAAAGTATTACTTTAGATGGACAGCAATAGCAAAATTCTGATGCAATGTATAATTTTATGAATGTACTCGGGTCACTTTTGCAAAGGTTTAAAGTGTACATGTTTAGCAAAGGAAAAAAAAATAAACATATGCAATTTTCCATACCACTTCTGCAGATATGTTTGTTTTGGATGAAGGAAAAAAAAAAATTGCTGTTGCATCACTGAATAGAAGGAAGCAAAATATGATCTTACTGATTTTCTCCGTATGAGTCAGCTACAAGACTGGTCTACAAACCTACACTGCAAAACCTGTAAACAGCTACTGAAAACAGGAAACACTCATTTTGACTTCAAAAGGCCTAGATAACTCAAAAAGGCTGATATTCGGAAGTCTTCTTTCCAAATAACTGTACCTGATCTGCAAGTTCCTTGTATTTAGTGTGGCCCTATTTTCTTGCCATTTTTCAGCATGTACCCGTATTTTAGCTGGAAATTGCACAGGTCTGTGGGGGAGTTGTAGAGGAACCCATGTTTGCTGGAACAATCACTGCAAGTTCTGCCACAATCATCACATCGAAAGCACAACTCTCCCATACTAACACTACATTCAGTTTTCAAAATTAAAAAAGCCTCTATATGCTTACACTCACAAATTCTAATCAGCAGCAAAAATAAAGCCTGACACAGTGGCACATCTCCATGCCAACAACTCTCTGCAGATCTGGGAAGTGCACAATGCAATCAGTAAATACAGGATTTTCCTCTGTAAAAAGCAGAATTTTCCTCTTTTTTACTGGTTATAGCCAGTGCAACACAATGTCATTAAAAAAAACCCAAATGTCCTTTTTCATCAGTGGAGAATGACAAAGGTGGAACTGGAGAATTTACTGTTGCTGGGGTATAGTAGGAAGTACCAGTGGAAAATAAGAATTTTTGTTTCTATCTGACCTCTAAAAATACCTGTTTACTGCATGAGTAATGGGTTCTCTTGAAATCACCAGCATCTCAAAAATTAGTGCTTTTCGTCCTGCAGCCTCTATCCCAATGGGAAGAGCTGGCACAAAGAAATCAGTAATGGAGCCAGGTGGCAAGTCCAAGTAGGCTGTGAAAAAGTGGGGAACTGCCCAGACCTTTTAAAATCAAAAAAATCTGTGGCAGAGCAAAACTCCATCTCAAAGCTGTGTGGACAATAAAAAGGAATTCAAGAAGGAAGTTAATCCTTTCTGAGGCAGGACTGAAGTTGCCATGGAAAAAACAGTTCTTTTTAAGCCTCTGCTGTTTAAAATGAGAGGTGTGAGGAAAGAGGAATATTTTAAGTCTAAAAATTATGTGGATTACTTCTTGTCACTCAGTGCATTGGTGAGTGGTCTCCTCCCTAACCCCTGCTCCTCCTACTGCACACATTCTGTTCCTTAGCCTGGCTCCCTGTCCAGTCAATGCTGGCACATCCCTATTTCTTTACTCTGACTTTGAACCGTGTTCCCATTTTGGCCAAATGTCTGATTTAACACTGTGCAATGGGACTTTTTCATTCTGGTTCTTCCTCTTTGAAAGAACCCAGCTGGTGAATTTATAAAATGGTCTCGTTCTCCTATAGAGATAAATCTGACACAGGACACTGTAGCTGAAGGTATTATTTTGTTCTGTCTGCCACTCCCTGGGTGGATATAAAGGTATTTCCCTTGAATTCTGCACTGTACATAAACATCTGCTGATGCTGGAGTGAAAACACGTCAAGATGCTTTGGGATACATGCTTCAAATACAACTTCTTATTTTCACATTACTATCCTGGAACAGAACTTTATGAATAAGGAATAGGAGAATCTCTCAGACTGACGTTTACAACCTTAGTGTGTCATCTCAGTAGCATCCATTAATCAGTGCACTGTGACCCAGCTACAGACAGACAAACAGAAACCTGACCATACCATTAAGGTGCCCCTACATAAAGTGAAAGAAAAGGGCCTAAAGGTTTAAAAATTAAAAGTTAAGAAGAGTAGCTCCCTAAAACCTGAAAGTCCACATGGGGAAAAAAATCCTTATTTTCAGAATAAGTAATTGTCCCAAGATAATTAAGGATTTCTTTTCAATCCTCCTTTTAATACTCTCAGTCACTTCTATGAGGTCTTTTGATGGTATTTAACCAGGTAAATGATCTGTGTAATAACTAGTGCTAAGAAAAGGGGAAAAGTGGAAGTAGAGAGGCAGCAGAGCAGTGGGAAAAGCCACATTCTGGAGGCAGCACAGTCTTAGATCACTTCAAATTGATTGTGAAACCACAACCCTGAGAACAAGAAAGAGTGAGGATTTCTGTAATGCATCAGTGAGACAACAGAGAAGGGATCTGGTGAAACAAAGTGAATCATTTCGTGAGAAGCATCTACTCTCAGCTTTGAGAGAGTCTTGATAGCATGTTGTTGGTTTAAATATTGCCTCTACTTTTTGATGGGACTTCATTTTTCATAACTGCATCAAAATTCCAACAATTTACTGCCCTAAGTTACTCAAGAGCTTTTGGAGACTCCCCACCCAAACAGGTCTTTTATTCAAAGAAACCAGTTTTCTTGATCCACACCTTCCACAAAATTAGACCTACAGAAAGCTTCATGTATCAGTTTTTCTTCTGAAACATAAAAAAGGAAATTAAAAGATTTCTGATTCATTATTCTTTTGGGAGTCTACAAGAAACCTGTGTTAGTTCATATAAACCCAAAAAACACCCTCCACCAAAAGAAAATGGGCACATCTGTGGCTTTTTATTACTCTTTCTCCAAAGAGGCCTAACTTTCAATTGTCTTTGTTATAATTTGCTGTAATTGCATTCCCTACTCCTTTTGTTTATTGAGACTCAATAGAATTTTCCTAAAATCCTCTTTTGTTACTATCTATTAACCAGCTGATTTTTAACAGCCCATTTTGCTCCCTTCTGTCTTCCCATTTTAGTTCTCTTGAATCATGTTTCTTAATTCAATTACTAAAAAAAAAAACCCAAACAAACAAAACAAAACAAAAAAAACCAAAAAACCCACAGCAATATCAAAAAGTATTTGGAAGTTACACTGTCCTGTGCTTTATTTCAGTGGTTATAATTGTTAAATAAAAAATTCCATATGAAGAGGAAGCCTCTGCTCCAAAGGCAGTGTGTTACTGTTGTACTTCTAAAAGCATTTGATGTGACCATGGAATGAGCACAGTAAGTTTGGGCACAGGTAGAGAAGAAACATTAACCCCTTGTCACCCTAAGCGACAGACTTGCAAGAATTTACATTCTTTCTTTAGCAGGTTCATAGTAAAGGTAAGAATGTCACTAATTAGCTCAGGTGGTTTTGTTTCCTTCAAGGAACCTAAAGAACTAAGCAAAGATATAGAATTCCTACAAGAGCATTTCTTCATATAGGAAAAGGAAAACATCACAAAAACGCCCCACAGGGTCAAATTTCCAGTCAGGTGGCCATATGTTCCTTTAGTTCACAGAGTTCACATCTCATTTTTGCTGGCAAATCAACAACAAACTTCTGCCCTTCTACGGTCATTCACTTGAATTTTTGCCAGTGAGTCAAAGCATTTTTCCCCCAAAAGAAAACATCTTACTATCATCATTTACTACTCCCCCTAAAAATACTTTCAGCACAACGTTATGGGCATTCTTTTGATGACTGTGCTTTTGGAAAGCAGCATTCTCTGGAGCTATCAGACAATAAAAGGTTTACTGTTCTAAAGATTGGCTACTGACTAAGAACAGACAGGCATCAACAAGAACTTGAAGATAAATGTTCATTTCTTTATCTTTATAATCATAAAAGATTTTACTGTCTATAGGTACAAGTCTGGATAAACAGAGTCATTTAGCCTTGTAACTCACAGCTCCACAATATTTTTTAATACATCAGCATTTCAAAGTTCTCTTGACTTTGACCTACAAACTGAAAACTAGAAAAATTTTATAACACTTTTTCATGCTAGACTTCCTGTCTTCTTGCCTAAAACTAAAAATTCCTTTAGAAAGCAATTCTGCCTACATTAAACATTCTTGCAGATGATTGACATCAACAAAAAATAAGAGCCATGTTATTGTTAAAAACTAAAATTATAACAGCTCTCTTGCTATGGTTAATACGAGAACAATTTTTACCATCCTTTGCTGTTAAAGACACTTTGCTGCAAAGATACTTTGCAAAATGGCATGTGCAAAAGAGGAATGAAGATGAGATTTTGTAGAAAATGCAGTTTGGCAGAACATTTAAATGAACGTGGAAAGCATTAAGTAGTGATCAAGCCCTGTGTTTAATATCTCCGCAATAATATGAAGGAAATGAAGATAAGGTCTGTTTGTTACTCAAAGCTCAAAAAAAGGGGCGGATTTTAAGACAGAGAAGACTAAACTTGACTATCAGAATATCTCAGTGATAGAAGAATACATGTTCACAGATCTCCTCAGCGTCTCCAAGGATGACAATGCAGAGATACTCCAATAATATCAAGGAGAAATTACAAGACCCAAAACCTGTTTCTCTTTTGTGATTTGGACTTTGTGATTTGTGTCTGATCAAAAGGGTGTTCTCCCACAGGCTGCTGTGCAGTGCTCCCAATCCCACAGGACCCTCAGATCCTGCCTAACAGTGACTGCTATGAGACAGCTCCTGGGCTGCCTCTCAGCCTCTCAGCACAAGCTCATGTGTAAACACCAGGGTTTACGGCCCATCTAATAATTTGGGTTCAGAGAGCCCATGGAGAAAGTTAATCCTCTGCACTTGGAGAATGAGCTGGCCTAATGTCCCATAATTCCTCAGATTTCTCCCTGCCTCCATGGACTTCCAGGGCCGGCTCCAGCAGCACGACTGCAAATTTCACCTGCCAGAGCACAGCTGGGTGTTAGCCCAAGACAGACCAGCTGTGTTTAAACAAAAGAACTCAATGAGAGCTAACAGTGTAAACCAAAGGACCTTGGACTTAAATTGCTTCCTTCACTTTCCTACCCCCACAATAAACTCAGGCAGTTTAAAACAGGTTGATAAGGAAGCCATGGCCACAAGTGGGAAGAGTATTTCTTTAATAAAGATGGGGTCAGACACCTGAATGGTGAGACAATTCTACACTGTCTCTTTGCTGCCCAAACAAGAACACTAAAACCAAAGAACAGGCTGAAACCCATTGCCCAGGGAGAAGTACAGCTGTTGTCACAATTTGATACTGGTATTTACCTTGCTCGGACAGTGCTAGGAGAAAAAAGACACATAGAGGGGAAGCAGTGAGGGGAACGGTGATGTCATGAATAGCAAGTTCTATAATGAGCTCATGCCCCTTCTATTTGGGAAAGAGATAAGCACTTTCTGAACAAGGAACAGGCAAAGATAAGATTAAATTACCTCCAGCTCTTTGTTAGCTCATGCATTAAAGCATCACAATGCTGAAACTTGAGATTTTGGAAATGTTCATTATCAGTGCTCAGCTGATACAACTGAAAAGAGAGGATGATTGTGTGGTCTATGTGATTCTATAAGGTTGGGGTTTTTTCTCAATTGCTGTAATTCTCTTGTATAATACTTGTCTGAGATAAATACTGAATGGATAAAGTAAGGGCATATATTTTGGGTTTGTATTTCCAATTTAGTTGCAGAGGCCTGAGATATGGGCGGTGGCAAAGTCTTTAATCCAAACATCTGAACTAAGGGACTAAAGGACTCCAAAAGCTTTACAATAAGCTTATGAAAATTCCAAAATAATTTTTAAAAAGTTCTACGTTCATCTGTGAGATATTTTTTTCTTGCATCGATTGAACCAGCTGGTAAAATCTACTAAACTGTGGCTCGGTGTTTATCTGTTGAAGGGGAAGAAATCTGCCCTTGCGAACAAACACTGAAATTTTATTTTACCCTGGGCCACCCACAGTGTGTTTACTCATCACACACAGAGACTTGCTGTAAAGTAAGCAGGAGGATAATTCTGACTTAATTTTCAGGGTTTAATACTATGCATGAGTGATAAAATTAAATTTAGACTCCAAGTAAATATGCAGGGGTTCAAGCACACCAGTTGCTTTGCTTTCACAACCAGGCAAACAAACAACAAAAGAAATCTAAAAAGATGTAATATAATATCACAGGGAAGAGAGACCTCTGTAAGCCAGAGTAGAGAAACATTTCACAGAAATCCAATAGCTATCTACGTGGTTATAGCTCTAAACCTACATGGTTCTATCTCTAAACCTCTGTTTAATCAAGTACATCCAGGGCTGACTGCAGACTGGGAGGGAATGGGATGCCCCCTTTATCCTGGTTATCGATTACATCCAGCAGGGAGCTGCTGTGAAGTCACTGGGGAGATGTGCTGATAACAAAAGATAAAAGATTTCTCTCCAAGTTCTGCAGATGTTAGACATCCTTCTTGGGAAAATTCTAAGGCCATCTGAGGACACAAACTCAGATTCTTGACCAGCTAGAGGCTAAACTCAGATGCCTGAGCATTGAAATAGAAGTCAGATCTCACTCAAAGCTCCTCACTGCAGTGAACAAAGTCAAATTTTGTTGTCCAGGGCTTTTGTCAGTCATGCACACACACACATGCTTCTCCCACCCCTCAAAGAGGAGGAGAAACTGCAGGGATTGATGACAGAATGAAGTAGGAAAGGAGCTGAGAGGAGCCCAGGCAAGTTCTGAAGTCACCAGCAAGATGTGCAAGGCAGCTCTGGATGAGAGTGAGAGGTCCTCAGATCTTCATCCAGACAGGTGCTGCTTTCCCTGCTTCCATTCCCCGACCTTTTCAGCCATAAGCTCCCCAGCTCCTGTCCACTTCTCTGCCACAAACAGACCCTGCCCTCACCACTCCGCACTGCACTAGTCAATGCCTCATCCCAAGGAATTGACTTTATTCCTGTGCCTCAGGAGCTGCGGGGTTAGAAGCAGAAGACAGAACAGGCCCCATCCATTTGTGCTGCTGAGACAAGTTTGGCATGAAGCAATTCTCCCTCACTGACACAGCAGTGCTATATAGAAAGAGAAGGGGTGATCAGTTTAATAAATTGTACCTTATTATACTTAGAGCTGACCTTAGGTTTCCCTGTAAGAGGGGGCAGACAAAGGATTTGCAGTCAAAACCCTCAAGGTACCACAGCCCTTCCTTGGCTAGTAAGTTCCCCTTGCCCAATGCTTGTTAAACACTAACAGGTTTGTTTTCTAAATTAAAATTTAATCAGAGCTTGGCAGGTGGATAACATGAGATTAATAGAAGCCTTTCACTCAAGGTTACACAGAAGAGATTATGCATAGAAATTAAATTGAAACTTTTCCTACATTAAAAAAGCCAAACCAATGACAATTCTTTGTCAAGATGAGAAAGAATGTGAACTTCCATGAACCACAAAATTCAGAGATGAAGTATGAAATTTACAGCAGTCTCGAAGGAGTAAGAAAAGAGCTAAACACAGGAAGAGCACATGCTTTGTTTATCTGAAATGCCTGGTACATGCTGCAAGTTCCACACATTTCAGATTAGATGCAATTTGTACTTTTTTTTTTAATAACAAAGTAGTTAAGTAAGTACAGGAACATATGGAAACTAGTTTACATTGTATTATTCTATTTGGATTGCCGCAGGGACAAATCACAGAACCCCCTGGAGGGGATCCTTCAGTGGCAACTGCTTGAGTAAGAAAATCAGCATAAGAGATAAGAGCAGCTTCAGTGGCTCTTGGAGCTTTGTTTTCAAGCATATTTTTATACTAATGAGCACCACACATATTGTAGACAGCTGACTAAATAGAATAAAAAAATTAAAAAAGACCATCTAGATTATCTATTCTTGCCAGTGCCTGGGTGTAGGCAGCCTGACTGACTGAAGCAGGGGAGATAAATATCAGTGAGTTATGAAAAATGCCATTCCAGCAGGCCAGGAGCAAACAGGCAGAGCTCTGGGAGGAACAGAGCTCAATATAGCGTGCAACGACTGTAAGCTTCAGTGCCCACATACTAAGCTTTCTGTACTGTAATGGTCTGATAAATTCATTTTGACCCAGAGACCAGAGATAAATTGTCTTAGCAATACAAACAAACAGCTAAGCAATTAGGGCAAAGTTTTTTGAGAACGTGGTGATAACATCTAGAAGCATTGTTGGGCGAGGGGGAAAAGCAGCCCTGGAGATAGGGGGTTTAATCTGGAGTAAAAGAGAGAGTATAATGGCTTCTCCAAATTGCAGAGCACTAAAAGGAAAAGCAGACAAGCGACTGGCACTGGTATTTGTCTGGCATCTATTTCAGTGTATCCAACCTGAAAAGCAACTTTCACTGTCCCATTTGGAGTTCATCACGTTTGGCCTATAAAAAGATTTTACATGTGCAGCTGTGAAAGTGTCAGAGCTGAGAAATGCATGAGGAACCACCAGGTTTTATAGAATTGCCATCATTTAAATTTCCTGAAAGTAACTTATTAAAATAGAGTTTTCAAGCACAGAGATTAATGCAGTGGTCAAATGACCAAAGCAGCAATTTAATCTAACGTTTTTCACATATCAGCCCTATTTAGGCACAGATAAATGTTAGTTGCAAAGCAGAACATTGGCTGCAATAATTCCATTACCTCCCAGGCAGAGAAATAGGAGTAGTTAATGTTTAACCCAATTTGTGTGTTGATTTATCAACAAGTATTTCAGCATTACTTTAAATCTACGTAATTAAATATGGTATAATATATATATATGTATACATAAATGAGTGAAATTTCAGGTCTAGAATACATTCCCTCAGTTTTGGTACGGCTGGCCAAGAAAATAGCCATGAGAAGATATAGGATGATCTCTCAAATTAACACTAACTTTTGTTGTGAATAGCTTGTACACAATAAGAGAGTTTTAATAAAGATGTCTGCTCACTGCAAAGCATCTGAATTTTATTTTAGATAAAAAGAAATATGGAGGAGATACATTCACATTGTACTTTCACTGCAGCTGAATGACCAGTGGTCTCAGTGTTCACTAAAGAATGAGAATTGATATTGTTTTTAAACACACAATGAAGATGTAAATGGCATTTGATTTACTAAAGAACTTTTTCCCTCCTAAGATTTTTCTTTAAAGTGCATTTTAGGAAAAAATAATAATTAAAAAAAAACCCAGTAAGACACAAACATTCATGAGAAGCATTTTTTGAGCTGCCATAAACAATCCATAGCCTCAAGTCCATCCCACAGAACAGAAGCAGCTCCAGTAACTCAGCCATGTCATGTGGATTCCAGTATCCTTTAATGCACTGAAAGCAAGCGTGTCTTGCTTCATCAGGTACTGTGTTGCACTATACAAAAGTCTATAAAAGCCACCTGAATGAAATGAACAATTATTTATATTTCAATAAGGAAAGGCTCTTAGCCAGTCAATACAGAATAAGACTGTACAGAGATTGGCAAATAAGGCAAGACTGCAGCACCACTTGATAAACACCAAATTAACACTTTAAAAACACAGGAAAAAAGTCTTCCTTCTTTGATCTTAGGCTAAGTGGACAGTCTATCTGCTTCCTGGGTAGAAATATAGTCATAACTCCAAGTTGTTTGTTTGTTTAAATCCACTGTGAAACATCATAACCAAATGATGCCATTTCAATTAATGATCAATGTATTATTGTTCAGGATGTTTTGAAAGTTTCAAATTAGATTTTCATAATATTGATCCTGATAAAATACTAAAGAAATCCCTCATAAATAGCATTTTCTAACTACAGAACTGTTCCTGACATCTGTAATACAATTTTATTTCCTATCTTTTTTTGTCCTCTAATGCAGCCATCACAATTTGTCACTTAACCACACTGAGCTCTCTTAACTTTCACTTACAGTTTCTGTATTTTTTTTCCCTGCTTGATGCTGCCTCAGAAATTAGGTCTGTAGGAACAGCGTGTTAGACAGGCATGTCACCTCTTCAGAAAGTAGGCTGTAAGGATTTAAAGTGACTCTCTCAAGTGGAAGACAGGAGTCTGGCTTGCAGGGCTGCTGTCCATGCTCAGAAGGACAGCAGGGTAACACTCAGCTATTATTAAGGTAAAATTAAAGCTTCCTGCCTCAGAAAGAATGATAAGTTTTTACCTCAGCTCTCCCCTCCAAAAGTTCTAGCCAAAAAAATAATGGTGTCTTCATGCCTTCAAGCTTTTCTCCATCCTTCTCTGACCCTAATTACTTCTACAGTCCCTGTTATGCAGGGATGATGTGGAGAGAGGCTGCCTCAGGAGCAGCCCAGAGCAGCAGCCACAGAAGGAAAAGAGAAGGACAACCAGTTTAAACAATTTCTAAAGTATTTTTTGTGTTGAATGCTGCCAATACAAAACACACCTGGTGTTTTATGGATGGAGCTGGACCACCTCAGCAATGATCTGAATGTTTAGGCTGCAGACACCACGGATTCCTATCCCTGCTTCTCCTTTGCTTCAGTACATTTTACACAAACAGACAGTGAACACAACCAAGTGCCTCTGACCAGAGCAGGCACAGGCACGGTTCAGCCACATCCAATTTCACCTCACAGAAGTGCTAAAACACAAAGTACTGCAAAACCAACAGATCAGGGTAACAGCAAACATGTGTTTGGTTATTTCTGCATAAGGGACAGAGTCACACTTCTCTGTGCAGTGCAACGACCACGCTTTTCCCACCACGGTTTTTTATTCTGCCCTCCCCAAAACACAAGTGCCACATGTGGCACACTTTTATTTTGCCTGACATTGACAGGCTGAGGTGGTCTGATATGAAGGGTTGCTTTGTCACCTTCAGCAAACAACACCCTTCCATGGTATGTTTTTCCAAACTTCCATCACAGCTGCATGTAGAGACACTTATGATATTGTCACATGTCATGGAACTTGGAAATTACAATTGAGTTATAATAATATTTAACTAAAACCTCGACAAGTTCTGACATCTAAACAAATGTGATGCCTTGATAGGGTGATTCCCCCTTCCCTGGCTTTCTCCTCACACTACAGACAAGAGGTGCCAGTACTGGAGACCAGGAATCCAATCCAGCTCCTACCATCCCTTTCAGTAACAAATGTTAGAGTTGCCTTTTTTTTCTATTTTCTGACTTGCTACTGAAATAAATAATTTTTGTGTAAAGCAAAGCCACAAATGTGAGTCTTTAATATTATCTGGAAACAGATGCATCCTTTGTAAACTATTTCTTACCCCAGACAGATATTTGTGCCATATATCCCAGAGTCACTTCACACCCCCGGCATGAAAAATTCTATTCACACTTTAAAATTCTGTGAAATGATTAGAAAATTCATTCAGAAAATAAAAAACTATTATAGAAAATGTTTTGTAGAAGCTCCTGTTTCCAAAGCAACTTTTTATGTCACACTTTCCCAACAGATCTGGAAATTTTGCTGCAGAGAGGTTTACATGATAATATGCATTCAGTTATATTTTGACAGCCTTCAGTGGGCTGTTACAATTGTCTGTTTTCCAGAAAAGGAAGTCTAACCAGCACACCAAGCTGAGCCTTTGGGGGTTGGTTAAATTTCTCATTAAAATGATGTTTAAGTATAGAAGGGGTTTTTCTTAGTGTGGCAGCTTGCCAATTTAACATTGGGGAAATTCAGATGCAGATAAATTAAGTTTATAAGTAAGCTTGCTGAAATGACAAATGGGATTTGGAAAGCTGAAATGGGAGTTTCTGATTCTCCTGTGTTATAGGGCAGTGCCCTCCACTGGCCAAATTCTCACTCTTTGAATAAAAGAGCAAAAATTCACTGTGAATCCAGAATAAAACCTCAAAAATACCTCCAAATTCCCCCAGAATCAGTGTCAAATTCTTATAACCCCCTTAAATCAATGTCAAAGGCTATTGCATAATGGCACCAATTTATACTAATTCCAGCCTTGCTTTCATATTACATGGTAATAAAAATACTTTGGGTGCTGAAATAAATCTCAAGGCAGCCCTTTAAAGAGTTTCAAATTAGAAGTGACAAGAAAAAAATGGGCAGTGCTAAAAAGTGTAATTTAAGACAAGACCATATAGTGGTAAAAAGCATACATAAAAGATTAGCAATTACTACTGTCTGTTAAATTTTCACTATTTTACCTCACTTTTTTCTGTTCAGAAATGACAGATGCTCACGAAAATCCCTCTTTGAAAGCAATTAATAATGTTTTTGAGTGCCATGCTGAGGACAGAGCTAGTTGCATCAGTAATATCTGTGTTTAATGTACTTGAGAGTGGGAATAAGTAAGTGTCAAAAGCCAAGAGACAATGAGAAACCTGGGAACAAGATGGATATAGATGTATGGACTCCACTCATGGTATTGGTTTCCCCAGGGACACTATTTTAGTAATAAAAGTGTTATTAATGAGTTTATAGTTGATTCAATTATCCTACACAAGATCATTATCCAAATACTAGATTATATATTATATATTCAGTGGGATAGAGTTGCTGGTGTGAAGGTGAACTGTTTCTTTAATAAGATTAAAAGTAATAAGCTATAGGAGGAAGTTAAGATAAAAATACAAAGATAAATGGAGCTGGTAGAGATAGACCAAAATCATAGAAAGACTGAAAATATACTTGGTGTTACAAGTCGCACAGTTAGATTTTCAAGCACAAAGGACAAAAAGTATTCTTAAGACCCTGATAAAACCTTCACTACCATCTACAGATAGCGGAAGGCTGAAAGTCAGAAGTTGGGTTTAACATTCCTTTCTTCAAGGGCTTAACAATGATCATTTTCTTTGATAACACCTAATGTAAGCTTTAAGGGCTAGCATAAGTTTTACCATTTGTCTCATTCATCTTGTATAAAAGGTCTGTTAGTGGGCAATGAAGGAAATTAGTCATATTTCATATCTGCCCATCATATGACATCCTACTTCCTCTAGAAAAGAAAAAAACACCAAAAAAAACCAAACCAAAAAAAACCCAACCCTGTTCTTAAACTTGTTTTTAAAGAGAAAAGCTAGATTCCAGGACTAACCATGGAGCATCCTCCTTTGAATTCAAATTTGATTTTCCACCCCGGTGCACAGCAGTGCTCTGGGTACCCCCAGCAGAACTCAGCTCTGGTGAGGTGTGGAGCAGCTTTGCTCTGTCCTTCCAGGCAGCTTGGAGCAAGCACAAACACCAACAGGCAAAGATAACCCAACCCCCTGGCTTCTTTAAACCTCAATCCTCACAGAAGGTCCTGCTCACTGCTGGAGATTAATCTGGGATGCTCTTTTTGTATCAGGATTCACCAGGGATGACACAGAGCAAGGTATTCTGTCACCCTCACCCTCAGGGGCTCAGTTTCCCCTGTTAAAAGATTGATTTTGCATCCATTGCCTCACCTCAGGTCTGTCTTCCCCCCCCTCCTCAGGGTTCCCTTGATTGCTCAATAACCACATTTTAGTGTTGGGTTTTCCTGCTAATCCTTTTGTAGGTGAAATCTCTCTTGTACAATCTAAGAGCCAGTTTTGTGCTATGAGCTTGAAATAAAAAACAACTGGAGGAGGTGGGAACAGTGGATATCAGGTTGCTTCCACATTCAGGTCTGTGCTTCTGTTACATTACTTTATGACCTCAAACTGAAGCAGTGAGCCACTTTCACAGCCACAGCACACACACAGGAACGCAGCACAAGTACCTTCATGCTTTCTCAGCCTCTGCACAGAGCTGTTTCAGCCAGGACTGCATTAAACCCATGGTTCCTAAGCACAGCTTGACTCTGCCGTGGGCAGAGCCTCAGAAAGAAGAACATCTGCTGGTCTCACTCTCAGCCCATGAAAAGTAACTAAGCCCTGCTCTCCCCGTGGGGAACAGGTGGAGCTCTCAGTTCCCTGGCAGCCTGTTCCAGCTGAGGAGTCACTGCTCAGCTGTCCCCTGAGGGCAGCCACCAGGGCACTGTGCGTGCATCTCACCTGCCAGAGGTTTCCTGCACTGGGGACCAGGTGACATTCACCTCCGTGTGACCTCAGGCAGCCACAAAATGCACACTCAACCACAGTTGCTTAAGCATGCTGACATATAGAATTTCTAACTTTTGGTTTTCCTTACAGTGGAAAGAGCTTTAGACACCACAGCTTTCAACCACAGATCTCTGAGAAACAAAAACAGGATGTCTGCCTCTAAAGCTGCTGCTGTGTATATTTTTTCCTGAGACTGTGCTATCTGGGACCAGGCTGGTGTAATCTTTCAGAGCAGTTTATTGGCTAAATTCTCTCTTTCCTGATAGAAGGTGAGCTCTGGTGTGTATGACAGAAAATGTTGTCATGGCCAAGGGTTCATGTCATCACAATAAAAATAGAACCCGCTGGAGATAAAAAAATAATTAAAATCCTAAGTCTAAAAGTTATTGGGTTCTCCTTTACTCTTGCAAAACTCCAGTGATGCACTGATTGAGTCCCCTTATGACTGCTCATCAGAGAATTTGAACTATTAAGTGAGTAATTACATCAGGCAGTGAGGCAGTCCAAACATTTCTTGCTAAAAATAGAACTACTCATCAACTGAGTGAAATTAATATATTTATTTAATCTGTCAGAATTGATTAATCTCTAACAACATGATTTTTATTCAAGCTTGGACACCTCAGAAGCAACCATTATAAACCAAGAGAGCTCCACTCAGGTCAGCAGCACGTGGGATTTTTGTCCCCTGAGGAAATGGGCCAGAGATACTCAGCAAGAACTTCAGGCAGCTAGAGAGCTGTAAACTCAATGTGATGCTTTTGTCCCCTGGCTCAGGAGTTGTTCACATTTGTGCAGAAATCACCAGAAACAAACATCATCCCAGCTGTCTAAGGGATCCAAAGAGCTGTGTTTCTACAGAAAGGTCTCTCAAGTTCCATCTTCCAGCTTGCTGCTTGATTTTACTGACAGCTTTTACCAGGGCAGCTTAGCCTCTCCAGGCCTGCATGGATCATTCACATCAGAATTCCACTGGTGGATGCATCCACCAGTGAGACCTGGGCCGTGCTGCAGCACACTGAACTGGTTTGCTTTTAGTCAAATATCACCTTAAACAATAATATCAGCAGTTTTCAAGTAGCCCGGTGCTTGCTTGGTAAAACCCACCTAAGTTACTGTGATGTGAATCTGCTACACACACGTGCAGATTGATGTGACAGAGGTTTGTCTAAGGCTCAAGCGTAGGAAATCTGTTTTCTTGGGATATCATTTGCCCTCCCCACACAATGGAGGGAATTTTCAAGAGAATGTGGCCTAAAGCAAAGCTTATGTCACCAGAGAGCATCTCTGCTGTATCCACCCAGCAGAGCAGACTTCACTAGCATCTATTGCTCACATCAGAGAAAACACCTCTCCAAACATTACAGCTGTAGACCTGGGCCCATGTTTAATAATCAACACAGGAAGCTTAAAAATGACCGGTTACAGACTTTGAAATAAAGGTTTATTGCAGGATTGATTTTGTAGCTTAAAACTCTTGCTGAAGGTAAACAAAACTTTAGCTTCTGGCAGCTCCACAAAGTCAAAATTGAGTTTGCAAAGTGCCTCACGTGAAAGTATCATCATTATGGGATCCTGGCATGAACTGATATGTGAAAGCCAAGTTTTCTCTTATTTTGCAAGTTGAGAAGGCTCACTGTGTGTTCAGATGTATACACACACGCATACCCTTTTGGCTGAATTTTAGCCTTGGAAGCTTTTTTTTTCTAATCATTAACTGCTTTTATGACTCTAGGATGAAGATTTGTTGGCCTAATTAAGTGAAGAGCAGAAGCCATGCTGTTTTGGAAAGCTCACACACCAAAGCAAGTGCAGCACAAACCAAGACTTACCTGCTTACACTTCTGCCAAAAGACAAGATAAATAATTACACTGAGTACATCTAATATTGATGTGTGTATCAGGCAAATACAGTATTAATGTCTTACTGTTTGCATTGGAATTGGGAGTTTAAACCTGCATCCATAAGTACATGTTCTGTGCTTCTCTCAAAGTTCACAGTTTAAAAAAAGAGACACTAAACACTTCTGCTCAAGAATCAGGACAACCCTTAAATGAATGCATCCTACTAGGTAGAAATGCAGACACAGAAAATGAGATGATCAGTGACAGAGGTAAAAACTGCTATGCTAAATTTAGAAGCAGAAAACTAGATGAAGTTATCTTTTGACTTTGTTCTTACATAACACTTTTATATCTATAATTTCCAGCCTTATGTTTTCTATAAATTTGAAGTTTCTTATAAATATTTAGAAGCTATAATTTATACATACGTTTTTTACCATGGGGCTAAAAATATAAAAATCCTTAATTTAGCAATTCAAGTTGCAATATCATTCTGTTTCTATGCACCTGACATCCACATCAAGAGGAATTAATGATTTCATAGCATATTACTTTAAACTGTGTAGCACAATACTTTAAATCTCTCCACAGTTTAATTTCTTTTTGGATTTGTGCATTTGATTATATTTATGCTACTCCTTATTTTCCCCACAAGGGAGAAATGCATTTAAACATCAACAGGAGCTAAAAATGCAGGTACAGTTTGCACTACACAACATAAGTCACAATACCACCATTTTTCATGCACTAAACAGTAGAAATAAGATTAGAACTGAGGGGTTTTTTCCCTCAGATGCAAAACCCTTTGCTTGCACTGTGCTGAATAAAAAGAAGAAAAAAAGACCAAGGTGATAAAACAATTTAGAATTCTCTGATTTGAAAACAAGGTTAATATTACATGTTGGAGAAATAAAAGGACCAGGATATCTGGTATGACAGCCCAGTGCAGTTACTATAGGTGTAGCAGACACATCATCTATGTGAGTTGCCTGGACAGAAAGTAAACATAGGATGTGAAAGGAAACCTCTTAAAGGCAATCACACCCCACAATTGCATCACATTGCTTTCAAAGTCATCCTGAACACCACTGTGGATATTTTTCCCTATCTGAAGGCACATAACAATTTTTTTTTCTTTTTTTCTCAAGCTCAGATATTAACTATTGTCCAGTGACAAGGCTATATTTTCTCTTGCAAGGGTGGTCTCAGGTGAGTTTTTCACCACCATTACCACAACACCAAACATCAGCTAGACCTTCATGAGCCTGCTAACTCAGGAGATCTCCTCACCAGCATTATTTGTGTCAGTTTCCAATGGGAGATAAAACATTGCTATGGCACCTGGATGCTCTGGTCCATCCAGGCATTCCTTTGTGTTTTAATGCTTTGCCTAACATTTGAAATTTACTCCAGAATCCTCATGCCCAAAACTGGACACGTATATTACAGGACAAAAGCAAGAAGGTTACTCAAGATCCTGCTAAAGCACTTACAGAGTTTCCCTGAATGCTTATTTTGTTTATTTCCAGAAATATTTGCTAAGCCAAGTAAAAGTAACAATTCAACAATTGCATTGAACTCCCTGATATGGATTTTCTATCCTGGACAATAATTTCACTTTCATGTTTGTGGAACATAATTTTCTTAAAGGTGTGTCTGCTTTATAAAAATATTAAATGAGGTAGCCTTTCTATTTTCAGGCTATATCTATAAATCACTATTTCATTTAGGTGTCAAATCAATTCATATTAGGATTGCTTTAGACCTTAACCTGATGGAGAAATCTACAAGTATAAAGCTGTCTGTAAAGCTCACAGCTCTCAGGAATTGTGCCAGCTGCCTTAAAAAGTGACAAAACAAAGACACCAAGACTGCAAGCCACCCATCACAGAGCAGTGCTGCTTTTCCAAGCGTCTGGCTACTTCCACCAAACTTAAGGCTAAACTTGCATTTGGTAGGAAATGTTCACACTGAGTTAAACAAGATCAAGCTCTCAATCGCTTCCAGTGCAGCCAGCCAGCAGAGGAATAACTTTTACTCAGTGACAAGTGTCCCTCATTACTAATGAGCCTTTATGGGATCAGTTAAGGAGCTGCTGCTCACTCACTGTGCCACGTCGGACGCTGCTGGCAGCGGGGACTCCTCGGGTACCAGGTCGATGTCCTCAGTGAAGCTGTTGGCCCGTGACATGTCTGGGCTGTGCCCTTCCAAGCGTCTTCTCACTGCACAAACAATTCAAAGAGGCCACAATGCATTAGGGAGACAAATCTACCAGCTCTTGTCATGGCACATTCATAGTTCAAACACAAGGAGTCTCCTGCGAGAAAGGTTTGTCTTCTTGAGGGCCGTCTCCTGTGAACAGAAATTCAACTGCAATATTAATGTGGGCATGACAATGCAAACTATCAGATTTCCATTCCCTCACTCAACACCATTTGATACGTATGCTTTAACACCTTCAAAACTATTATTTAAAATGTTGTTGTCATACCAGCAGAATACTTGAAGCCTACGTGCTCTCTGGTCACTCTAACCACCAGTGTGCCAAATTTCCCCCATGAACCAGGAAGCCTCAGGTGGCTGGATGCAGTTGGCTCTGCAGGATAACCATGGTTGATACAAGCTGTGCTAGAGTTTAGCTCATCTTCCAAGTGTTACAAAGGTACAAATTTCATTACAGATTTGGAAAACATATAATGGCCAACTAATGGAGTTCACTGAGACACTACAAAAAATCAGAGAGGTGCAGCTAGCCCTGTAAGTGGTAAAATCCAATGTTTTCTAAAGATCTACCCTCAAAACTCATTTCCATCCAGTATAGGCCTGACTTAATCATAAATGTGCAGTGTACATGTACCTGCCTTTCTAAGTTCAGATGCATCAATATTCAAAACCTATTTCTGCTGCAAGTTCTCTTCAATATCTTTTTCTACATTAACTTGGTTCAAAATCGATAAAGTGTATCTACCTGAAGTTGCTCTGATCTAAAAGCAATTTCATTCATGATTCCTTGCGATCCTTACAGGTTCTAAGGAAGCTACCTATAAATTTTCATTTAGATCATCTTTGAAAGCTTGGCACGTGAGCTGACAGAGTCTAACTTGAAAAATGGATAAGATGACATACAAATTCAAGGGTGGAAAAAAAATGTGTGGGGGGTTGAACCACTAAAATTAAACATCATAACAAGTAAAGACTAAATAGTGTCACTGATATATGCTGTGATAACAACCTATGTGACAGAAATAAGAAACCTTGCCTCCTAGAAAATTAAATTGTTGAAATCTTCAGTTAATTCCAGAATAACACTTTAGCTGGATTGCATTCAAGTTCAAGGTAAATACTAAAAAGCCCACAACACCAGAGCTTACTATTGTAAGAGCCATAACCCAAATGGCAAGGAGTGAAAATGAAGTCTATGGAATAGAATTATCAAATAGCATCACTGAACACTGACAAAGGACGTAAAATGACAAAGCTATTTTATTTACCTCTGCTGCATTTAATCACAAATAAACTGTGTGTTTCTAGGGCAAATCCAAATCTTCCTGGCACTGGGAGCATGAACTTCTGTGCTCTCCCAGCACTACTGAAACACTTTGGCTGTTCTAGAAGAGCTTTATTTTGTGAGACCTGCCAGTTCTGCATTTGTTCTGATAAGAAATTTTTCCTGTATGAGAACTACATGGCCTCATACTTTGCCAGACAAAGTCTTGAAACACACAGATCCAATATTTGAAGTATGGCTTTGGGAAGCACCAATCTCTGAACAAGTAACATGGCACATGATCACATCTGCAAAATTCAACTGGGGGAGTTTTGGCTTCAGCTACAGTAAGGTTTCCATCACAGGAACTTAGCAAAACCTGGGAGTGGGCCAAGGCAGAGTTAAACCACTGTACCCATATAAGGCACATCAGATTAACAGGAAAACTTTGCATTGCTATCAATTCCTACTCCACAATGAACTGCTGAAAGGGTCAGAGCAGGGCCTAGTTAACTTGTGGCAGGTTGCCTCCTTCACAGCACTGCAGAGATACTAAAGCTACTCCAATGCATTTTCATGAGAAGTCGTCGGATTATATATTTTAGTTCTGTCATTTTAGGGGTTTGGCCTATTATTTCTTTATCCAACTCCTCTCTGACTCATCACACCACTGTTTGCAATCTGCATCCAGGCACTCCTAAAAAAACCCAGAAAACCCTAACTGTTTACATTTGGGTTGCTGACTGGTTTTCTGAGAAGTGTTCCCCACTGCAGTGTGGTTCTGAGCAGTGGATGACAGCAGGAGCCAGGAACCTTCGCTTCCTCACGATTCCCACGTGCTGGGCTGAGCAGCTCTGCTGCTCCTGCAGCGTGCACCTGGACCTGCTCTCTGACCAGGGACCTTCTGCTGGGATGTGGGGAGCCTGATCCTGGGATTTAACAGCCTCTGCTGGGTCACCTACACCAGCACAAGCTTCTGTTGTGTCTTTACATAAGGCAAAAGTAGTCTAATTTTCACTTTGGTGAGGGCTGCTGTGATTATCTGTGGCAGTCTCATTCCACAAGCAGGGCACATTTTATTCTTGCAAGCATTTGGAAAAAGACAATGATGTGATTGTGTATTCTACACAAGCAGGAGTTGTGTAACACATACTCTGTAGCTGATTTTATCAGCTGAATGGAACTTGTGTACTTAACTACACAAAATTAAGTACTTGGGTCACGTCTCTGAGACTGCCTCACTGCTTCCCCTCTGCCCTCCCATGTTTCCATGGCCAGATCCATGGACAGAACAATTTTTGCCATTTTGGTTGCAGACTAGATTTATCTCAAAAGTATTAAGAGAAAAAAAGAGCTGCTCATAGAAGTGCTGCTTGAATATATCAAGTTAAAGCAGAAATCACAGCTCTGAGGCTCATCATATTTGGGGGATGATACATTGAGATTCCCTACTACTCTCAGAGCCACTTGACTCAATTCAAAGTATTAATTTTGGGAAGTATTAAAGCTATCACCAGAGAATACTTGTTTCATCCATGCAACACTAATAAAAGTTGTTTAATACTGATTTCCCTCTATGCTTTTAGAACTCATTAATTCTACATGTTTCTGCTTTAAAATATTAACACATGAATAATGTGTTCTGGTCCCTAAATGAATGCTAATGGTAAATGCATGTAATACATGGCATTTTTGAAATATTTTCTGTCCTTTAAGTGACTGTCAGAATTGTGAGCAGTTATCTTCTTATCCAAAACACTCTTTCTAGAATCAACTCAGTTTTTGAAGTTAACTCACTTTCCTTGAACTTCCAAAACTCATTTAGCCAGCAATGTTCAGTCATAAATCAAAATTCCCCAAAATCACACTAGGAGGAACAATTTCTTTTTAATGTCATAAAGTCATAAGCTCCTGAGCAAAAAAGTAATTCATAATAATCATTCATGATAGTGCTTTCACTGTGAGGAAACGTGGAGCATTATAATACATTCAACACATGGCAGTGATGTTTTCCAGAAATAAAACTCAAAGTTCTAAGGCCCAGCTACTACAGATGGTAGTTTGTAGCAGCTGCAGCTCAAGCCAGAACAACTCTGTCTCCCCTCTCTATATTTATTTTCATAAGATTTCCTTGTCCAAACTGGCTTTGTGGGAATTAATGCCCCACATTTGATGCTGCAGAATATTAAACAGGAGAGCCATCTCTCCCTTCCATGTGTTCCTACTCAGAGTATGAAGAAGCTGTACTGGTTTCATCACGAAATATACAATACTTTATGAGCAAGAAAAGTTGGAAGCAGCAAACTGGAAATGCAGAATAGTATCTACCACAGTACAACAAATTCCAGTGAATGCCACACACCCAGGGATCCCCGAAACAGAGCAACTGATTAAATCAAACATTAAAAAAAGAGTCAAGTTTCATATACCTTTACTTTTTATTTCTAACATGGTGAAGTAATAAAATAAACACATCAAAACGTAACCCAGAGGTATTTTTTGTAATGCTGTTTTGCTTTATCTAACCTTAGAGTCATTATCCATATTACTCTAACTTCTGTCTTTTTATTATGGGGAAAAGGCAAGCTTCCAAATCACAAATGCAACAGTAAACATGATTGCACTATTGTGGCCAATCCCAAACAGCCAATGCTGCAATCAACAGCAGGACAAAATAACACGGATGATATTGCACTATCCTCTTCTCAGATAAAGAAGGTGAAAAGAAAAGAAAAAGCAGGTCTCTGTTCCTTCAGTCTCATTGTCTCCTCATCACTTTCAGATCAGAAGCTGTTAAAACCCTCTCTCTTGTGATGCCAGGCTGCTCTACTCAGTATCATCAATACATAAACATGTGATTTAATTTCCTACGTAGGGCTGCATCTTGACAGAAAATCCCTGGGATAACCATGCCTCCTTTATCTGCAGGGATGAGCTGCCTGTGAGAACATGCTGGTTTTACACTGACTGGCATTTGGTGAGCAGAAAAGTAACCGGGTCACACTGTTATGTCCTGTCTACTTTCCTGTGGGAGGAACTTATACCAACTCACTTAAAAATGCTGTATTTGTAAAGCTGCATGGAGGCAAACTGCTTGGGGGCCTAGACTGGGACATCTCCACATGCTTACTTTCCTCAGGAGAATAAAGGAAAGTCAACAGTTTATGAAAGCCCAGAGGCCTGGAAGTGTCTGACACCTCAACATCAGCCTGCTTTTACAAACCTCTTCAACGTGTTTTTAGTATCATTCACCTCAGCAGGTAAACAGTATTCATGGACCTCTGAGGAGTCACGTTGGAATAATACAGTAAAACATAATTAGCATGGACTGAGTAATTCCTTTACCAAAATTAAAAAGAGCTTTTCCTCATTACTGTGTGAAGCTACAGTAGTGTCAGGAGTGTACTCAGTACTACTCCAAATAAGATATTTTTACGTTGGTTTTATGTAAAACTGTTACAAATCTGAGTATCTGAAGCTCTGATTTTACATCCTTACTATGCACTGAAATGTAAGCCATCTGCAGATGCCACATACTCACACTGTCCCATACACAACTCTCAGAGCTACAAGTACACTTAAAAAAAGCTCAGGCTACTTTTTGTACCTAATTTTAGGCAGCTAAATTTATTATCATCCTTCAAGATGTGGCTGATTTAAATTCAGGGCAATGTACAAGAATTGCATTTTGCCCACAAAAGACCTGCAGAATAACACAAAAATTAATTAAGCAGTGGTTTGCAAGCAGAACAGAAATAAAAGAGCATCTGAAAAGGTGAATTGAGGAATAAGAATAAATTTGTATTTGCTGCAGACACGTTGCTAACTCCATGCAAAAAGTGCTGAGCACTCTTCCTGCTGTAGTAACAGACTAGGCTGCAAGTGTTTTAGATAAACTTCAACATCTGGTTTCCTGTGTATCTGATTTGAAACAATCAGCACTCAAAATGCACTAATGCTGCCTTTATTTGTTGTACATTCTTTTGTTTAGATAAGCCTGCAGGCCAAATTACACACTGCCTTACAGCCCTGGAACTCAATCACTCATTACAGGGCTGAGGGGACAGCACGGGATGTAAATGAATACCAACACATTACTGAAAATCACAAGGGCATGTAGCGCTGGGAAAAGGCATGCAGTGCTGGAAAACATGCAGAGAGAAACAATTAAACATACTCTTGAATGCACATGAGGATGTGTTATTTACCCAGCTGCCTGAACATCCTTTTCAGACCTAGCAAACAAGAAAGATGTAACACTCACCAAAAAAAAAAAAACAAACAAAAAAACCAAAACAAAACAACCCAGCAAAAAAAACCCCAAAAACACCAAAAAAACACAACCCAGAAAAAACCCCACAAACTACAAACCAGACAAAAAACTCCTCAACAAACTCCAAACATTTTCTACAGCATCATAAATATGTCTACTTTAGAAGACATATTTCAAAATCAACTTCTTTAAATGCAGTATAGCAGCCTAAAACATTCAGCTGAATATTTTGCATGAAATAACTTGTAGAGTAAGTGTTCATTCTACTGAACCTGTGCAATGCTGTGCTCTCTGACAAGCAGGCTCATTGACAGACTCAGAAAGTGGTCAGGGACCAGCTCACAAAGAGCTGCAAGGACCTCCTCACACACAGACAGGACCTGTGGAGATGAGTGGGGCCCAGGAGAGAAGCCCTGCAGGGCTGGTGCCCCTCACTATCTGTTCACACACCGAGCTGTGCTCTCCACTGGGCTCAGCCCAGCCTCTTTCAGACCCAGCAAGCACAGATTTTCTTTGCCAATTTAATCTGAAAAACATTTTTAAACATCTATTGACTGTACTGTGATAAAAGCTTTCATAAAAACATGGAACTAAAGCTTCCAATCTAGATACTTTAAATTTTGTATTTCAGATTGTATTATAGCCATGATTGGTTTTCAGTTTTCTTCATGGGAATGACTCACAATGAAAGGGATGGGCCTTGGAGCACCCTGGACTAATCAAAGGTTTCCCTGCCCATGGCAGGGGGTGGAACTGGATGATCTTTAAGGTCCCTTCCAATACAAAGGATTTGAGACCTTCTAATCTCTTCAGCTGAGTAAGATGGAGAGCAAAAGTTTTGTTGTAAGAAGCAGAGGCTTTAAGGGCATTTCCACATGCATGGAAAAAGATCTCTGGCTGGCAAGAGTTCCATTTACCCCTGAAATGCCATATCCTATCCCTTCTCCTTTAAGAGGGAGAAGCATGCAGGCAGTTGGACCACATACACTCTACAGCCATTCAGTAAATATTCATATTATTGCCCAGCATGCACTACAAAACCATGGCTTGGCTTGGAAGGGCCCCAAAACAAGGAAGACTGGCAAACAGGCAGCCCATAACTGAATCCTACAGGGGTTTCTCATTCTCAACCCCAATCATAGAAATCTCCCATCTCTTAAAATACAGGGTCAACTCTGTTTTAGCATTTCCTCTCTCCTGGGCACTGTTCCTGAAAAAAAGTACTGCCTCTATTTTTCTTGTGAAAGCTCTGTCTTCAAAAGATGCACCAAAAAAAGTGGACTTCCAAACTCATTCAAGTCTGTGTGGCTGATATGGAGGGTATTAGTGAGTAAGTTCTGGCAAAAAGGTTGGAAAACACATTTTCCTCATGGCTGGGGAAAGGAAGCATCAGAGATAGCTACAGAGTGAATTGCACAGTAGATATATTAATTAATAGCTATTAAATTGTGCCTCATTGCCACAGCAGGAGGATTATGACAGCAGGAAACACACAGAAATGAGCTGCTTTTCATGATCACCTGAGGCCCAGACGCTGCCACAGCTGGTCCAGGAGGGATGTGACCAGGACACCTTTGGGAAAGCAGCTAACAGGACAGTTGTATTCAAATGATGCCAAGGGAGCTAAGTTTTTCAATATTCTGCAGCAAACTATTTTGACAAGCATTTCTTTATTCTCATAAGATTTGTCTGTTTATTTTGCTTATCTGACACGATCCCTGTGCCCACAAGTATTTTTAACATGTTTTTGAGCTGGAGATACCATCTACACCTTGTGAATATGTTCAGAGATCAGCTCTCCAAGACCAAATTCAAGTCACCAATACTGATGCATTTAACTTTTTTAAGGCTGGAAATACTTGACTGTTCATTCAGTTATTCTGAAGAACGAAATGTACAGCAGTAACAGTGAAGAAAAATAAGGCAAAAATAGCTTTGAAAGTGATCCTTCTTCACTGCTCGCCTTTTTTTTAAAGGACAAGAAGAACTTGACCTTAAACTGAAACAATTAATAGTCAGTGAAATGTAATTTGGCAGCTTGTTAGCTCTGCAGGGAGAGCTCTTAACACATACAAACTCTTAGAATTACACATAGGGAATGTATCATGTAATATAAATATATAGAGTTACATTCCATTATGGGATTCAGAACTGCCATTATAGTAAAAGTGTTTATTTTAACAGGGAAGTACAGTTTTAGTGTGGCTATTAAAGAAAATAAACCAGTCTGAAAACATTTTTATTTTTCATGACTGTTAATGGTCAAAGCATACAAACTGCAGTGAGATTAAAAACAGAAACATCTGAATTATTGTCAATGTTTTGACTCACAAGAACACAACTCAGTTACAGTGAAATATGCCACAATTATTTGCTGGTCTTATGCAGTTCTTGCCCTCCCACAACTGAATCCTTGAAGAACAATTTACTAGTGTTAATCATGAATTCAATACAGACAATATTGTTACCAACCTGCCTGTCCCACACTGGAAAAAAAAAAAAAATCTGTAAATTAAAGTTAATCTTAATATTGGAGGAAATAATTTCCATGTTTGTTCTTAAGATCAAAAGAAGTTCAACAAAATAATCTGTAGCTGTTAACTACACTAAATGAAAACCATTCCTAACTAAAGGTTCAGCTGTTATTTCATACATTCCAGGTGTAAAGAAACAACATTTTATAGCAGTATTTCCTACTTCAAAGATATTTGCTCCAAATACTTACATTTTAAAACTTGAATGTGAGGATTTTTTAGGTAGGGCAGTAATTTGAGTAAAAGTCCATGTTACAACTGTCAAAAAGGGAATTTGAAGTAGCTATTGTTATGTGTATTCAATGCTATAAAAATTTTGACTGACAAATTACGATCTTCAGATCATAGAATTCAAACTGAAGCATCTTATAAGCACAACTCCCTCTCACAGTAAGTTATCTTCCTAGAAATCCTGCAAATTAACTGATCACATTTTATTTAAAACTAAATTCCTGGGGTCTTCAATTCTGCACTTCAGGGCTCAGTTGGAATGTGCATTTTTTTATTAATGCCACATTCGAGCTTCCCCATACTGCTTATTCAGAAATTCCATTAGAAAATATTTATATATAAAGAGCTTAAAAAAGATTCTAAAGAAATTGTTACATTTTTGCTGCTACCACTAAAATTCAAATGCTCTGAAACTCAGATTCTGAGAAGATGCAGAATAATTTCATCACCTACACTCCCTATAGTAACCAAAAAGTTTATATGACAAGGGAATGGTGATATTTAATACTGAGACACAACCCTGAGGTGGAACACAGCCTCAGTCAAAGACCTGAAGTCTCTCTTTCCTGATGACATGGTGGAGATACATTTGAATGTGCCCTGCAGCTCTTGGGACTGAGGTGGCCTCGGGCAGCAGGCCGTGGCTTTTCTGTGACACTGAGAAGCACAGAGATGTCAGCAGACAAAGCTCTTCTCTCCCTCCACCAAGGGACCTGCACCAAGAGGGTGCAAAAGTTCACTCTCAAACACACCCTGCACTTGTCAGTGTGAGTGACCCTCTGTCCCCACCAGGTGCCTCTGCAGGGACACACAATGTTCCTCCTGAGGAGATGGGTAAGGAAGCACTGAGGAGCAGAAAAGTGCTGCTGGTGCTGAGACTGCTGAACACAACAGTCAGTGAGCACAGACTGGCTGTAGATTCAGACAGTCCCAGAGAGAAATCTGGATGAATTCTGAATTCCAGGAGTGACTTGACTGAGATCAGCATCTTCCGGGAAAGGAGATATTGTACAAATCACAACAGATGTGTGTTTTCTTACCCCATCAGCCTCATTACAAAGCTTTGGTTCCATCCAAGCTTCTTTAAACCACATTACTGAGGACTGAGGCATAAATTCATTTCTGCAATCTGTGAAAGTAACATGGCCCAATTCTCATTCTTAGTGCTATTAATCTTATTATTTATCACACTCATCATTCTTATTTTTATACAAACACACCATTACAGATGTTGAACCCCAACAGAGCCATCAGGGGAAAACCCAACTTCATGATATCAGCTGGATTTCCAACCAAACATTTTAACAACCACAACAAAAAAAGTGTCATTTGGTTCCTAAGCCATCCATCCAAATCCATTTGTTTTCTAACCAACATCCAACAGCAATTGTTTCAGACACGTTGCCAAGACAACAGAAATTGCAAATGTTTTTAGGACAATCTTCTTTGTGTCACTGACCAACCAAAGATACTCTGCTATTTGTTGGCAGGCAAATCCTTGCAGAATATCTCCTTCCATTATCTGTGGCATTAAAGATTCAGATACCACTCAATGTCTTAATACGGGTGGAGAATCCAAACAGTGACTTCCAAGCTCCATCTTGTTCTATAATATCTACTACAATCATATGATAACTGGAATAAAACTTTATCTAGAATAAGTCTGTTAGAGCAGTGGGATATTTTTCTTTTAGGATTGTAGAAACTCACAGAAAATTGTTACATTGCTGTTTTAAGTAAACCAACAAATCCATTTGTATCTGATGTAAGAGATCACTGAAGATTGAGCTTTTTTTGTCCAGCAAAATGAATATTAAAGTCTTCTCAAGCGTTCATTCAGTAGTGGTTTGAAATAACCATTTCACTTGATCTATTAAATGTGGAAAAAAAAAGATAATTCACTGTGATGATGCTCATAATTCATTTAATGGACATCTATATTTTTTGGCAGGTGTAGGGGCTAGTAGGATTCCATGGCCACCCAGACAAGGAGTACAAGCCATCCCAGGATGGTATGTACCACTGCTGAGACAGAAAAAACCCCAGCTGGATTGGCCTAATATCAGATAAAAACAGACCAGGACAGAGAACTGTTTAATGCACTGCCTTGTCTCCAGTTGAGGTGCAGAGCAGATGCTCAAGGACAGGATAAATACACAGCACTGGCTTCCTGAGGGCTGCAGCTGGGGCATTTTCCAGGACTGAAAGTATCCAAGGGTTCTTGATGGGGCTTCTGACAGAATAGATTTGTTCACATGGCAGTAAGAAAACATCACAGTTTGTTTACACTGATTTAGTGCAGATCTGAATGTGCACTTGCCCAGTGAATGGAATATTCAGGCAGTGGCCCCCAAAACTTAATATTGCTGGGGAGAAAAGATGCAACACTAGTGAAGCAGCATGTCACAGCCCTAGAAAGGCAGGATCTAAGCAAAATTAATTTAATTCAAATAAACTCTCAGAGAAAGGTGTTACAGACTCTGGAAATAGCAAAGGTACAGTCCAAGAGGTAAATTACTGCTCTGGGGAGGACAATGCAAAGACTTTTATTACAATCCCAAAGCATTGAGAGCCAAGACTGTCACTGCCACTAAGACCCTTGGCAGCACAAATGCTTCACCCAAGGATTTGAGTGATTTGGGTTCAGATCAATAGGGAGAAATGAATGCCTTGTTCCCCAGCTCCCCCTTCCTTTCCACTGATGCTCATGTGCAGTTATTTCCTTATTCTGAGCACTATGTTTTGCTGCTGGAGACACCTCCCAAATGTCCCCCAAACTGGTGCCCTATGAGCTGCCTTTGCTATAAATGCTTTTGTGTTCCCTTATCCAGATTTGGATATGGCCCTTTCCCCATCTGAGAGCCAGATTTAAATGGGTTGAAAGTTACAAGTGGCTGGAACACTTGGTGGGCATAAAGCACTGACCATTTCTGGCTTTGCAAATGTTATGATGATGATGGGGTTTGCTTGCATGGCACACAATCTCCTCCTTGACACCCTATCACCCCCAGCACAATTTCTTCAGACAGCTGGCAGAGAAGTTAACCAGATAAACATTGGAAAAATCTCTGACAATTCCATCTCATGTAGAGAAAAACTGCCTGGCCCAAGCACAGCAGCAGCTAAATGCAGGGAGGAAAAGGAAGACTGTAGATGTGTCACTGCACTCTGCACCCTAAGAAATGGCAACACACTAAAACCTCACTCAGTGCTGAGAGGGGAGATGTCGAAATGAAAGAGGTAGCAGAAGCAAGCATCAGAAGGCTCCTTAAGAAGCCTTATTCTGAATTACATTCTTTCAAATAGTAAGCAATAAACTTAGAAGTTCAAATTAATTCTTTTAACAGAAATTACTACTGAAACAGTCTTTACTGACTCCAACTTAAATTGCCTAGCTCTCCAATTAATTATAAGAGAAGTCCAGGAACTATTTCAGCCCAGGCACTTTCCACTTCACCCACATCACATCCAAGACTGGCATACACTAATTCATTAATGCATCCAGCAAAGAACATCCTTACCCCTTTAAGGAGACTTCAGAAGATGACAGAAAATAATGTAATTTGAAGGTCTTTATCAGGCAGGAACCCCACAAAAGTAGATCTCCAGTAGCTAAAAGTGACTTTGCTCATCTGACCTAAACAGATCTAACTGTGTTATTAATGTGATTTTGCCTCACTAGAAACAGTGCAACCACAGAACTTCCAGAGATCCCATTTCTCCAGGAGAAAAAAACAAAACCACAAAAGCAACAAAACCCTGTTTATTACACTTTATCATGGTCAGACAGGCTCGAGTATATTTTTTTGCATGCTCTCTGCTCATCAGGATTTTTTAATTCACCCCTGTAAAGCCTTCAGCTGCTGGACTCCTGCATACACCAAAATCCAGTGCACACTCTCTGTCCTCTCTCTTTTACAAAGTTATAGGAACAGGAGCCAACCTGAGCCCTTCACATAAACAGCAAGAGAAACTTGTAGGCTTTATCTTCGGCTGCCCTTGGTCCAGGACAGCTCATTCAGCACAAGCTGATCTTGGATAGATCCAGGTCAACCTGACCTGGAAGGATCTTAATTGGGTTAGTACAACCAGCTCTAGATATCCCATTGCCATGGTCTGATTCACCCTATTTCAAACTGTATGAAAAAGCCACCAGCAGCAAACACTGGCATTATGCTGCTTAAGGTTTGTTGGGTTTTTTACAACTGGAATCAAGTTCTGAGAACTCAGCACAATATAAGAGTTAAAGGAACACAAATAGACACACAAAGGGTCAAACCAGGCTGCAGTTTACATACTCATGGGGCAGATCCAGGACCAGGCTGTGTGCAAGCCAGAATTCCAGGAATTAGTTATCAGAATTGTATTACAGATGCTCTCCCCGTAACTCACCTTACCCAAAGGGGAAAAAAATATTCTTCTCCTTTTACAGGAGACATTAAGTCCATGTCAGCAAGAATGAATGAAAGAAAATCCAGGAGCCTTTTTTAACTTGATGGTGTATTATCACTATTACAGATGAAAAAGACAAAAATAACATCTAATTAAAATAATACACTGCTTATAAAGCCATCAACATTGCCTTATATTCCCAAGCTGGCTACGTTCTGTTGTGGTGGGTAGAACTAACCACACCTGTATTTTTCTGTAATACAAAACAGGAGGTGCCATAAAGGAGTTTTACCCACATGAACATGGAAGGGAAAGTAGGAGAACTCCCTAATAAAGAGGGAAAAGGAGAGAGGAAGGGGTATCCCAAAAATCCATCAACCTCCCCCACTTCTATGGGCTTTCCCCAGAGAAATTCCCATAGAAATCATGGCCAAGTCACCTGGGATATTCACTGCAAAGTTTCCTGAGCAGAACACCAAGAAGAAAGAGCTTTTTCCTGACAGTTACTTATTCATGGTCTCCATAGTGGTTCTAATAAAAATATAAATGCTCTCCTGCAAGTGAACACGATTTATATTTGAAAAAACATATATTTGAGTTTTGCCAACTTCCCTAGTTGACACAAAAAATTGTTTAAATGCATGTTATTTTTCCATGTATCTCCCTCTGAGTGGCTTTCTAACACTGGTTTTCCTTTTATCAAGTATTACAAACCAAGTCAGTCTTGAGTTTTATTTAACAGAAAAGTCAGCTAAAAGCAGGTATCAGTAGCTATCTATAAGAGTCTAACACCCTAATTCTGCAGGAAAGAGTAAGACTTTTAACCAAACCACCCCTAGATAATGGGCAGAAGCTTTTTACAGCCTCAAAATTTACTCATAATTTAACATTGCACTCTGTCAAAGAGGTAACAAGGTCAAATTTCTTCATCAGTTGTAGTCAAGCAATGCTAAACAGCTCAGAATTGGCCCAATTTTAATCAATGCAAATAAACAGTATTAGTCACTTGGAAATTTATTAACTCTGATCAATAGATTTCATACAACAGCTGCACAAAATCAGCCAACAATGCAACCTATACAGAACACTGCAAATATTTGCTCATTGGGAAATTACTGTTGTTTCCTCTTCTCTTTCCAAAAGATAACAATATTGCAAAACATGATTTAGCCAAGTATTCCAATGCTGAAGGTGCACCAGTTCCATGTATACAGCAGATTACTGGACACTCCAAAATTGAAGGGGAATCAGTTCCAGATGTTCTCTACTGATTAAATTCAGCCCTGGCAAGGTTAAGCAAATGACAAGCAGCTGCTTTTCTTTTTTGCCATAGTAATGAAAATCAGAGTTCTGACTGACTCTAACTGGCAGACACTGGGTGCAGAACTTTTTTTTTCCTGAGTTTTCATGATTAACAGAGGCTGTAAACAGCCTCCATAGCAACTAACTCCAGTCTGTCAGGTTTTATGCAGATGAAAATTAAAAGGAAGAAGCTCAAAAATAAAACCAGAAAAATATTCTTTTGAAATACTCCAGTGATGCAAGTGCTAAACCACAGCCCCTCTCACTGCCCATACTGGTGGCTCCTGAAGTAAGTCAAAGTGGAACAAAAGAAATATTGAAATATTTAAGTGTCACTAAACCAGGGCATGGCTCAGTGCAACACTGGCATCACCTTTATGACCCATCACTTCATTTCAAACAGGGCAGAAACACTTTTTACCACGTATTTTCTTGACACAAAGCTTTACTTCTTAGGCTTGTCTCCTGTTTATACTCAGCCATTTAGAGATTTTTTCACACCTGATGGGATTAAACTGAAATAAAGATATTGTGTGTGTGTATCTTTAAGCAAACTTACTGGTCAGATTTTCCATCCCAGCATTTATTCTGAGCAGGGCAAGGAAGCATTTCCAAAGCACAGAATTTCCAAATTCTTTCCAAGGCCAATATTCCCATGGAGTTGTGGTTGGGAAAATCTAAGAAGAACAGCATGCATGCCTGTCTATTAAAATTATTTCCCAAACACTGTCTGAGACTGCAAAGAGCTTGCTGTGTAAAGAGCCACATCAAGCAAAGTAAATTGTTTAGAAGTGCCTACACCTGGCTACTTCAACAGGGAGCAAAACCAAAATAAAGGCAACACTCAGTCTTTTCTTCTCTATTTTTCAACTAATGGTTATTATATAGACACAGCCCCCTCCAAAGAACCAGTGTTTATTTTGCTTCTATTTATAGAATATTTTCAGCATTCCCAGCTGACATGCAACAGCAATAAGCAAAATACATGCTTTTGAAGACATTAATTCACTTTGATGAAAAGTATATTTTAAGGAGTAGTAAAAGTGTATTTACTACTCCACCATCCAAGTAAAACCAGTTTAAAAGGCCATAATTTTTTAGACATTATGCCCTCATGTCCCACAATAACATTTAGTCATTTCCATCAGAAAAAACTCAATTTTTTGTGGCTAAAAAGTAGCTTTACATTTTAGATTAAATCACATCATTTCCCCAAAGAGCATTCACTATATTTGCTGCAAAAATCAGCTTTTCTTGCAAAAGCTGCCATCCCCTGATTACCACTCCTCCTTGTTTATGGTGAGGATAAACAACTGTGCAGGCCCATGTTTAATCCTGCATTGACTAATTGCATTCTCCACTTCTGTAATGCTGTGTCAGTCTAAAAACACTTCATAAACAATTAGGACTCACAAAATCTCCGTGTCGGAGACAAGATTTATATTCATGTAACAATGATGCAACCCAAGCACAGGGAGTTAATTGTCTGCCCAAGGTCACCCTGAGAATCAGTAACAGAATCCAGGAATTCAGCCCTCCCTCCTCAGCACGGGATGAGCCTTGGACATCCAGCCTCAACACCAACACAAGGATTCCAGAAGAGTCCACCACAAAATGCTGGAGCTTGTCACTGTCTTAGATCCTCACTTTTAACCCATTTCTTTTGTGGAAAAGGGTTTGAGACAAAAGCTGATAATTCTGGGCTTTTTTTACAAAACCAGTACACGCAAAAAAAAAAAAGCAATCATTTATCCTTATTCCCATGTATAAGTACCTGCTTCTCATCTTCAGTAAAAAGGCTCCATGTTGGCTCAAAAATGCCTTCACTTCCATGCAGCCCTCAGAGAACTGCAATGAGCCTCACAGCCTACAGCACCACAGTTGTATGTGTGTCACCACTGGTCTAAATGCTGATCAGGATTCCCCCCTCTCCCTGTTTCCCTTTTCTCATCCATTGGATTGCATGGATATGTGCCTTGCAGTTTGAAATGAAACTACTGCAGTTTGAAGTTTGGGTTTTGGCACTTTAGGCCACAATGTTCCATCTTCACACTAGAGTGAGACTGCTGCTACCTCCCTGAAACTCAGCAAAAAGATGGAATTCTTAAGTAGCCATAATGAGAAAAATCCAAACTGCGTAGCAGATCCTTATCTGTGCTTTAAGAGCACGTTCCAGAGACTGTTTCCCCAGAAAACCTTAATTTATGTGTTAGTTCCCCATTCCCTGCTGCTAAGGCTGGAGGACAATTTTTAATATTAAAGTAAATTGACTAATTGGAAAACTCATGGCCTTAACCAGGGTTCACACCCTCCATAGAGAGGTAAACCTCAAATCCCAATTTCCCTCTTTTCCTGCTCTCTCCAAGGCTGCCCTTGCTTCCCCAAAATGGTTTGGGCCATCTGACCCCAGGCAGGGCAAGTGCAGCAAAGCTCTCTGGGCTCCCTGGAGCCAAACACACCCCTCAGGACCCTGCAGTGAGGGAGTTTTATTTTTTCCACACTGTGGGATCACATCCTATAAGCAGCTGGTTAATAGACTGGAGATCAGGTCAAGCAGCTGCTGGATATCAAAAGTGTGGGCACAGATCACTGCAGGGAATTCATGATCCAGGATTAGGGGGGAGACCTGGCAGGAGCATCTCTGCCCTGGGGAAGGCTCCCAGGCTCCTTCCAGAGTGCTCTCAGCCACCTCTAGGTCAGTGCCAACTGTATATTGAACAAAAATTCCACTCTAATCCACAGCCTGGACCACTGATGGGTTTATTTTATAGCACCCAAGGCAGAAATCTCTCTAAATGTATTTGTCATTTCAACAGCAAACCTCTGGTAAATATTTTGTGAAGTATCATATTCCAGCAAGTTCTCATCCACTGTACAGCAGCCTTAACCAGCTTTCTAGGCCACAATCCAGGTCCTATGTTTATAGACACAGACAGATGATACAGGAAAAAGGTGACTAAAATCAGTATTAAAACGGTCTTCTGTTTATCTCCTATGTAAAATGCACATTGCCACATTAGAGAAAAAACACCCACTTGATCTGACATGATTGCTCATGACTAATTCATGTTCCCTGTTACTAATTTCCTTCCTACTGACTGGTTTGATTGGGGGTGCTTTTATTTTGGTTTGTTTCTTTTGTTTATTTTTTTTTTCCTTCTTAAATTCCTACTTCTCTTGGAGCCAAGTTCTGAAGTTGAATGTATCTGGGGCTGGTTTTCACACAAAAGGTGAGAGGAGACAAAGCTGTTGATGGACAGGGGCTCAGTGCTTTCCTTCACAAGGGAAGGTACTGTCATCCTCTCTCAGGGCCTACTCTTGAAATCCAGATCCAAAACTGAAAACACCTCATGGCTGCTCCTGACAGAGGGGAGATTGTACCTCTGCCTGTCCCAAGTACCTTTAGTACTTATATCCCACTTTACTTACTGCTTTACATATTCAGATTAATTAAAACCACCATCATTTAAGCACCTCATACCCAGCTGTATCTGTCACCACACCCTGAGTCACTCCTCAGGTGCCACCTCCCCTTTCCTGCCTGGCTCTTTGGCACTCCAGCTTCCTTGAGATATGCTGAAACCTCACATTCAGGTGCACACAAGTTACTCCCCCAAACTCCTGGGAGACAATCTCACTGCTGGGCCTGGAGAGACACCCTGGGGCTGCCTCTGGCTCCCAGCAGCCAAAACCTCTCCCCACAGTAGGGCCTGCCTCGTCCTCACTGGCCACACTTGGGGCTGCCCCAATCCCATCCTCATAGATCACACCTGGGGCTGCTCCCACCCCATCCTCATAGATCACACCCGGGGCTGCCCCAATCCCATCCTCATAGATCACACCCGGGGCTGCCCCAATCCCATCCTCATAGATCACACCTGGGGCTGCTCCCACCCCATCCTCATAGATCACACCCG
>VXBQ01013678.1:0-17415 GCA_013400175.1 Phainopepla nitens
TGGTCTGTCAAAACTTCAGTTCACATGGGTTGCTGCCACCGCCTTTCTACTTAGCATTTCCTACACCACACGTATGTGCACTCCCCCTTGGCTGCTGCCTGTTCTAAAGGTTTCTAAATTCCATTTAGCTGCTACTTCTATTCATCCAGTCAAATTGCAAGGATTCCTAGTTACCCATAAAAATTGATAGGAATGCATACAATAAAAACTTGTCACAAAATAAGCGTAGGTCTCTAGGATTATGTTGAAAAATGGACTACAAACCATGAGATCTGGTATCTTTATCTCAACAGGCAATACCAAAACATTCTACAGAAAGACATCTCTGTGACAGATAAACAAGAGACTTCCTCAACCCCACAGCAGAACACATGCCTCATCTTCATTTTTGAGTATCAACCATTACAGATGATCCCTACAATGAATGCTACCACTGACTAGGACAACAGCTACCACAGCTTTCTTTACCCTATCATACAGAAGAGAGGTCAAAAACAGCAATGGGTCCAGCTGTAGATCATTGCCCATTATAAGACCACTGCTTCCAAATCCAGCTCTCTTTGTACCCCACCAACAATAACAACAAAAAAAAATCCCTTTAAAACATCCATGTCCCTGCCACATGCATTATTGTGTAACTGTTTTCAAGGATTTATAGTATTCCTTTAAAGCAGCACACAGTACTGAGGACAGAGCTTTCAGCAGGAAAACACAGGACTATTGCCTATGTTCCAGTATAGACCACTCTCATAACTTTCCATTTACAATGTACCAGATTAATTTATTCAATCTTTATTCTTTACTGAAATATGACACACAGAGAGATTAAAATACACAAAAATACATTAAGAGACCCCTTAATTTCTTGGGGAACAATACTTTGTAACAGTACCAATAACCTGCTTGCCTGTGCTCAGTTGTAAATGCCTGGGATGTCTGCCCCAGCCTGCTGATGAAGTCAGTCTATCAACCTGGCTATCGCAAAAACAGTGTATAATACAAAAGAAAGCCAGGCTTTCCAGGAAGCAAACAAAAAAAATACAGACTGCACACTTTGTAGAATAAAGAGGAAGGATTTAATTAAATATTCATGCACTGTCCTTATAACTATACTGTAGGAGAGCAAGGTTGGGCTGGTTTTGCAGAATGCTTAGAAGGAAGAGTTTGATATTTTCGTTTTTTAAAAAACTCTCCCATCCTGTACATAATTTTGTGATTCTAAGAGGAAAACCTACCTTTAGACTTTCCTTACAGTATAAATGGACTTCGAATGATATTTTCAGATTTTAATTAATATTAGTCAATGCCTAATTTTAATATTACTGCAAAAAAATCCTTTTCCAAAGTCAAAGACAGTGATTTGTAATTGCAGAAAAAGGAACAAAATAAAACTAAACCAGAGCAAAGGGGGCCTAGGTTTTTCTACGTCAGGAGGTTTGGCTATGACAATTATTGTAGCAACATTTCTAGCAAACAGAATGTATCAGCAGAATTTCTTTTGCTTAAAAGATTAAAAGACTTCTACAAATAAGGTAAAATATACTGCCAAAGCATTTACTTTTGCAATCTGACCAGCTGTATCTAGAATCTATGCCAGGACAGCCATGGAGAGAGCAACTATGCAGTGATGAGAAGTCTAGTATTTATTCTGCTCATCTCACTATTCACAAAACTGACTACTTCCTAAAAGATACAGGCTTTGTGGCATTTTTTCATGAAGATATAAAATTAAGAAGATTCCTGTGTTAACCTCTGAAAATCATCAAAGCTTGCAGAAGAACGAATACGCTGATTTTATTTGAACAATATTTTTTTCTTGTGCTATCATCCCACCCAACCAATTTAATTAGCATCTCTTTTATTTCTAGCAGTAATTGCACTCCTCCTGCTGGACAAACACAGGCAACAACCATAACCTAAATTTCTGGCAGTGTATCAGTTACAAGAACCAAGACCACTATGAAGCAATTTTCTGCAGTAAGAGGTGAAGCTGAAAGATTGCATCTCTATAGAAACAGCTTCCACCATTACCTTTAGAGCCATCTCCCTTAACTCAAACTAGTTAATTAAAAATTGTTGGGGTTTTCTTTCTTGATCCTTTAAAAATAAAAACACAAGTTTTAATTTGGAAAGAAATACTAACATGATGATCAAATCTTCATAAGGCATTAATCAGTACATTAATAAAATTATTATTTCACAATAGCACTAAAAGCACTTTTAATTCTACAGCTTCTGTGTTTTGCACTACTTTATATCTGAAGGATAAAAATTTAGATGAAGGCACACTGCCAAAAAATTCACAAGTATTTTTAATGAGCAAGAATAATCTTATTCCAGATGGCTGTTTAGAAAAAAAATTATCCAGTTCTTTGAATCTGTGCTAAATAGTAGCCCCTGTCAATTCAGAAAATGTTCGCTCTCAGTTACAGGCAAAACTTCAACAAAGAACAGTGCTTTTGTGAAAGGCTGAAGGTAATGCACTCTCTGGAATGCTGTAGTACTTCAGCTTTAATTGATATACAAACATAAGAAGAATATTGCAGGATGCTTGCCTAAAACCCTAACTGCTCCTAATCCCATCTTCTCACTTGACCTATTTATTTGGTACCAAAAAGACATAGTTCTGACAAATTATTCTGTGGCACAAACCTATACAGCAACACATCCTTAGCAACACTTTAAAAAAATCAGCTTCATGGAACTCTGGTGTCATCTTCCAGGCAGATACATGGACTAGGCATGCCAAGGAAATATTTTAGTTTTCTCTACTTCACTGTGTGCTCTTCCATTCTGCAGCTGAAAAAGTGAGAAAGCTAAATACTATTCAGTGTTACACTGTACATCATGAAGGTCTGAACAGCCCAGACCTGCTGTGTCTACTGTTTTTCTACATCATATAAACATTTTTTTTTCTCTAGGGCACACAACACTATATACTATAGTACAGATCCACTTTTTAAAAGAAAGAGTGTAATTTGAAGTGTTCAAATACAGAAATTGATAAAGTCAAAAAAAAAAAAACATGGGTAAAACTAAACAAAACTGAACAGAGCAAAGTACTCTATTTCTTCCACAGCTCTCTGTAAGCTTAGGCAGTCAAATATAGGAACCTGATCCACTCTTCAGGCAAACACATATAGGTTAAAACAATTGCTGCACATGTATTCTGCCTCCTAACCTGTCACCTGTCAAAGGGGTGGACATAAAAATTAGGCCTCTCTCCAAAAGACTTCAAATTAATCCAGTTACACTGGCAAGAACAAGTTTTATACATATTCATGCTCGTTTTTTGAACTCTCATCATAATAATTATTTATTATCACCTCTTCAGATATTGTAAAACATCTGAAATAAACATGATTTCCCTTTCCATCTCTTGCACAGACCACCTCCAAACACATAATTTGGTTACCTTTCACACTACTTTTAAAAAGCAAGGCTAATGAACAGAACTTTGGCTCGTTACCTAACACAGTGTAATTACATCAAGTAATACATTCAGGGACCATTCACAACACAAAGGAAATATCCCACCATGACATTATACTATCAGAAGGTAACAAGTCTGTTTCAGTGCCTATGGAAAGATGCTCCAAGCAGACAGCAAATTATCTTCTGTTCCATATTTCTAGAGTCCCTTTAATTATTTAAATGGAAGTACTGATGTAGATGGAAAAATAAAATTCCTTTAGAATACAAATTTTTTTAAAAACTAGTTACAAAAATCCTCAACTTTGGAACATTCTACATAATAAAAACTTGGTATCTATGAATTTGAATACAGTACTTCTATCAGTTTCAGATTATCCAAGGAATACAGTCTTCCTCCCCTTTCAACTCTCCTTTACCACACCATCTTCACATACACTCCTATGGGAACATCACATCCACTTCAGACTGACACAGGAACAAATAAGAAGCTTGGAAGACTATGTCAAATCCTTTTCCACAAGCAGAATTTTTCACTAAGCGAAATTCTTATATAATGTAGGACATAAAACCATATGACAAACTCTTAATTTTTTTAAAAAAATGGAAAATGGCACTTGCCTTACCCACAATGAAGGGCCAGGTTCCAGTAGCCTGGAGAGATGAGTATGACATCACCAGCAGAGAGTATGCTGGGGTGTCACATCAACACAGAATTAAAAAATCTTCTGCACCTCAGTATTTGGAAAAAAACTCAACAAAATGAAGAGTGCAACATCTGAGGTGATCTTATTCTCTTCACTTACGACACTTGGAATGTTACCTAATTCTGAAAACGTTTTAGACTTGCTTTCTAGGTTTTTCTCTTTAGTGTACTTGTATTTGTTATAGTCCAATAAAAATACAAATTTCACTTCAGCTTTAGGCTATAAGTTCTTATGCTTCTTCATAAGCAAGATGGTATAACAGTTTTCTTATAAAGAAAGAGTTCTAACTTGGCTGTTCTGGCACTTTAAAGCAGTGAGCAACTTTAAAGCAACCTTCATCAGCATTCTGAATACTACAGATAATAGGCATAAATGAGCACCAGACAGCAACTTCACAACATAAGTTTCACAGTGGAAGAAATTCCTTAATTTTTTACTGTACTCTGGTTGGTTATGTCTGGTTGGTTATGTCCATTTTGTCTGTGTATACAACTGCCTTTTGCTGATGACAATGGAAAGACATGGAAATACCATAACCATTTATGGTATAGTCCACATAAAACAAACCAAACTTAATTCTCCCTTAACCCACATAACCTTTCCAAAGCAACAGAAAATACTGCTACAAAACCAATGTATATCTTTCTCCTTGCAGAATGATCATGTGTTTTTCTCCTTTTTTAAAAAAAGCAGTATCAGCTTTTTAAAACATGATATTAGGATACATTCTGCATAAACCTACTCTGGAGAAAGTAAAAGGAAATTTGAATAAACCTAAAGTAGTTACCTTACTTCTTTCATAATAACTTCCAAAGAAAACTAACTGGTTCTTTCCTCCTTTCCTGGATTTCTAAGAAAACTAGTGTTGTGTTTTTAACACACAGAAATCATACACCCTTTCATAAAATTATTTTGTTACTTACCATAAATCAGTTTGCTCACTTAATAACATACAGCTAGTTGAGCTCTCTTCACTGATAGTGAAGCTGAGCCACCAAAAATGTGCAGTAACTAGATGCCAAAACAAATTATATTGCAAATACCATTTGTTGGTTTCACAGAGAAAGGAGGCTCTTACCCAGTTTTCTTTCTTCAGAGGCAAAAAGTAGTAGTAATGGCAGAAGTCAAGTATCAGCGTATAGGAACTAAGGACCTGGGTGTAGAAACACAGCTGTAAAAACAGCCAGTGATTGTCTTCACCAACACAATTATTAATCCTGCAGAGAAACAAAGTGCATATATAAAAACAGAAATACAAATATTTTAACACTAAAGTTATATATAGAATAACAGAATAATAACAGAGTCTTCTATACAGTCTATGAATAGAATAATAGAAAATAATATAGGCTTCTACTGTGAATAGAAGACTTTATGATTGCTTATGGAGCAAACTACTGGATCCTTTGCCCCACAACTTAAAGTGTAGGTTGTGCTACTGAGATCATTGCTTAGAACAAGAAGATACACTTCTCTGTATTTTCATATAGCAAGGATACTGCTGCAACTTTAAGTAAAACTCTAGTAATGAAAATTGGTTTTTTTAAGTCTGCAAGATTTCACAGTAGTATGTCTTATCTTCTGCTCCTCAACACATTTCACAGGTTGTGAACTACAGAGTCCAAAAATTGGAAATGCAAACAAATGTTTTAAAATAAATGTGATCACAGGCTATTCCAATAACAAATATGACTTAGAAATCAATAAAAGGCACAGAAGACAGTACAGGCAGCCCTATTCAGAAAGTCCTTCTGCATACTCCAACATGAAAAGAGTAAAGGAAACACAAGGATTCTATCTATATTATGTACAAGATGAAAAACCTTTGAAATTGGGGCATAGTCTGCTTCACAGAAGTTATACAGATGCAATTCCATACAAGCATTGTCACAGACATCAGTACCAAGTTCTGCCAGTATGACAGGAGCACTATGCTAGTACTACTCTCTGAAGCAGCAAAAACTTGACAAAAAAGGTAGTTTGAAAAATGGCTAAATCAACATAAGGGAATCCTGATGTCAATTCTGTCCTCTGCAGTTTGTCTTGCTAAAAATGATACCTCAGAACTACTTTCAGAAATGGGGTTTTTTCACTTACTCTGAGTTTTACTGGTAGATATATGAAAGCCCAAATTTATTACTTCCCTGGTTTAAATGCCTAAATGATTAAGCACCACTGGGAAAGAAACAGGAAAAATGAGCAGCAATCAAGACCACAGATTTCAAAATGATTCCCTAAAACAGCAGTACATTTTTAGAAGAAATGTCCTGGTTTTACCATGGACAGTGGTGATCCATCCTCCTCACACAATGTCCACAGCGACTGCAATGGTGTGAACGCTTTGGTCTCATCATATTGCATTTGTTACATAACTCCCAATGCTCTCGTTCTAGGTGAAAATGTAAAGACACGTTAGAGAGATTTAAACTCAGTAATGTGTGCTCATAATAAATATGTATGCTTGTAATTCTAATCAAAAAAACAAATCTTACTATGATCTGAGAGGGATAAGCACCACATAAAAAGCTTTTTCCCACTGTGACCTTAATTAAACTGGAAGATATTACTGCTATTCTGTGCCAGTTTCCTCCTCCAAAATGCTCTCTCTTCCTATAAATTTCTACAAAGTAATTATTACAGTACAAAAGCTGTGACTCAGACAAGGAAGACTGCAACTCAATTATTTCCTTACATTTCTACTGTGAAAAAATATATCTGCTAGGCAGAATCAGGATACAATCTCACTGCTATTCCAGAACCTCCTGAGGAAATACTGCTACTGCTAGCTAACTAAAATATGACACACAATGAACACTTCAGGAGCATCTTCCATCTCAAAGCATTTTAAAGACAGGCATATCACCATATACAGCTTTACACACAAGGCAGTCAAAGAAAGACAGAGGATAGGCTTAGTTTACAAACACATACTATCTTTAAATTACTAATGTGAGATTCTTTAAAAGCTAATCTGCAGAGATACTGAGTAGTTGAAAGTAGCAGGAATACTACTGCTCAACTTGGCTATTATTTATCTCAAATTGCACCACCCAGATTAGAAGAATTCTTTGAAAATAAAAATTCAAATTATATGTTCAAAAATTTCATCCTCACATGGGAAAGAAGTAAGATCAACACTGAATTGATTCCAGTAACAAATGCATATATTTTCTGTCTTTAAGGAAAACAGGTGGATGACTGAGAAATACTTTGACTCCTCAACTTTGTTCCAACCTTAATTAACTTTTTTTGAGGCATAAAAATTTCTAAGATCTCAGGGACAGAAGGGAAAAAAGGGAAAAGAAAGCTTAATACTCACAGTAGGACATTCTGAAATTTTAAACTGTAAAACACTGTCCCTATGTAAACAAATTAAGTTATATTTAGCCCTTCTGAGCCACCTGCAGACAGCTATAATCTGGTCTTTCTTGCTGCAAAATAACATTTAGAGAGTGGAAGTAAAGAAATCCAATATCTGAGATCATTAAACTAGTAATAATGACAGATGGAAACTGATTTACAATCTGTTCCCATAAGTCCAGTGTCACAAAGGTGTCACTCAGTAATAGGGTAGCTACCAGTAGAGTTCAGAAAGACTCCAACTCATTTTTTAACACAATTTATACTATGCAAAAATGTATCCTCCTGTTAGCCCAGAGAAAACCAGAGAATTGGAGTGCTACCTCCAAAAGTACAAACCCCCTGATATATCACACACCAAATCAAAATATCAGTCATGACCTAGCGTAAATGTTTCACCTCCAGAAGTACTTAGTAAACTGCTCTATGGACTGAATGGAGCATGCAAAGATTGGAGAGCTATGCAAAGAGATACCTTAAATTAGAAAAAAACATTCATTTACAAGGGGAATTTGCACATTTGAAGGTACTTTGAAGGTAAATGAAAATTCCAAAATAAATGTAACTGTCTGCAACTAGCAAGCATCTCCATTATCCAGCTCAGATTAGAAAATCCATGTTGCTCCTCCTGCAGCAAAAACTCTGACTCCAGAATCCAAATCTGAAACACCTGACCTTTTACTGGATCAAAGGATCACTTGCCAGATGCAGAAAGAACACAGGCATGAGATTTTTCTGCAATTAGTGCTGACACATCTGAATCCAGGGAGGTATATCCCTTTCTATGATCAGCTGTCTACTTCACGCACATCCTATCATCAGCACTAAGGCTAAAAAGATCACTCTTCCAAACACACCATCCTAGATTTTCAGTAACATCGAGAAGAGAGAGTAAAATTTTATTCTGGGCATTCACCACATCTCAAGACAAGACAGAAGTATTCACCCTCACTGTATGGGATACATTTTCTTCATTCATGAAGTATTACCTGTTAACATAACAAAGTTCGTGCTGTTTAACAGCTCTACTCCATTCTAAATTCCTAAGTAAAAGCTCTATGCGTTAGATAATAGCACCCAACATTTTATAAAAATACTGTCTTTCTCTGTGGAGAATCATTAAGGTTTTAAATTTCCTCCAACTTCTGGAGCATTGGATATCATACAGGGACTGTGGGATAAATTTACAAGGACAGAAAGGACTTGCTCCATTAAGTTGCTACTTTATACAAATGCAGTGTAATTAGCACCATGGTTTGGGTTTTTTTGTTAACAGCCCATACAATCATAAGACTCTGGGGAAAAAAAAACAGTAAAAAAGACACAGGTAAAAACCAGCATAGAACTACCTTCCACCACCATTTTCAAAATTGCAAAAATTTACTTAGACAAAAGCTATAGAATTAAAAAATCTAGCCACCTCTAAACATCTTGTATTAAATATTACCAAGTTAGCAGCATGTGCAATACGTTTGAAAGTCTAGAACTCACAAATATTCTTCCCACGGAAAAATTTCTTAGCAGAAGGTCTTACATAACTGAACTTTCTGGTAGAATACAAGTTTTAGAAAAAGAAGTTTTGAGACTACACAAGTCCTAGAAATTTACAGCTTAAAACCAGTGACATACTAACTTTATTCAGCAGGGCTAGATCATCCCCCTGATCATAGATTTCCATTAAATCTCATGAAATCAAATTTATCCCTAATTATTTTGAGGATATTAAAATAACTTTCAATTATATAAAAACATATATAGTACCTGTAATTGGTATCTTTGGATTGTCAGGTAGTTTTCCTGGATCTGCTACTGAGGCTCTAAATAATGAAGCTATACAAAACAATGAGCAGAAGTAATAACCTAAATGAATAAATAAGCATTTGTTAGTCTTTTTCACATGTACAAAGTATACTATGTCAAAAATACAGATGCTCCAGAACTAAGCTGGAAAAGACTCAGCCTTTTCTTTCAATTCCAGATATATTTTTGATATTAAGTATACAATGTCAAATATTCCCCAACAGAGTGAAAAAAGGAGTAAACAGTTCTGATAACACCAGCAGGTGCTACTACGACCATACTACTGTTTTTAAGTTCCTCCAATGTCCTACCACACAACCACCAATCATACCACACCTCAAAGCCTCCATATGAAAGATATTCCCAATAGTGCATCTTCACTTTGAAGTTTGTTCCAGCCATAATTCAAGCCTTTTCCACAGCAAACCTATCAGCAAAACTCGTAAGAGCTAACATACACAGGGGCGTGTGACAAAACTAACAAAATTTAGTTGTTGCCAGTCATCAGTAATATCACACCAAATTCTAACAGGCACTTAGAGATGTGAACCTGAAATCCTGTCAACAAGTTCTAAGTACATGACCTGAAAGTCACATTCAGACTTTTCACCAGTTTCCACAAAAACAAGTTCTACAATAACACATGTGAAATGAAGTGTCTCAGCTCCAGAACACAAAAATGAAGGATGCATCCACTTCTCTTACCCTTTATCTTACCTTCGGTCTTTACTTTCACCTTAGGTTTTACTTTCTGACAGGAATTTTTTCATATGTTAAGTAGAAAAAAAGTATGTTTCGTATGTTTCATTTTACGTACGTTAAGTAGAGACACTACTTTATTAGCAGGAAAAAAGTTAAAATTACTTACACAAAACTGCCACAACTGAAATATTTCCTTCTTCATAATGAGGAAAAAGGATGACCTTTGGAATGAAGATTGTATTGTACAGCCAGACGAAGATAATTAGGCCCATGCAGCACCAACCCTGAGGGTCAACCACAAAGTGAATTCGTTGTCCCATTGAACACAAACAGGTAATAAATTATTACAACCCAGGAAGATAATCCTAAAGAGATAAATAAAAAAAAATACTTTAAAAAAAAGAGTAAATGAACTAGTATAGTGCAACCTATAGGGATCATACATTCAAATTCATACATTCAAGTAAGAAAGAAAAAAGCTTATCAGCTGTTGATTTAGGGAATAACATAAAAACTTACAAACATTTCACATATATTTTTTGAGCACCAGGCAGCAAAACATTTTATGATTTCATTAATTAGTTATATCTGGATAAAAAGTAACATTTATCACCAAGATGCAAGTAAAATTACTGAGTAATAGGTAAAGCAGCAACTGTCAGTCAGGTGGCAGCAACAAAGAAAACTCTACCATCAAAGTGGGAAGGTTGCAAAGCAAGTAAGAGATATGGGGAATCATTTATATGCAAAAGATGGCAGACCCACAGAACAGGGGTCCACTGTGGTCTCTCTGACGGATAGATCCCAAGGTGAAGAAATCCCTCATGATTATGCTGACTAAACAAGGCCTCTCCCAGGATACTTTTTGGTTTACGCAAATGTACTCCATTTCTACCTCCCTGGTTGGCCTGCAGGCCTCTTGACCCCTTTTCTCCTTATATGTATCACCCCTAGAACGTTCTTCCTTTCCCACTTACCCACTGCCCCATTTTGCTGCAGTGTTCCATCCCCTTTACCCTACTGGCTGCCACCCTTTGCCCTGCCCATTGTACTGCCCCTGAGCCCTCAGCCCATTGGCCCTGATGCTCTGCTCTACCCCCACCTTGTCCCCATATTTAAACCTGGACCCTCCACTGTTCCATTGTCTTCGTCCCCAGACCCCTTCGTGTGTGGCTGAATAAACCTCCTCCTCAGAACTCCACATGCAGGCCCTTCCCACTTCTTTGTCATCACTGATTTCCTCCAGAGCTATCCTGCGTGTGTGTGAGTGACTGCGTCTGTGCGTGCCTGTGCCACCGAGCAGCTTCGTAACTGGAGATGCTTTCAGAAGGTCGCCCCACCACCGACCAGCTAGCAGTCTGCGACATCTATGTCCCACAAGGATTTACCCCACCTATCCTTCAGAGTCTCCTCTTGTATTTCATGGTGGTTTTCTCAAAGCTTTTATGCTAAAATAGTCAAAAGCTTCACTAAGGATTTCCTTGCTTAAAAAACCTCTTACATGACATTAATAGCAAACCAAGAGAGAAAGGAATCACTACGCTGACATCTCCCACATAGATTATTAAAATATCACACAATACAACATTTTCTATTAATCCCATTTAAAACTTCAAGGTTTCCACCTTACATTTAGTCTAAAACCTTTTGGTTTTAGACTGAAGAAACTAAGTCTTACAATGTAAACTTCTTAGCTTCATAAACTGATCTCCAGAACAACACAGCACTAAGCCCTAACCACTATTTGGCACACCTATCAGAGAAGGGATTACTACTGTTATTTTTTTTGTCAGACTATCTTCATACACATATTTCATTATTGCAACACTACTAATCTACTAGTATCTACTAGTAGATACTACTACTCTATTGTCTACTGTCACTCTACTGACAACCTGCTGTCTTACCCATTCGTTTCCCCAGTTTCTAGGTTTCAGGAATCTTGCCCATTTCTGAAGGATTTCTTTCCATCCCTTTCAGCTTCTATTTGCTGCACTAAAATTTTGTTTATCAAACGTCTGTTTCCAGGGGTTTTGCTTGTTTCATGTTTGACTGTCCTCAATTGCATTCAAAATTTCTTTACCTAATACTACTCACAAATTTCAATTCAAATTTAATGTCTTCTTCTTTTCTTAGATGTCTAATCAAAATCAGACCCAAACAAGCTGTCATTTTTCCACACTTCTCCTTTGCGTTATTTATCATAACCTTTGCTATCTTCTAATGTAACAACATTCCCATTCAAGTATAGCAGAGTAATAAATGTTTATTTTTATCCTAAAAGACCGAATTTCCTAACATTTGCTTTTAGAACCACATTGTATATTGAATAAAGCTGCTGTGCTGTTAAAACTTGTTTTTAAGGTCATTATAATCATAAAATCTATTTAGGCTATAATCTCTCTTAATATCTAGCACGCATGCGCTACCGGCTGTTACACGCATGGCATCAGTACACTACACATTTATTACAGACTCTAGACATAAAATGATGTGGTATTTTACTATTGAATCTGCTTAATGTGTCTCTGTTGTAAGCTACCTGTGGCAATCAGCAGGTTTAGAACAAAAAAACATTTTATATTCTTCTAAGCATGCACTGACAAAGGACCCATCTCATCAAGCAGACAAGCTGAGGGAGAAGGTGAGCAAACTGCACATTCAGGGGTGCTGAAAAGGAGACAGATCAGATCCACACCAAGTTCCAGCAGCCACAGAAACTCCTGCTGCACAAGAAGAAGCAGAGAGAGCCTCAGCTTGTCAGGCCAGACTAGGAGACACAGAGTGCAGCAAAGCCTGGGAGCCTCTGAGCTCCAGCACCAAGAGGACAGTTCCTGCTCCACCTGCAGCTCTGATCTGCAGAGCAGGTTCTGAGCCCTGGCAGCACACATGGACAGGAAGCTCTGTCCAAGAAAGCCTCTGAGCTCTCTGTGCCTGAGTCCTGTGGCAGTATGGGAAGCATGCGGTAAGGAACCATGGTGGGTCCCTGCTTCTGGGACAAAGATACCTCTTCTGGCCCAACTTGTCACATGGCAAAGGATTGCTGCTAACCAGGGGTCTGGGTCCCAGACACCATGGACAGACTGATACTGGCAGTAGTCTGGCCCTTAGACTACTCCCCTCAGCTGCTCCTCCCTTCAGGCACCATGGACACAGCTAGGAGAGAACAGGAGTGTACCAAGCATGACTCCACAGTTCACAGGGTGCTGGCCAAAGACTGGCAGCCAAGTGGTGTCTTGTTCATGCTGCAGGTGAAGGGGGAGAACTTGAGGAGAAGCAGACAGATCCTGCAAATGTGCAAGTAGTTGTGCAGTATTTACATCCATAGAACCTTCCATGAGGCTCAAGAACCGACGGTGAAGATGAACGAGATCCACCTGAAATTACATGGGGTAAAGACATCTTTGCCAAGAGGCTAGTTAATTGGCTTGGGGAATGCTTAAACAAGGAATGATGATAGAGGAAGGTAGTGACCTCTGAATGAGCAAGGAAGTGGTGGTCACGGTTTGCAATCAAATGATGCAGGAAGTTGTGGAAAATAGAGATCTTATAATCAACCAAATCAAGGTGAAGTGAGGCTGCACCAAGTGTGTGTGCACAACTGACACGGGAACACCACTCAGTTGCACTAGGATAGGCTTAGGAAAACCAAGGTCCTCCTAGAATTGAATCTGGTAAGGGATATGAAATTCCATGAGAGAGATTTGTACAGGTACATAGGCAGCATAGGAAGGCTAGAGGGAACATCACCCTGCTGCTGAAAGCGTCAAAAATGTCAAAGCATATTTGACATGAGTAAGACCTGCCTTCTGGAATCCCAGGTCCCTGAGACCTGTGGGAAAGCGTGGAACAAAAAAGACTTACTCTGAGTGAGGGAAGATCAGACTAACTGGACCTAACACTTCCGTGTGACCTGCTGAGGTGCCAGCCTGAGTGCTGAGAGAGCTGGTCTCATCACTGTGATGTCATTCTCAACTTGGAATGTTTATGTTATGTTTGGGAGTTTTATGCTGACAAGTGACCTTCCAAAGGACTCAAGAAAACAAGTGTCAGTGAAAACCCAGTTTTCAAGGACAAGAAAGAGAAGCCAGGCAACTATAGGCCTACTAGTCTCACCCTATTCCCTGGGAAGGTGAAGGAAACGATCCTGGAAACTACTTTCAAACACATGAAGGACAAGAAGGTGACTGGGAGTAATCACCATGAATCTACATAGGGAAAATCATGCAGACTGACAGAAGTATAGAGGCAAAAAAACCACAAATGTAGCTAGAAACACTGTTGACCATTGAGGAATCCATCTGTTTTCCATCTTACCAGAGGCAGCAGAGATTCCATTACTTCACAGCACTTCCTCAGAATGGAAAATAACAGCTCAACGAACAAAACAGAAAGATATAATTACTGAAATACTTGCTCCTGAGTGACCTACTTGTATGATGTGTGAGTAATAAGCAGTGAGAGGGATTCAAGAGAAAACAGAAAGAATGCCTATCAAGGAAATATATTCCAAATTTTTGTCCCTCAGTGACTTAGTTTTGCCTGCATGACCATATTCACTTTTATAATAACAAAACCAAAACAAAACATCAGCCACCCTCAAAACCATACCTTGGATGGCAAATTCCACAATTAAGCCAGAACTATGCAAATACAGGCCTCACTCTCAAGACAGGGTGATTTTTCATCTGTCTTCTGTATCTTCTGAAAGAGACAGAAAATAGTGTGATACGCAAACAATCATTATCACTTGTTTGAAAGGCAGCATATAACAGGCTAGTTTCTATTCTGTTTTTCAAACCCCACCTGAGTAGAGCGGTCTCCAAACCGACACATTAATTCTAACTAGCATGCTTGAAATCTCAGTTCTAGGCCATTTCACAATCTTAGTATATATTTAAAAGGACGTAAGGGTTCAGAGAAAGGTCTGTGTAAAACTGCACTATTGCCACTGTATTTCAGTTACACACATTTGCTTCCAGTCTACTGTGATGCTAAATTAAATTTTATATTTTTCACTATGCTTCATCAGCAATAGCAAATAAATGATGTTAATATATTGACTTACTCTGGCAAAGTGAGTTTTTTTCCCCTCTTTCTCTTGGTTTATGTACCATGCATAAATATATAAATTAGAAGAATAAAGAAAGATGGAGAGGTTCAAAATTTGGTAACTAGGAAGGAGGTACTAGATTAAAATTTAAGTCACAAACAAAGTAAATTTATTACTCTTTCAAATACAGTGTCAAAAAAAAAGAGATGACTGATCTCATGTAATTTTGTTCTACAAAATTTGTAATTTCTGACCAGAAAAACCACAATATGCAAAGAAAAAAACTCTATGAGAAGGTGTACAAAAAAGAAACTGCAATAAACAATTAAGTGACATATATCTGTATACACTCAGTATTCATATAAGCAATTAAATTCTCCAAGCAAACCAATTTTCCAATGAAATAATGTAGGCAAAAATACAGAGCACTAACGTCAGAGGTTTTGCGGTTTTCTGCCCTTGCAACCTAATTTATAGCTGTTTCTTCTAAATAAACAAGTCAAATACAAATAATTTAAAAGCCAACAGTAGCTGTGTCCATGAAAAGCTTCAGCTGCACCAAAACATGACTGAATCTTTCCTATATGACTGGGAATTGTTCTTGTCTTTCCACAAAATTCTTTTATTACAGGATGCCTGGACAGCATTTTTTCCTAACCCTTTCCCTTCTGCCCAGTTCCATCAATGGTATCATAAACTCAGTATTTTGCTCACTACAATCACCTACAATATGACTGTCTGCGTAACAGAATGAGGAGACCACAGAATGAGTCATGCAGGCAAAAAGTCAATTCCGAGAAACGAGAAAGCTCTGTGCTAACCAGAAACGTTAACGTGAAATACAAATTGCTTTAATAGACTCATTTGAATGCAACCTTAGAAAAATAAAAAGCATACAAATTTGCATCAAGACTGCCCCAAAACATACTTAGAAAACTGTACTTCATAGATACACATTCATAAATGAGCAGTACTCAATTTCTCACCCTAAGAAGCACAAGAGTCATCTCTGAGGACATCCTGTTTCTTGCACATTCATGGGCATTGCACTGATACACAGCTAGAAACTGCACCTCACTTCAGCCCTGCTCATTAAGAAAAGCATGACTTCTGAAATCTGACGTGCAGAACTTTTTTCACAAATCCTTGAATAAGCGCAGAAAAACACAATTCAGTAAGTTTTACTTAATACACATTTTGAGAGTGGAAAAACCACCACTTTCTAAAAACGCTGTCAGAAAAAGGAAGAGTGGAAACACAAGAGAGCCACACTTCCCATAATATTTATGATAGCTAAGGCAAGGCAGCAACATTCAACAGCCTCCCCCAATTTCTAGATCCAACTGCATTTTTATACCAGTGACTTTCATGAAATCTGAAGAATTACTGCCAAAGATTTAAACAGGAAAAAACAAGGTGGACTTGAACCAATCAGCTAAACTTTTTTTACAAGCTAGATTTTAAAGAAGTTGTGTTATATTATCAAGTGTCGGAATAGAATTGTCATCAAGGTTTTTGCAACTCTTTAGTTAAAACAGTATGGGTATCTGAATAGCCAGTTAACATAAGCAACAGCGTATTTTTGCTGTGACAAAACCCTACACACCTGGCACTTCTTGTGTTTATATAATGAATGATTGCCGTAGAGACCTTGGCACAATACAGTTGTTAGGTGGCTCTTGACAGGTTTGTTGAGGTAGGCAAGACATTCCCACCCAGTTACTTTTCACTGATAGGATCTAGCAAAATGTACCTGTAAACATCTACTGCATTTATAAAAAATATCACTTGGGCTTGGAGAGGGATGTGGCTTGATATTAACATATGCACACCTTACCCTCGCTATCACAAGTCCATGAAAACTGCTGCTGACCAAACAGCCACGCATAGACTCGTATGTTACCATAAGAACATTACCGTTTAGATCATCAGTCTGCAGGGAACAAAGACCTGCTATTTCATCTGACTAACTCCTGGAGTTGGGAAACGAAAGTGTGAAACCAAAGGAGGCCAAGGCCACGGCATTTCCTTCTGCCGCGCTGCTGAACACACAGCAAATCAAAACCGCGTGCCTCTCCTACCACCACCTCAATACCAGCAAACGCCCTCCTCCTCCGCCTTTACAGAGCAGCCAGCACCCCAGGGCTGCATGACAGCGACAGCAGCACTTCCTTACTTCACAGCTGGGGAGACACCCGGCCAGGTGTGCCCAGGGTTTCCCTACCCAGCCCCCTGCACAGACAGCAGCAGCGCTGGAGGGCAGGTGCAGGGATGGAGGAAGCCCCGCAGGAGCCCGCCCGCGGCGGCGGGGCCGTGCCCGAGGAGGTGCCGGTGCCGGTGCCGGTGCCGGTGCCGCCCCCC
>VXBQ01013714.1:0-26381 GCA_013400175.1 Phainopepla nitens
CCGGCCGAACTCATTGTTTCCTAGAGTACCCACAAGTATCAGCCATCAGGTTCCCCCGCAACAAATGGGAGAAAATTCCATAGGAAAATACACAGGAGCAAAAGGAATAACACCCAACCCCCAACTAACAGAGAATCTTATTCTTTGAGTGTGACAGACGCCTCAGAAGGTTGTTACTTGGCACACTTTGATAAATATTAAAGAGATAATCTTGGGTGAAATCAGTAATTTTGTTGCTAGAAGCATCTCACAAAACACAGAAGAAAATTAATCACTGTAGAGTCCTCTAGAAGGAAAACATTTTTTTAGTAATTCTTAACAAAAGAAAATGCTCAATAAAATAGCTGATCTAATTTTCTTGTAAAATCTATGGAGACTTTAGGAAAATGTCATGGGTCAGAATGTATTTTCTTGCTAATAGTTCTGTGATGGAATCAGCACAGTCCACACTGAGGGAAATATAAAGAAGTTGCTTGTAGGTGTGAGGAAGAAAACTTAGAGTGAAATTCTCAGTGTTGCCAGGTACAAAAGGAAGGTGTACAAATGTAACTTTGCCACAGAGTACTCTGGGGAGAGCAGTTTATACAGGCAGCTCTACGCAATATCAGAGCCCACAAAGTTGCTGGAATTTGTTATTTTTTTTAGATATTTCAAGTTGTTCTATGAGGATAAGGAAGTTTTTGGTTCACAGAGTGTTTCCTCCGTGTTTAAGCCCTTCTATGAGGGAAGAAGTGACAATGTTAGGGAGGACTCAGATCCTTGTTTTCCTGGCAGGCTTGAAATGTTAGAAAATAAGAGTAAGCTAACTTCTTCTGCCAGGAAGAAAAAGATAAATATCAAAACTGAGTCAGAAAGTATCCTATATGTCACATCCAAAGCCATGATGCAATCTAGACTGAAGTTAACCCAAGAGCCAACTGCACATTTGGAACTTCACTAAGATTTGCTCACAGAGTGCTAGAACTCAGGTCTTTGCTCTCTGATGTCTTCAAGCCCATTTTCTTATTAAGAGCTGCAGACATAATTTCATACCTTGGACGCTGATGGCATGTGACTTTTAGGTTCCCAAGACAGATAAAGTGCAGTCAGGCTCAGAATGAACAGTTTTCTTCCCCAAATCCCTTTCTGCTGTGCCATGGCACTGGCTAATACAAACAAGGCTGCAGTCAAAGACGTGTGTGTCCATCTTTATCTACAATCCCACTTGCCATCTCTGTTCATTAAACAGTAAAGAGTGAATACTCACAAGGAGACAAGTGAAAAAGCATGAAATGCCTTTTCTGAGTGTGCTGGTTTGCTCACATTGCAGGAATGGGCTGGACTCCTCAAGGCTGAGACAGGATCACAGGCTGAGGAGAGTGTCCTATGTTCCAATGGCCAGCACTACCTGCTTGCAAATGTTTATCCTTTCTAGTATATTTGGTTCCTTGGACTCAACAACATGAGGTTCATATTTCAGTTTTAATGGTAGTGAAGCTGAGGTACAGAAAATTTTACAGCTGAAGGCTAAGCAGCCTGGGAAGAATAAGATTCAGCCTGCTAGACCCACAGTTGCTGCTCTTCTTTCTAAGCCAAACTGAATCTGACTCTGTCCTACATACACATAAAAAAATATTATTGCATTAGGTTTATCTAAAGACTTCAGCAAATATAGCCATGGATCCTGAAAAGCTGAAAACATGGAAAGGCTGCAGCTGAAAGTCCTACAGCCTTGGAGAGAAGTTACATTTAAAAGAAAGAAATATGTGTAGCATACTTATTCAAGAACTGTAGTAGTTTAAGGACTCTTTTGTAGAGATATTGGGGCATTTGGTTCTGCTCTGTGGGATCAAAACTGACTTCGTGTCCTCTCACACAAAACATGTTTTTTTGTTTGCCTGAGTCTGAAAGGTGATTCTTTGAAAACATTTACTGTCTCTCAGCTAACAGGGACAGTGCAGGGCAGGTTGTGCCCAGAGAGCAGAAAAGCAGCTGAAATGTCAGCTTTCTTTAATTCATCTTGTTCCACCCAATTTATTGTGGACAAGAAGTTGTATACTCAATAAAGCCATCCACATACAGGAATATCATGTCAGATTCATGATGAGCTTACCCACAAGCAGAGCAAAGTGTGTGTATGGGTTTGTTACTGATAAAAAATTCCATGTTAATGGCAGTAAATGAGGCTCTGTACTATGTACTGACCCTAGGAAGTAGAATCCACTGGAATGGATACATGAATATTTGTATGACTCGTGCTAAACTGAGGTTATGCTTCTCAGGGAAATGATGAAGCTCGTTCTTAGAAAGGAGGAAAGAAATGTCTTTCAATTCACAAAGCTGACTCAGAAAATGACTACACATGTCATAAATCATGTTCATTCAACTCTTGACATGGTTTATAGGCCTCAGCTCCTTTGTTCCCACTGCCTTCAAACCACCTTGTTAGTCTAACAGCAGTGAATGCCAGAAAGTGCCCCTGGCAAGGCGAAGCAGGGTGCCCAGACCTAGAGAAAGGTGCACGTTTTGCACCATGTGATCCCTTCAGGCAAGGAGCTGGAGGAGCAGCTCCCTCTGAGCTTTGCTCATTAACGCTTTCTGTCCGTGGCAGAGGCAGACGGACCCCACGTTTGCTGCAACTTAAACCTCCAGGTAAGTCACAAATCCTCCTGTGTCCGTGTGTGCTCTGTGTGTGAGCTCTGGGCTTGCTTCACACCTTTGCCACAGGCAGGGAATTACAGCTCTGTACCTGCCAGTTTGGATAGAGAGTGCAAGGGCAGTTGTACAGTCAGTCTTCTGCCATTTCACTCTTATCTCTGCTCCCTTTCTCCCTGCTCTCTCCCTCTGCACAATGTCTGCATAGAAGTGGTATCTGCCACCTCAGCCTGTAGGGAAAGCTATTGAACCATTTCTGAAAGATTAAAAAAATTTCTGTTGTGGAGGATACTACAATACATTGCATGCTAAAGACATTCCTGTTAAAAAAAGAAAATCTAATCTGTACCCCTTATTCCTAGTGAAGTTTTATAAAAAAGTGCTTCTTAGTTAATTATACCTGTAATGCTACAGAGAAGACTATATGAGGAGTGGAAATGTTTCAATAGGCTTGTATCTTCATTTGATTTTTCTTTTCAAACAAAAAATTTGGGGTAGCAGCTGCTCCAACATCGAAGCCAGTACTGAATATTAATATTGAAGCATGGATTTTCACAAGTCACTGATTTCCTGGCGCATTTGAATTCTGAAAGAAGAAAAAGATTTGGTGTATTGACTTAAGGAGTGTGTAAGAGGCATAGAGTTTTTCTTGTACCAGAACTTTGCCTGGGGCTTTGCTGGGAACGCTTTTACAATTCTACTATGTTGAGGTGATTTTGTGTTTTGAATTGATGCAGGCAAAAGTCCAGAGGTTGAACTTGATGATCTTGATCCAGCTCAGGATATCCTACAACGATTCCACAATTTTCTGTAAGGCAATTGGCTTGAAAAGTGGCTAGTGGAGCAGATCCTAGAGAACAGAAGTTAAATTATTCCTATTGTCAGGTCATGCAGGAGAGAAATTCAATTCTAGAGCCATAGGGAACAAATATTCTTGAGCATTCTCTCTGTACAGCTTTATTCACCACCAGTGTCATGTTGAGCAAAGAAGAGCAGCTCCTGAGACTGGATCTCTGTCAGGAAATAGCACTTCATACAGTATTTTCTAGAATCTCTCACATTGCAATCTCCAAGTTTCTGCTTTCTTTTCTTTATTATTAACCAGGGTTAGCACAGACTGGAGTCTCTGTTGCTTTTGTACAATGCATTTGTGTGTTAAAGGTAAAGGGCACAGTAAATACCAGCTTTGTATAACTTACAGCTCTGATCTTGTGCTGCCTGAAACAAATAGACTCTTTATGTGTGGGAACAGTGACAGCCACATCCTGGTTTCCATAATGAGCAATTGGGTGTACCATTTTACCTGGAACTGGAACAGCTGGTATGAACAGAAGCTTAAACTCAAGGAAAGGAAGCAAAGGAATAAAGAATGGTATGTCTCAATAGGGCTTAGTCTAACGTGAGTCTAGAAGAAAAGGAACCAGATGAAACCTGCAAGGAAAGGAACCAGATGAACCCTGCATAACTGTCTCTACAGGGCTGAGAGGGCAAAAGAAAGTTTAGGATGGATATTAAGTAGCTACAAAAAGTAGGCAAAACTACTCACACCCTAATTTATAGTCAATTTAAATTTCAGACTTACCAGCAAGACAGTGCGGGCCTCCAGAATCTTCATCTGTTTCACTGTTTACCAAAATGCTCCTGTATGTGTCACAGCCACATGTGGCAGAGGAATCAGGAAGCAAATGGTGGGACCAACAGAGCCTCTTGCTGATAAAGGATGCCAGGAAAGGAATGTGCAAGAATGAGGTGACTTGCTTGTTGAAAATAGAAAAGGGTCCAGAAGAATTCACATGATTTGTAAACAATGTAAAAACTTGCCTCCTGTTAAAAGACAATGGATATGGTGAGAAATCTCTGAGATCCATAAATCACCTCTGCTTTGTGGCGTCATTCTTGCATCATATGAAGGAGAATGTTGAGTAGAAATATGCACAAAACACACAGGGAACAGTGAGGTTTGTTCTTACAATAAAACGCAGAGCTTCACTGCTACACCCCTTCACCTTTATTTTCCAGTTTGTAATGCTGGATGATCACTCATTTGGAATAATGTTATTTAACCATAAAGGTATTATTTGATGAATGCTTTAAAATTTTTTAGAATTTTTACCTTTTTATGAAGTATTGTGTGGCTGTAATGCCAATTTTCCTGGAATTAAAATCCCTTCCTTAAGCCTTCTGGGGGATATCAGTTATCTGAAACTACCATATGGCTCACTCGTATGCATTCCAGCAAGTTTTTTTCCTTGCTCTTTTGAAAATGTTGACAATTTTGACTTGGAGAGAAATGTTGAGCTTTTTGAGAGTTGTAATAAAAAGCTGATGGGATTGTTTCTTCTCAACGTGAGAGCACCATCTAGAGGCAAGTAACATAAACTATAGCATAAACCCATACCAATCTCTTAAGTAATTATGTTTTCTTTCAGTATTCTAGGGGCTTTCAGAATTATGTTCAATGTACTTTTAATAAATATTCCCAAATTAAAAAAACACCCTCAATTAGAATGCTGTGTGAGATTTGCAATAAGCCAATTACCTACACCTGTCCAGCCCAGAGAAAGGGTCATTTCAGCTTGGTAGGTCCATCCACACCAACTGTATATGACTGGCTCAAGCCATATTGGCATCAATAAGAACATCTGCAGAGAGCTTGGTTTTTTTGGCTGCCAGGTCATGCCACCAGGCCTTCATCATGCTTCTTTTATTAAGCTGGATTATTTAATTAAGCTTTAATTGCTTTTGCAACTTCACCTAGCTGTGCAGAGATGCCTTAGATATACATTTTATGGCATTACTGTCTGCTTTATAAATTCAGTGTATTCCCACTGATACTAATACAGTGATTCTCAGTGGTTATGAAGATGTCTCTAAACCTGGGGGATGAATTATTGAGCCTCTTATTTCCATTCTCTGGGATGTCAGTATCTCCTTTTCTGCCATCATAAAGTAATGTATTAATCCTAATGTAGGAAAGGTCTTAATTTGATTATTAAAATACTTCTTACACTTTGTAGTTCTAGTGCTTCCTAAGTGTTTGCTAAGGAGGATAGGATCTAAGTGGTCATGGATTTCTTTTTCTTTTAGGTTTTATGCCTGGAAATCATCATGTGACCTGCACACAGCACCTGCAGGGGATTGAAGACGCAGCTCAATATGTGGCTCAACTGGATGTAACTTCCTGTGCTAGGAACAAACGTCACCTGACAGAATGTCACAAAATGCACTTGTGCCCACTCCTGGTAATTCTAGCAGAGAACAAAATTACCTTTGAATGTTGAAGGAGATTTAAACCTTTCCTGGGATGGCAGTTAAAATTTACTTGAAGGATAATTCCAGGTTTGAAGGATAATTTCAGGTCTAATGATACCAGAAGATCACTGAAACCAGGGACTTCCAGTACCCAAGGGGAGCCCACAAGACAGATTGGAAGGGACTATTTCAAGAGCATATAGTGGCAGAACAAGAGGGAATGGCTTCAAACTGAAAGTGAATAGGTTTAGATTAGATATTACAAAGAAATTCCTTACTGTGAAGGGAGTGAGGCACAGGTTGTCCAGAGAAGTTGGTGCTGCCCCATCCTGGAAATGTTCAAGACCAGGATGGATGGGGCTCTGAACAACCTGGGACAGTGGAAGGTGCCCTGCCTATGGCATACAGCAGTGGGATCAGGGAGGGGGAAAATCAGAAGGGTAAAAGCTACAGAACTCATTGGCTGAGATAAGGACAGTTTAATGGGAAAAGCAAAAGCCCTGCACACAAGCAAAGCAAAACAATGAATTAATTCCCTGCTTCCCAAGGGCAGGCAGTATCCAGCCTTCTCCAGGAGACCAGGGCCACATCACAGGTAATGGTGACTTGGAAAGGACAAACACCATCACTCCAAATGTTCCCCTTTTCCTCATTCTTGCCCCCACTTTCTATGACNGCCACTGCAAAGAGAATTAACCCAACCCCAGCTGAAACCAGCACAAAGATATGCAACTAGAATTTTATTCTCATTGAGAAACAAAAAACTGTCAGAATATATGTCTTCTGCATGCGTTGGGTTTTAGGGTATAGTTTTTATTCTGAACTAAGAAGGAGCTAAGAAGAAAGTGGGAAAATTAACATATATCAGTGGCTCTCAAGTCTTCTAGATTGGATCAAATTTTATAGCTCAAGTCCTAAGAAAATGGAGGAGAACCATTATCAAAAGCCTGTTAATTGCATGCTTTAAAAGTCATATTTTCACAAAAACCATGTGATAGTTCTGAATTAGGAACAGTTTGGCACAGTCTGTTTTCAGACTGAATAGATTTTGGGATATAGCTGATTTCTGAGGCTGAGACTACATTACTGCATCAGAATACTGATGTAAGTAAGATACTGTGTGAATCACTACCTCTAGAGCTTGCTTCTTACATCTGATTTCTCTAAAATACTTACAAATTTTTTCATATGGGTGCAGTTTCTGCTGGTTTTTTCTGTCCAGGAGTCTGTCAGTCTTTGCTCTGCAGCTGATTAGAAACACTCATATGCCCGATTCAAGCAGCTCAGTATTTGTGGTAGTGACCTAGCTGGGAGGAGAAGTCAACAGGAAGGTTACAGGAAGGTAACATACTAAAGCATTCTTTCTAAATCCATAGGAGTTCACCTGCCAAGCCTTCAATTAACCAAGAAATTAGCTACATCATACTCCAGACTAAGCCTTTGTGCAAGCACAGTTCATTGAGTTCATCAGGATTACTGCAGGGTGACCTTGGCCCAGTTTGTTATCACAGGGACTGTGGAAATGTTCTGTCACACCTGCTGCACCACAAGCAGCGTGGGCATCAGGCTGGGTGAGGTGACCTCACTGTGGTGACACCCCACCTGCAGGGCTGCATCCAGCTCTGGGACCCCAGCACTGGAGGGAGAGGGACCTGTTGGAGCCAGAGAGAGGCCACCAAGATGATCAGAGAGATGGAACATCTCTCCTATGAGGAATGGCTGAGAGAATTGGGATTGTTTAGTCTGGAGACGAGAAGGCTTTGGGTTGATCTCCTTGCAGCCTCAGAGTACCTGAAGGGAGCCTGTGAGAAAGATGGAGAAAGACTATTTACAGGACGTATGGGAATGGCTTCAAACTGAAAAATGGCAGGTTTAGATTGGATATTAGGATGAAATTCCTTCCTGTGACGGTGGTGGGGCAGTGGCACAGGTTGCTCAGAGAAGCTGGTGCTGCCCCATCTCTCAAAGTATTCAGGGCCAGGTTGGATGGGACAGGGCATTGAGCAACCTGGGACAGTGGAAAGTAACACTGTCCTTGGGTGGGCTCTTGGATTAGAGACCTTTAAAAGTCCCTTCCAACCGAATCCATCTATGATTCTATAATTTTGTATTATTTGAATAGCATATTGTCCAGATTTTTTTTTCCTTAGGAACACCATTTTTGGCTGTCTGTTCTCTTGTCTCAAATGTGAGAGATTTGGTTCTCAATGACATGAACAAGGAATCAGATATTACTAGTTTCAGTAGCAGAAGCAAACCCATTCATTGTGCACCTGCTGGTCCCCCTTGCCCAGGAGAGGGCAGCAGCAATAGAAAAATATCTTTCTAATATATTCAAGAATTGAAGAATATCCATGTAAAGCTGATAAATCAAGATTCTTACCATTCTTTCTCATTTCCCCAGCAAATAAACCCCTATCCTTGCTGGTAATACATGGGGCTCTTGTATCTTTTATTGTGGATGTCATCAAAAGAAACAACCATAGAAAAGAAGGTCCCCAGGCCAAACATCAGTTACACCCTAAGTTCCAGAACTTATTCCTATAAGAGTTAGAGGAAGTCTCTTGGAAACCTATGGCATCCCTAAAATGTTACCAGCTCTTCAGGGACATAATTTACAGACCTTTTTATACATTTAAACTAGGAAGATTTGAACAAAATATGAGTCCACTGATGATGTCAATACCCTCACATCAGATATCAGAATTGAATAAAAAACTGCCTTTGCAGTTTTTTTATTAAAAAACTTGTCAAGACTGAGCTTGCTGCTGTGCATCCCAGCTCTACAGCATTTAAAGAACTGTCTTTACTAGGGAATGCCTGCTTGTCTCTCAAAACAGAAAGCTGGGAGCTGGGGAATTTCATCTGTAGGCCAGGTTCTCCTTCTGAGGTAAGTGGTGCAGAGAACATTTCCCAGCAAGAACGTTCGGCTCATGGGAGCACTGCTCTCAGAGGAACTTCACACCAGAGTCTGTGCTTCTGAAACTGTATCAATAAAAAACCCCAACACTCTGGCACTCTGGTTTCAAGAACCACCCAGGAAAATTTGGTCCATTGAATTTACACTGAAGGAAGCCACTGCCACTGAACTCTTGGAAGTGTTGTCACAGCTGTTTTGGGTCAGCAAACTTAATTATTCAACATTTTATGCACCGTGTGCATATACTGAGCAAAGAGAGAAGCATTTTATAGGGCTGCTTCTCCTTGTTGCATGTGTGATTTGGTGTGATAAATTCAAACCACACCTCCTCCTGCATAATCTTTTGTACTTTTGCTTTGTTTTTCTGATTCTGAGGCAGATATCTGGAGAAATCAATTAGATGTACAGATGTAATGATAACATGAGGTAAGAAAAGTACATGTTAGCAAAAAATTACCTTTGTGATACCTCCATCTCAGCAGATCCGCCCTTGATTGCAAATATTCATGACTAATGGCATCATTTTAATTATAATGGAACACTTGTTGTTGAGATGCTTCAAGTGTATTAGATTTTCTAAAGGTTTTGTATTCAAATGTTTTGCCAGTGCTTGCTGAAACTCCTTGAGCTGCAATAATTTTCTATGAAACTTGCCAAAGCCAACTTACTGCCAAAGTAATGTATGATAAAAATTCAAAATGAGGTAGAACACATTAGTGGAAAAGCTATTTAAGTGCACAAGTGTTCTTTACATAAATACTTTCACATAAATAGGTTTTTTTTCCATATCTGGATTCCTTTTCAGATGAAAACACAAGGTGAGGGGACAAAATCCTTGTGGGAAACCCATGCACTGGTGGATGATATCTCTTGACATGTGATATTCTTAGGAATACAGAAATTTCTAAATCAGGTCATACTTGAGGTCTATTTTCTCTATCTACCACTTTCGAGCATGTTCAAATGATTCTTAGAGATGAGCGAGGCAGGAACTTTTTTGTTTATGTTGGTTATTCTTGCAGTGATTTCCATTTTAATTATTCAGGCAACCAATGTACCTAAATAAATCTTAGTGTTGTATAATACACCAGATCATCCAAAGAGCCTTTTCCAAAGAGTGATCCAACCTGCTCACTATCCCCTGGAACAGAAGCTATTTCTATTCAATGTTTTACTTAGTGTAAACAAAACTAAATACTGAAAACACTCTACCTACCTTACATAACTTGTTTCTTTCCCTAGTTACAGCATCACTTAGCTTATAATGAAGTAGCATTTGAAATGCCTAGTTAAGTTTACTTTGTACAGCTAAAACTCTATTCTTTTCAATCAACCTCACTCTATATATCTTTAAACATGATATTTGCTTTATTTTCCCCCCTTGCTTTTTATTCTTCATTGGAAGCTGCTATGTAACTACCTCAGCCTAGAATCCTTTAAAAAAAACCCAATTGCTTCAGAGACATGGTGGAAACTGTGCTCCGAATTGTTTGCATGTCTTTCACATGTTTTTTTTCCCTTTGCTTCAAAACTGAAGAGCTCAGAAACTGCAGGTCAAAGATTTTCAGTGTTCCTGTACAATCACAGCTTGGGCTGGATTAGTGTAAGATATTAACCTTGCAATAGTAATGGCTGGAAAGAGAGAGCACCGATGCTTCAAGTGCGGGAGATTCTGATTAAGGAAAATATTTCCCTCAAAGGTAATGAAACAGGTTGCCCAGACAGCTTCCAGGATTTTTTTCTTTTCAGATTTTCAAGATCCAACTGAATAAAGCATGCTGGGTCTGAATTAATTGTTGACTCTGCTTTGAGCAGGCACTTGTGCTACAGGACATTTGAGTATTTAAGTGTTTCTGTGAAACATGAGATAGTTGAAAGCCTCCTCTTTTAAAGATGTTACATGGACTGTGGTCTCTTGTGAGCACTGCTAATTTGGAATGCCCTTTGCATTTTTTCATGATCTGTACTCAGAAAAATAAAAATGTGAGATATTTCTGTGGAATTGCAAAATATTGATGTGATATCATCACCTAGTTAGTCTAATGCTATTTACAATGCAGACACAGAAGCTGAGCTAACAGCTGTGTCTCACCATCACAGGAGGACTAGGATGTAAGTAAATGCCTGTGACAAAGTATTTATCATCCTTGTGCAGTGAGATAATACAGAGAAGTGTTTTATTACATGGAGGTGGGATTGGCACCAGAAATAACAGCTGTCAGTGTGAGACTCTCCAGAAATCCAAAAAATGACAATCATTCTCATCAGTGTTCATAGTTTTGCAAAGAGCTTTTACATCATACTTCAAAAGGACAGAGTTATAAACTAAGCAGTACAATATCTATTCATATTTCTTCAGAAATATGATATGTAGCCTGCCATAGGGCTGGTTATAAATTAGGAATAAAAATCCCAGAGAGAACCTCAACAGAGACAGAGAAAATAGTGAAGGCCAACGGAAAGAAAATAAGTGTGTCTGGAGAGCACAAAACATAGACACACATAAAGTGAAAACCTAGTGACACTAAGGAAGATTAAAAATCCAACCTGCAAATTTTGTGTAACTCCTCTGTGAAAATCAATATAGGGAAGACAAGATGAGGTTGCAGCCCTGGCAGAGTGGGAAATCTGTGCCTCTTGCAGATGTCAGATCCCTAGCGCCAAAAGCTGGTGCACATTACATAACAGAGCAGCAACAGACTGGCAGCCCCATGGCTAGAATGCCACCTCTCACACCAAGCAAGGTCAGTTTTGGTCTCCACAACCATGGAAGGTATCTCCCCTCACAGGAGTGGTGCAGGGATCCTTGGGTGATATTTCCTATTACTGCAGGTCGGTTTCAGCTTTGTGGTTTGTGCATATGGCTTTTTCTGGTTTTGTTTAACGAGAATCACCATGAGCAAGAGAGCTGTTGTGGCATTAGTGCCAACACAGCTGTAGGGCACCCTTTCCAGAAGGATACTGTTCTCTGAGTATGTCCCCAATGTGATGAGCATGTCCACAGATCTGTCCACTCCAATGCACTGTCCACTCCTTACGTTAATCAGGGTGCTGGGCCACTGTGATTGCTCAGCCTGAGGAGGCACAAACTGGACATACATTTACAGGCATTAAGGGCTCCTGGGGTATTCTCTTTGCAAGCACTTCCAACATGCAGCACCACTGTAGAAGGCCCTGAGAGTTTTAGAGAGTTAGAATTTGATCCAAGAACAGCTTTTATACTCAGCATACTCTAGGTCCAGTGGCTCCTTTAAGGAGAGATTCAAAAGCTCCAGAATGAAGTCTTCCTTTTACATATGTGATGTTTGCTAAATACTAATTGTTTCCAGAGGAAAAAAACACTTCTTTGGCTTCTCATGCAACCTTAAGTTCAAGGCCAGTCTTGCAAATGTGCACCACTCTTTTTGAATATTTGCTCCCCCTCCTATAACTCGACCATGTCCATCCAGCCTAGTGCATCAAAAATACGCCTTTTTGACTCTACCCAGTTGCACTTTAAGTCAGTATTATAGTCTGATATTTCTGTTGTTCTTTTTAAATGTTCCTTCATAAATATTTGCAACAAAGGCCCAAATCCTCGGATGCTGAAAATTAGTCTTTGTTCCTTTGAGTTGGTGTCAACCCAACACCTGCTCCAGCAAGTGCTGAGTGTCAACCAGAGGGATGCACCAAAGTGGTGTGCAAAGAACCCAATTTGCAGGGTGAATGAGGATGTTTAGAGAACAGAGTTATGTAATTCATCTATTTTGGGGATTAGCCATCCCCGAAGTTCTGAAAAAGGTAACTGGGTTGAGCTATTTATAGAGTCCCTTCCTGCAGCTGAAGTACAGATGCCAGCACAGAACAACATTCAGCTCAAGCCACCTTCTCTGTGCCTCAGGTGAATTTATACATCACAAATGTCTATACATCTCTCAGATCCAAAGAGATTCAGGGCTCCAGGATGCAATCCCACCTCAGCATCTGTTGGCACATTAGTATGCCCTATTTCCTATCAGCTCCTGACCATGCCTTGAGTTTTCATTGGTATTACAGACATACTCAGAGATTCCTTTTAGATTTCCTGATATAGGAAAGAGGAGAAGGGGCACTAATCTTGGGAAAACGAATGCAGCAATTGCCTAAACTAACCTGCTCTGTAATTTCACAAGATTGCTAGGGAAGATGCCTTAGGATCCTTCCTTCACATGATTCTCTGTTTCTAAGATGCATTTGTAGGATAGTGTAAAAGTTGGAAGCACTGTTACTGCTGCAGGATAATCATTGTGCAGAATTAATGAAAAACTACAGTCTGTGCTCAGAGTTCTCAGTCTTGAAGTCATACAAAATTGTACAACTTACAGGAAGAGAACAAACAGTTTACGGACGGATTGTATAGCCTTGGACTGCTTCTTACGGATTCTGCTTTTTAGATATAAATATTTGTATATATAAAATAATTTTTATCTTTTCTTAAATGTCGAGAACCAGCCATTTGTTTAGGTAGTGGGCAGTGAGGAGAGGGCAGAGGAGACAATAGGAGGAAAGTTATCTGGGTAGTGGTGAAAAGCCTGTTCCTAAGAGAGGTTTATCCAGAAAGAAATAATTTAAGGATTGGATTTTATAGGGTTGACCATTTTAATAACAGCTAGGAACCATGGAAAATAAAGTGATTGCTTGGGCAGAATTGGTTAATTCTTACCCTCACTAGTCTATCCCATGAGACAGAGAGATTACTGTGTGAAAAAAAAAACAAACAGAAAATGAGGACAGAAATACAGGGTTAAGTCCTCAATTAATCATCATTCTGGTTTGTCATTCATGCCCAGTGCAAGCTAAGTAAATTTTGATTTTTTACCTAGTCCAAACTGCAGAGATTAAAATGACAATGTGCAGCGCATGCAAGTGTATCTAGGCCTTTTACAAAAAGCTGAGAAAATTAAGATGTAGATCCTGAATCTCATAGGGAAGGAGAGACAAACTATGAATAGATTTCAGTGGAAGCTAAGCAAAGAAAAAACAGTTAAAAATGAAAAATTTTGAATTAAGCTAGTCTGTATAGCATTCATATAGGGTGCTATACTTCTAGGTGAAATAGATTGTGAGAATTAGGATTAGATTTTCATGTTAGTACTGATATTTCAGGAAATGCTAGGAAAAAAAATTCATTTTAAGAAAATTTCTGATCAACACAGAAAGATTTTAAATATAAATAGATAATGAAAATAATATGCATGGATTTAAAATTCAGAAAAATATTCATTCAAGAATTTGATTTTGACAAATATTAATAGTTCAGCCAATAATTTAGTGAAGATGCTGTATTAAATAAAGCAGGGAAAATATAGAAAAAGTGTTATCCCTCTAGCAAAATATATAAATATATGTAAAAATACATTAAGGTGATTATCATGAAGAAACTTCATGTCAAAATATATGTCTATGGAGTTAATCTTTGATAAGTATTTACCTAGAAGTTTTCATTTAAAGAGGTTTATTTCTGGGACAAGGTCCTTAATATATAACATAAAGCATTTTATTTGCTTTAATTTATAGCTCAAATAATGAAAAGCTTTTTATTAAATACAACATATTTTTCATTCTTAGTATCCCCATTCTTAGAGGGTCTGCATCTCCTTGCATGTTTACACAGCACGTAGCAGAGTATTGTCTTTCAAAACCCAAACAATGATTTATGCCTGTTCTGTTTGTTTATGAGTTTTTCAGCAGACTGTGGACTAAGATTTTTTCGGGATAGTCACTGGCTTGCAGGAAAGGTTTGAAATGCCATCCTTCTTTTGCAAATTGCACTCGTCATTCCCCTGAGATCTCATCAGGCTCCAGATTGCTTGCTTGGGTGCTATCTGCTCATCTGCAGTGGCTGCAAAAAATATGGGAATATGAACTTGAGACATCTTTTCAGGAGAAAGGATAGAAAAACACGTGGCTACCTGCATAAAACCTGCAGTCCTTCCCTGTTTTATCCTGTATGATCATGAGTCTTCACGGTTCTTTTATGCAGAGCTGGCATAATCATTCTTACAATGGTTTTGGTAGGTCAAACCTGACACTTGCAGGTATCTGCTGTTCCTATGATCTAACTATTCAAACCTTTTTAAGTAGAAGTCCTAAATGCTTTTAAAATGGTCATTTTGTAGAATGTGCATGTATGTGATTGTATGTGAAAGTTTTTACTGAAGAGATGTTCCTGAATCCCAAAGTCTTGAGTTAAGTGCTTGAGACTGGCCAAGGAATGGGAGTGCATTTTAGACTCATGCCTGTTTCAATAGTAGATGCATTTCCCTCTCGGATTACTTGTGCTCCAAGAACTGGTGTGCTTGTGTGGCTTGTCAGGGATGCCACAGTGGTTCCAGGGATGACACAAAAGAACCTGAGCCCTCATTAGAGCTCCAAGTGCCCTGTGTGGCACTGGAAGGGAACTTGGGCCTGCACAAAACACTCAGAGCCAGCAAAGGTCTGGAAATATTCTGGCCTATCTATGCCTATAGATGTGTGTGAGCATACAGATGCATAATCCTGTTTGGTATTATCCCTAAAAACCAGTGATCCAACAGCAGTTTTGAATATTGTACCAGCTTCCTATCTGCTGGAAAAGGTCATAAAGTACTGTATTGTTCATTATAGCATTGAACTCGGCAGAGTATTGACAGCATGGTGTTTCAGTGTCATGAGAACTAATATTTATTAATTATTGACTGTAAAATAACTTATCAGAACTTTAGAATCCAAGTCAAAACCTAGACTTTCACTCACAATTTTATAAATACTTCAATATTTAGTGTACAATTTACTAACAGAACTTTAAAAATGTGCCAATATGTAGTTGTTGAAACTAACTGTGGTTTTTCTTATTGTTCGGGATGCACAAAAACATTTTGTCACTGACCAATGAAATATGTAGAGACTCAGAGGTAGCTCTCCTTCATGATTTCTCTTGACAGCCATTTTAGCATTCCTCCAGGCTGCTCTGGGATGTTTCACCAAGCTTCAGATTCTTCTCATGAGAGAGAGATGAAGTAAGCAGGAGCCTCCATCTGGTCTTCAAAAGAGCCATGTAATGCTATGTGACATTCTAGGCAGCCATCACACAGGGCGGCATGCAGAGAGCGAGCACTCGTGCATTCCTGATCCCACCAGCAAAGCCTGCCATGCCCATGATAGGTCAATAGGGAAGTTCTGAGATAAACTGGACATGGCTGAGCTACACTGAAGGCAAAAGGAAGTGTCCATTCATTGCATGAGTTCTGTTTAATTATTTAACTTTAAAAATAATCAGGGTCACAATTGTCATGACAGTGTTCAGTCCATCTCTCCAGGTAAGCAAGTGAACTTAAAGTCAGGTGACTGGGACTAGAATCTACCACCTTCTGTTCTCTCTCTGACCTTTCTCTCAGTGATGTTTGAATTTAATCCATCTTTGTCTAAATATCCATAGCCTAGGAAAAAAGCATCATCGGTATATACTTTCCTCAGAAAGAAACAGGATGATTTGGGAATACTGTGATACTCAAGTGAAAGATTTTATGTAACTGGAGAAAAGATATACTGGCAAGCAATTATTTCCAAATGCACAGCTGCCAGTAGCTGCTAAAACCAAATTGTATGAAGCAGACTGGACACAAACTAGAGCTGTGATGGGTGGGTGATCTTTTGAGAAAACCTTGTGCTGTTTTTCATTCAGCTGGAAATTGTCATGGGGGTTGAAGCTTCATCTGGCTTCATGAACCCAAAACCCACCTGAAGATACCCAACATTGCTTACATAAATTACTGAACATGCTGCTGTGGTATTTGAAAAGCCACAAATCTTGTCAATCAACTGAAGTTCTAAAGAGTTTACTGACTGACACTTTGGCTCTTCATTGTGTCAAGACAGAAACATTCCTTCGACACATTTAGAAAGTTGCCTCACCAATCACCCAGTGTGTCATCAATTACTTCGTTCTCTTGCTCAATGACCTACTAATATTCTTTAAGCCATAGATGCAGTTAGAAAGCATTTTATCTGGAACTACCCTCTGGAACAAGTAATGTGGGAAAAGCCTGCTGTTGGAAATAGCACTGCAGGAATCTGACTGCAGCATTGAAGCCTTAAACCTAGAGAATGAAGAATTCTGTAGGAATATTAATACACCCAATTACATCATTAATTTTTGAAAACATGCTTTAGTAACTGAACAGTACAATTCTAGAAAGTTTTGTGTCCTCTAGCCATATTCCAGGGTGTACCTCAGGATGGGTTTAATTTCAAGATGTGGTATAATATTTTCCCTTGACAAAACGAATAGAATATGCAAAAAAAGTTAAAAAATAATTCAGGATTTTTGCAATATGGTCGTTGTTCACCTACCTGGCTGTAAAATCTGTCTCATTGTTTTCCCCTTGTTTTCAGCCCTGGAGTCTGATTACATCCAATGGCACAAATTCAACGTCAGTGGCAGACCAGCAGCAAACAAAGCAACAGAGACTTCTTCATGCCCAATTGCTTCAGGTATCTGTACAATCTAAAAGGGAAGGTCAGGGAAGGGTAGATTGCTGGCTGATCAAGAAAAACTGTTTTCAGAGGAAAAGGCTGTGGTCAGCTCTTCCCTCCCATGCTGTGGTTCAAGCACCTTGAGTTTTTCAGGCCTCTCCCTCACCCTCAGAAGTGCTATGCCCCTGCCTGGTGTCTGTAATGCCTCCTGGCATGGAGAAGCCTTTCCTGGAATAAATTTTTGAGAATATACTATCTGATTGTCTCATTTCCACATAGCATTCTGTGATTTTAGGTGGAGGTTTAGATCTACCCTGAGAAAGTTTGCTGTTGTGCATGGAGTCACACATTTGAACTAAAATCTTCTAAAAATTATCGTATTTCAGCGTAAAATTGTGCCCATGCTCCCTTTGTCATCTTCCAAAGGAGAAGAAGTGTCAGTATTGCTACTGCAACACCTGTACCAAGAGTTTGCAACCAGTTTCTGAATCAGTTGCTTTTGCCTGGCAGGTGCCTGGAACATTTAATGGTTTATATTCTCCTGGCTGCTCTGTTCACTTGTACCCACTAATTCCTGCACTGGCTCATTCTTAGCCTGCTGCATTCAGAATATGGGAACGCAGAATCCACTGTGTTTTCCCTCTTCTTATTCCAAGAGGAGCAAAAATTATCTTCCATAGGTCAGGTCTCATTTGTAGACACAAAAAATTCCTAAGAACTTGAGGATTTTTTCATCTATACTTTGCCTTTGTATTTATGTGCATAGTCTTATACCTACAAAATACCATTAAATGCCTTTCAATTGAAGAGATAAGATTAAATTTTTCAATCTGTTGCTTCTTTTTTATGGTAGTGTCTATAAATTTGGGTAGCCTTAAGCCTCTTACTAAACAGCAGTTTAACAGATGTTAGCCCTGGTTTCCTGGGATCAGTTCAGTAGTGCCCAAAAGAGATCTGAATTTTTAAAAGGACACTTAAGATGGAAAAAATTTGAATCTGAACATGAATGGTCCTCTGACTGAAACATTAAAAAAGCTCTATACCATTTTCAGCTCCTCATTAAACACTGGATACACTGTGTCCAGAAAAAAGTAAAACTAAAACAATTGTAAACAATTGTAAACAATTACAGTATATGGTAAAAAACTACATTCACTTGGTCCATGATCTGTCATTCTCACATTTGATATGCCAAGTTTAGCAAACAGGGATGACATAATAACTTATTAGCAGCTGTATTTTTAAATAACATAATTTCTGGATATGGGGGAGAATAATCCAAATCAAGTAAGTTATTTTTCTGCATATAAAGTGATGCCAATATTGAGCTGCCATGCAAAGTTTCTTCAATTACTGTCTCAGGCTCAATTTGTTTACAAATAACAGGCACATATTGAATATTGTTATTTTTGTGTCTTCACTCTCCTGAAATAAACTGCATCTTCTTCAAGGTATCAGGTTAAGCCATCTTGGTTTGAAATTGTAGGTACAACTCATTACTACCTTTGAATAAAAATTACACTGGATTTTCTAACACTTGTCCTTTACTTCAGCCTTTGCTAAAGGTTCCATATGAATGACAGGCCTCTGTAAAAAAATTACCTTGAGAGTTTCATTAAAGGTTTTGCATATGTTACAGTAAAATCTAAAAAAAGGTTAGTTTTCCATTACCAACTGTGTGGAGACGTTAAAATCCTCACTTGTTATGCCTTTCTACTGTACGTTTTTAGTCACATTATACTGAGAAATATCCTTTAATAGTAGCTTAGTCATTTAGCCTTCAGGTTAATAATCCAGGAGGTGTTTCCAGGAGATACAAATCTCCTAATAAAACATTCCCATGAAGCCTTGTATGCTGCATTTAGGGGGAAGGATATTGCCAGCTGACAATATAATGCTGGAAGCTATCTTTACTCTGTTTTCCTGAACTTGTTCAAGTGAATTGCTTCATTACTTCTCAGTTGACTCACTAGTCTGTAGACTGAGGAAACCATGAGATCTCTAGAGCTTTTTGGAGTTTCTGGTTCTTCCCTCCCTTTCCCCATGTAATTTTATAACTCCATATGAAATACAACAGGAATATAACATAAGCAAAAAGCATTCATGGTAAAAGCAAAAATATCTTACAAATTCTGGGTTACAATGTGCAGATGCAAACTGTTTTTTGTTTGCGGATGTTTGCTTGGGTTTTTTTGGGGAGAAATACACTGGAACTCAGAAGGAACATCTAACACAGGAAAAATACCTTGCAGCAAAAATAATCTTTCTTTATGCATATGGGAAAGTACTGCTGATTTACACATTTCACTTCTTAGAAAGCAGGCAGAATTCTATATTTTTTCCCAAAAAATTATAAAGTATTAATTTTTACCTCAGTTGCTTCAAATGTCTTCATCCTACTTAGCACATTTGGGACATTCAGGGATATTCATAGATATAGGTAGAACAGAGCAGTGAGGTTTAACACCATTTCAGCAACTTTTCAGTGGCACCAGCTTCTCATTAAAACCTTGATTTTCTATCATTCTTGGGGCTTCTGCTCCTTCCCAGTATATTCTTTCACAAAGAAACCTTGTAACTGACGTGAAGTGACTATTCTTATTTCCCACAAGTATTATAAGTATCATCGATTCTGTATTTTGTAAAAATATTTTAGTTGTAATCTTTCACCTGTAGGTCACTAATCTTAGTGTCTCGTTTAAGTTTTACCTGCCTGCATTTAGCAACTCAAAGTTTTCTTTGCAAATCCTTCCATAGCTTCAGAGCTCACATTATCTTGGGCACAATTCTGAATTTTAAAGTCAAACTTCCTCACAGCTTCCCAGGACTTTCTTTCTGTTGAGGCCTCTTTACCCTGTAAATGAAATGTCAAATCAACAAAAGCATCTGAGGGTGGGTACATGAAGGTCAGGAGGGTGTGTGTGACAGTGACATCAACTGAGACAATAAAAGGGCTTCCAAGTTACTTAGAAGCTCTATTTTAAAGTTACATTTAAGGGGTCCACTAAACCAATTCAGTGGTCTTTAAATATACCTGACATCAAGAGACAGTCATCTGCTGACATACCCAAGCCAGAAATCTCTTTAACATTCTATCTGGTAAGTATACACTACTTTTTTCCAAGTTCTCTGGAAGACTTATTAGAATTTTTGATCATTGATTCTTTACCCATTTTTGTGTTAGTTTCTTTTCAGAGTATCTTAAAAAATAAGTGAATATTGGTAAGATCAAACTGTTCTTTTATCTGAACTAAATTTGTGAAATGAAAAAGTCAGAAACAGTGAATGAGAAATATGTTGAAGTGAATTCAAGTCCTGAATTTATAATCCTTGGTTAGATGGACTGCCAGGACCTCATTGATATTGTCTTGTAAGAGACCATGTAATAAATGCTTTTCTGACCTAGAGCAAAGCTACAGAAACTATTGCAAAAAATGGCATTGTGGAGTTTTATATCTCTTATGTTTCAGTTACTCTGTTTCAAATTTCTTAAGTGGTAACAGAAAGATGCATTTTCTGCCTGCCGATACTGAAAATCCTGACTAGAAACTGATATTGGAACTGTGTCTGTTGTAGCACTATCAGTAGTAAATATTTTCTAAATATATTCCAAATGGCAGTTCTGATGATGATGTAAAAATCAGAGGGGAATTCCTACAGGAAATGTAGGATTATCCCTGAAAAAATGAGGGGCTTAATTCTGATTTCTCTTCTGTAACTCAACAGGGACTGGCATAACTCCGCAGAGTAATGCCTCTATGCAAAGTTGTCAGGGAAAGTGTCAGGCTCTTCATTCTAAAAATATATGCAAAAGAAATAGAGAAACAGAAAGTTTTATTCTGTAAAACTTTTCATTTGAATAGCTATACACAAGTATTTCACTGGACTTGAAGGCTACAAAGTCATAATGATGATGGTGATGACAATAATAATAATGTTGGAAGAACATGGTGCTTTTCACCCAATTATGCAAGAGATACGTACCTAAATGATCATGATGATGATGATGATGATGATGATGATGATGATGATGTAGGACAACTAAAGCAGACCAAAATTCATAGAGTTGCCCAGGAAGTAACAATAAGTTGCTCACAAAATTAGTATTAGAAGTAAATCCTTCATTTTCATTCCTTGCTCTAACCCGTATCACAAAAATGTATTTTTCAAAAAAACTCTTGTCTGATGTTTTTCAACTATTTTTTCCTAATTTAAATTTGTTTGGAAATAACAGAAATAACAGAATTTCTTTGGAAAGAACAGAAATAACTTGAATTACAGACTTTATATGTATCCATTTCTACTTTGTAGACAAAATGACTTCTATAAGAAACCTGGCCGGGGCTGCAATCATTTTATGCGCCATGGACTTTTTTACAACCTCTGATGGAAGACCAATGGTGTAAGTTCATTATCTCACAGTGCATGGCTTTCGCTGCTCCTGAGAACGTGGTGGTTAGCTGTGCATGTGTGTGTGAGCTCTGTCCCTGCTTTTGAACCCTTTGGCCAAGCTGGCCAAACTCTGTCCTCTAGAAACAGCTATAGAGATCTCAGACACTCTGAGCAGATACATATTTTTTGAAAATAGGCAGCTGAGTAGAGAGATAAAAATCATGTAAGTCTTCTCTTATTATTCAAATTGGATAAGCTCCATGTCTTGGGGGTCTACACGGGTGACCACCTTTTGTGCTGAGAATCTAGCTGTAACTCCCACTTGGACACTAACATCCACCAGCTGAGACACAAATCCACAGGGAATCACATTTCCTTAGCTCTAGTGATCACAGAAAACTACCACTGAATAAATGCCAGAGTTTCATTGATCACTTACCTAATATTGTACAAGCCCTAAGCTCCTCTGCAGTAGCTGAACTAAATTACAGGGACAATATTGTCACAAAATTGAACTACTTCCCACTTTTGATGCCTTCTCTGATATATCCATTACCAATAACAAATCACCACCCAACCTCCCTCTCTTCTCCAGATGTCACTCTATGCCATACAAATCATCCAGATAGCTTCTACAGCTCTCTATTATGATTCCTTACAAAAGCTTCCAAACCTGGGCTGTTGAGCCAAGTTCTGGAATCCGAGAAAGGCTCCCACGGGCCTCTTTCTTTGCTTTCCTTTGCTGCAGGAAAAGGTCTGTGAGCGAGATGCAGCTGATGCATAACCTGGGCGAGCACCGGCACGCGGTGGAGAGGCAGGACTGGCTGCAGATGAAGCTGCAGGACGTGCACAGTGCCCTGGAGGACGCGCGCACCCAGAGGCCCCGCGGCAAGGACGACGTTGTGCTGGGCCGCAGGCTGCTCCCGGAACAGCTGCGGCCGGCGGGGCACAAGAAATCCGTGGATCTGGACAAGGCTTACATGGAGGTTCTCTTCAAAACAAAGCCATAGTTAGAGCAGCCAGAGCGTTGTGTCTGCCCACGTGAGCACGTGTCTGCGTAGCATTGATCAAGTAGGCATTTCATTCGTATTTATTCCAGCTGCAATAAGGATTAAAGGCTCTGGTCAAGGTTGTAGCCCCACTGAGTGAGACACTTCACAATCAAATAATAAAATGTATTTACAGTCTACCCGGGACTGGTCCTGGGTACCTTTCGGCTGATGTATCTTATAAATTGCCAGCATAAAAGGAAAAAGGAACACAAACCAGTAAGAAACCTGGAAAACCACTTAAGGCCAGTTCTACAACTCTTACACGGGCAGTATTTGTGTGTAATCACTAGGCCTGCTTGTACTGTTAACCACCAAGGAATAAATGCAGGGGAGCCTGTCTCCAGAATAGGGCCTAGGGTTAAACTTTGTTTAACTGTGTACTAATGGAAATACACAAATTAAACCCCCAACTATTTTCAGAAGAAGGCCTAAAATCAGATGAACATTAATTACATAGCAAAAGCTGCACGATAATAATTTAGGATTAAAGAATGCAAACAGAAAAGAAATAAGATAAGAAGGCAAAGTTTAAGATTAAAGTACAAAGGGATAAAATTTAAATTCTGAAGAATTTGGCAAAATACAGTTATGAAGGGAAGGTTTGATTACCTTCCCCTCCTCCAAAAGATGAAACCCTATAATTAACTGCAGAAACAGTGGGAGCAGAAATGGTACCACATATGTCAGCATGGCCCTAACTATAGAAATTACTGGGAAATTATTCTACACCTTACAATTACAACTGAAACAAAAATCTTGTGATATATACTTTTTGTCTCTACTTTTCTCTATAAACTCTCTGTCTCTGAACTTCTGCGTGTTGTGCTAGGCCTCATGTGTAATTTTTTTTGTGAGACCAGTGGTTCTCATGAATAAAATTACTCATTTCAATATGCAATTTATTGTAGAATTGGGATCTCAGTTTTCCACACCTCCAGAATGAGAACCATTAACATGTAGAAATCAACCTGGGAGAGGAACCATTAGCTGAAATACACTCAAACTCCAAACAAGACTCAGAAAGAAATGTATAGGGAAAAATCAATTATGGCAATGATTTTAAAAAGCAGAAAATACAAAATTACTTTGCATGGTCTATGTGCGTATGTGCTCAGGAGCCTCAGTCATTTCTGATGAATAAGAAGGTTTTCCCAGCAGGAATACTGGTGGGTGCCTCCAAATTGCCATTGGCAGAGCTCAAACTCAGACAAATCGCTGCTCTAAGCCCAAGTGGCTGCATGGATGTTTCCAGGCTGGCTCTTATTTGCTTGTCTGATGTCTGGCACGCCTTGGGGAGCCTCACAAACCCCTCGAACTCCCTCCAAATATAAATGCAGCCCGCTGAGGGCTAGAGATGTGTTTGTAACTAGAGACCTGTAGCCCATCCCCTGGGCCATCCCTGTAGCAATGCAAAGGCCCTGATGCTGGGAGTAGATGGCACAAGGATTCTGTGCCACCTGTCGGGTTGTAGGATTGAGGCCTTAAGGTGCACTTTCTATTTATTCTTTAATCAGGCATCTGTGCTAACTTCAATAAATAAAATTGCATTTTTGTACCTATGTCTCACTTATATATTACCAAATAAAGTGGACCAAAAGCTCTTGGACATTATTTTAAAGCATAAGAAGTGACTGGCCTGTGACTGTTTGGATATAATTTAGCATTTGGGGTAAGATGATTAAGCCATTTAATTTTATGACAGCAAATAAGCATAAAAGTAATGACAAGAGTAATTTTTATTTTTCCTTCCATTCTTCCTGCATACAAAATCACAAGGGTGGTTAAACAAAAGGTGTTTTCCTAGCACAAACCTATTTATGTCCCCTTAAAATAATGACACATGCAAAAACTGTATAATCTTCAAGTGCCAAAATGAAACCTGTTTCATTTGGATCTAAACAAAAAATTCTATTCTCCAAACAACAATTCCTCCTAATCTTCAGCTATCCAGTACATGAATGATGATTAAACAAATATTTAAACTTTCTGTACACTTACAGTATGACTTTTCAGGACTAAAGACAGCACAGTGGCAGATTAATTAGTGTTAGGAAATGCCCATTAAAAATAAGATGCAATATTAACATAATTACTTACTAATTATCAAGAAAGTAGATTTGTTTTGGCTTCTCACCTTAAAGAAATCAAAAAAATGCTAAGATTCCTCTTCACCTGTATAAATGTGCAATTTTGGTCATATCTCTTTCATAGACTGAGGGGACCAGAAAGAGGATGGTGAAAAATTATAGGGCCACTGAAACACCCATATGTGATAATAAATCTCATCATCATAAATTACAACAACAGCAGTCAGGAAAAAAATAAAAGCGGCACGATAAAGGTGTATCAAATAATCAGTCCAGATGTGGCCTCACTAGGGTCAGGGAGGGGGAAAAGATCACCTTGTTTTATAATCTGACAAAGGGCTTTTTTGCCAGGACCTGCGTCCTCAAAGGCCTGTCCTGTGCAGATGCATATTGACTGTACACACCTGGCTTTTTATAGAATTCTCAGTGAAAATCCATCATGTCTCTCACTGGCGACTCATTGAAACAAAAAGCACCAATATCAATATTGATCCTGAGGGAAAGCTAAACAGTGGTCCATTAAAAAAAAACCCAAAAAAACCCAGGCTTGTGAAAATTTAGCAAAGCCAAAATCACAGGAAGTCAAACAGAAACAAGACAGGTTGTAAGATCTGAAGGTGAAACCTCCTGCTGGCTATTTGACTGATTTGGCTTTCTAATATGCTCCCGACCTCACCTGCTGTAAGTGTTTGGTGTTGCTCAGTTCACCACTGGACGCGTGGCATCTGACTCCTCGCCTTGTTTGCACATTCTGACAGCTTTTGTGCCAGCTGCTTGCCCCTCATTGTTCTGCTGCTGGCTTTCTAGAACTGTGTGCTTTGTCTCTCTGGTCACTGTTAAATGATGGAAAAGATAATTCATTTAACAGATTCACGGTTTGCTGTCTGTTGTAGCAAAGCTGCCATCCTTTATGGGGCATTTGGATATAGCAAAGGCAGGAGTCCTCGCTCCCTTGCCCCCTCTTCCCCTCCTGTCCCCAGTGTGCGTAAGGAGTTCTAAAGTCCTTTCACCTGGTATGGAAGTCAAACCCGGCTTGTATTTAATAACGATGCATAAGAGAATGTTTTAGAAAAAAAGACAAATGTTTTGGGTTTTTTTCTGGGGCTTGGTGTTGGGTTATTATCCCTCTCCATTCCCATGAGGAGTGGGAAGGGTTTAGTGACACTTAGTACACCGAGGGTGCCTAAACTGCGGGACAGGATAGTTCTGCTGGGGTTTTATGGAATGACAGCCACGTCTACTGATTGTAGTCCTAAACAGACTGCAGATCACACAGACTCTACTTTTCCTATAGGGCTGTACAAACACAGAGTTGTAAGTTAAATCAGGAACCAGGATGAATGAAGGCTGAGATGTCAGAGACGTCAGATGACCTTGATATAAACTGTATTATATGGCAGCTGGCCCGCTACCATGCCCTCAGTGCTGCTCTTCAGGGGAGATGCCAGCTCTACAAGGGAGAGCCCGGCCCCTCAAGGGAGATCCCGGCTCCTCAAGGGAGATCCCGGCTCCACAGGGAGATCCCGGCTCCACGGGGAGATCCCGACTTCGCGGAGGAGATCCCGGCTCCAC
>VXBQ01013714.1:26638-51050 GCA_013400175.1 Phainopepla nitens
TACCGACCGCCCCCGCTCTCGGCGGAGGGTTGCGCGGGGGATTTATCTTGTTTCTACGCGACTTGTTGTGATATCGGTTTTGCTAACTCATTTCATTCGCCCCGGTATCTTTCCGTGGGGTTTTTATNCTGCTGCGGAGCCTTTAGGCTCGGGAGGGATCCCCGGAGATCCCCCGGTGCGAGCCCCACGCGACGGCGGCGGGGTCACGCGGAGCAGGTGGCACGGAGCGCGGCCGGTGGGTTGGGAGCGTCCCCTGAGGAGGGGGCTGCGGAGTGCTCACCCCTAAAGCCCCGCGGACAGACGTGCCCGCGCCCGCCGCCGTGGCCCGGCAGCTCTGTGTCATGAGCGGGCCGGGCACTGCTAAAATTCCTGCTTTTCATCTTGTGTTGTCTGTTGGTGACACCTGCAGTCGCCGTGAGGCCTGTACAGAGACGGAGGTGGTGCTCAGGACCGCCTGACAGCCGTCGTGTAATTCCTGAGCAGTCATTCCTCAGCACTCAAACGATTTCATAATGAGTTCTGAATCTTTATAATTTTTTTTTCAGTGTGACCGTATTTTATTTGCAGAAAATGGCAGCTATCTATGTGATAAATCTGTCACAGTACAATTACTTGTTGCAGTTGCTTGTCATTGGTTTTTTTCCTCTACGTTCACTTTTGTCTGTAGCCGCTATGTCTGCATTTTTTTCCTCTTTGTGTCTGGTCCCATCCCGTGTGTCACTTTAGAACCGTTTTCTTTCAGAATTTGGATCAAGCTCCATCACAGATCTCTCCCAGGTTTGTTCCTGTCACTTGTCTGGCTTCTTTGTCCAAAGGAGTGGTTGAGCCTTGTGTCTTTTTGTTCTTTATTGTTGGCTGCCTCTTACAAATTCGAATACGTGCTTAAAATCTGGGTTCTCAGTAGCCTTTTGACTGTTGACACTGTTCTTACTTCTTTCTGCCTATATTCTTCACGTTCAGTGATGCATTTAAAGAGTACTTAGCTCAGCTTTGTTGATCAGCTTTCCCTGGAAGATGCTCTCTTTTCCTCCTAGGTTTGCCAGAGAAACCCAGTGTCCCAGAGAAACAATTCAAATTATCAATCTCACGCTATTCAAAGTTCACAACCTGGTAGTGCACACTTGTAATCTTTTTTTCTGAGCTAAAACACATGTCATGGCATCACCTGGTGTCGGATACCTGGAATCCCTATAGCTTGAACACAAGTACAGTCAAAAGGAGCTGGATAATTATTTTTCCTTTTATTTTTTTTTTCATTGCCCTGTAGTTAAGGAAGACTGCTGCACTGTGTTTGGCAGATCTGTCAGTGTGTCTTGGACTGAGCCTCTTGCAAAACATCAGAGATTTTATTTTCTTTTCCTATTAAGACCCAGGTTGCCGTTGAGTTTTCCCCCTGGATTTGTACCATTTCTGTCTCCAAACCTCACTGTGCATCCTGCCTGTGCTCGTTGTTGCCCTCTGTGCTGTTTGAGGCTGCTCTGGGAAGTGTTTTGAGCACGTTTCTGTTTGTGTGTTAGTGCCAGGGAACCTGGGGGTTGAGAAAGACAACAATCCAAAGCAACTTTCAGACCCCACACTGAATTCCTTCCTGAAGCCCGCTTTTCCTTTTAGGCACAATTGCATTTGGAAATGGTGAGCAGCTGATGTGTGGATGACATTGTGATTAAATTAGTAACAGATGTCATCGCTGTTGGGTTTTCTGTCACTTTGTTATAAACTGTGTGTTTCTGCAGCTTGTGTGCTTCAGGCTGAGACTGCTTTGTCCTGTATTCATACACAAAAATCAGAACCTCCTTCTGTGCCAGCTCCTTTCAGCACAGCTTTCCTTTAGCAACATTGATTATATCTGGCCTGGTGCTGTTGCTTATCAATGAAAGTATGTATTTCTTTAAAATACGTATAAAAGCCAACTTAGACTTCATTTCAGGTTTGGAAAACCGTGTGTGTGAATTTTCTTGCTCACTGAGCCGTGTTGCCACTACTGGGTACAGACCTTGCTTGTTCCTTCAGGAGATGTGGTTGCTGCTGTGGTGCCCTTTGTCTCATCCCTGGTGCAGGTGTGATGGAGCCCTGTGCCTGCCTGCCCTCTGTGGGTTGGAAGGCCAGCAGGGCTGGTGGCAGTGGCAAGGAGCTGGGTTCTGGCCATTTTCCTGCAGTGAGAGCCACAATTCTGCTCCTGGGGGGAGGAGTTGCTCCATTCACTGGGCTCATCACAGGTCCAGCTGGGCAGGTTTCATTCACAGTGAGCCCTAGCACAGAGGGGGAGCTGGGAGTCTTCTGCCTCTTGCTTTTTGGGCTTCCAAAGTCAAATAGCTGTTTTATCATCGTGTTCCCTTTAGGAATTACAAAGCTAAAGCCTGCAGGCTAGATAGTCACTAGATATCTGTTGTTTATGCTGCTGTAGATAGGAATACTGTCAGCTTCCTGTGACTGCTTAGAGTTTTTTTTCCTTTTTTTTTTTTTTCCCCACTTGCTCATTAAGAGGAGCTTCAATCCTGACCTGCTGTGTTGATGCTGAGCCTGTATTGCAAAGGATGTCTCTGAGGTGTGCTTTAATCAGTGTCAGTTTGATAATATTTCAGTGATGCTAATTTATGAAGTTATTTTATGTGGCTGAATTGTGACTGATGTCTGCACTAGTTTGCAAGAAACTCACTTGACAGGTATGGATTTCCATGGTATGTGGTGTTTGCATTATGAGCATGTGTCCTTTGAACTGTATTTCTTAATTAGGATGTAATGTCACCGTGCTTGCATTCCCAGTCAATCTGACTTGGAAGTTCATTTTTGTTGTTGCTGCTTTTGTGCTTTGATGACTAGAGGCAGTGAACAGCAGACTGTCACCCCTTACAGAAAGTCTGAATATTTGATCTGAGTCCTGGAGTTTCTTTGTCACAACTAATGCCAGGTTTTGTCCTTGCTGGTGACTGTTGGAGCTTCCCGATTATCCTGGTTCAGCTTTCCAGTGCACTTTGCTGAGGGAGCAGGTTAGAGCAGAGCAACTTCTGAAACCTGTCCTACTTTTGGAAATGCTTCTGAGCAAGGCTCAGAGCTGAGTAGATGCCTGAAGTATTATGTGTTAGTTATTTGAATGTTGTCCTCAGTACTGACAGCAGGAGCCATCAGTTCTTTGTTCTACCTGATGAACTGGTGGTCAAAAGACATCTTGGCCCTCTGCCTCAAAATTGCAGGGTATTGTAATCATCTTTTTTAGTAAGACTCCAGATTTTTGCAGCCTACAGGTATTCTCAGCAATTCCCAGTGTGACTGGCTGGCTGGAAATGCATTGATGTTGGTTTTTGATTAGCTTTACTTCTTTTCTGAAAGATTTCCAGAGAGCATTTTCCACCGCCTGCTGGCCTTTAGTGCCTTGAAAAATGCAAGTTCTGCATCTCACAAAAGTGCATGTCCTCTTCTGTCCAGCACCTGATGTTGTCTGAATCTTGCTTGATCTGCTCAGCAGCCTTTGTGCATTCTGTTCTGTCATGGCACAGAACTGAATATGCTTTAAGTATTATTTAAAATAATGTCTTTGACATCTGTCACAAATTGGTGGATGATACATCCTTCCATGAGCTCTTTAAGTAGTGCTGTAAGCACATTAATTACTGTATTTTGCAATGTCTGGGGTGGCTCCACCACATCGACTTTTAACTTCTCAAACCCACTGAGTCTTTACAATTCCCTTGTATTTCAATAGCCTCGGACTTTAATAAATTAGTGATGAGTCTGGCTTCAAGTTGTTAGCAAATCTGAAGTGTTCTAGCTTTCTTTGAAAATTAAAGTCTGCTTCCTGATTTCCTGTTATTCCCTGGGATGATTCTCTGGGGTATTTGCTTTCTGCAGAAGGGTATGAAATCATTCTTTACACCTGGAGAATTGTTAATTAGCTAATTAGAATGGCAACCACTTTGGTCAATAAGCCAGTGTTGTGTGATCTGCTGAGGGTATTTGGATTTGATTCTTTATTTTGTGCACTCCCAGTGTCTTTTCACCTTCACCAACATTTCACATGTGGTTCCTTGTTTCCATGGAAGGCTTAGAATAGTATTTGGAGCCAGGTACCATTGCACGGATTTTTTGTTTTTGTGGTTTTTTTTCTTGTATAGAAGGTCAAAATGTTCTTCAAAATATGCTTTGTTTATTGCCTGCAGTGTGAATCAGTGCAAAAAACCCAAAAAAACAAACCACAGCTGAAATGTTCTATTCTGCTTCAGGAAAAAGTGGGTTTGCAGAAGTGTTAAAAATTAATCAGGATGACTGCTTAGTTACTTCACAGAGTTTATACAGCATTTTCTAATTGGAAAAAGAAACTATTTTCAGCAGAGCAAAACAAAAGTGTTCTTTGTTTATAGTCTTAAAGGTATGTTAAAACTTAAAATAAAATTGAGAAGTACAAAGATTTTTTTTGTTTCTGTTCTTCTGTGGCACCTCTTGTTCCTAAGGGCTTAGGCATGGAGCTGCAGAGCCAAGCACATGGAGGAGCTGATCCTGCTCTGAACAGGCTTTTTCCTTGAAGTGTGTGTGGACCTGCATCTTCCTGTTGAATTTTTGTTGTAAAAAGGATGGGGAGAAGGCAGAAAGTGTGAGACAATTTAAGGAAGTGGCTTTAAATTGGCCTTTCAGCTGCAGTTCTCATAAAACCAGCTGCTTTTGCACATCTTTTGAGTACAAAAGCTCAATTCAAATGAAATGAAATGCTTATCAGGGCTTTTTTTTTTTTTTTCCATGAGAAAGTTGAGTATTTCCTGTAATTTTAAATAAAATGCTTTTTCCTGATGATATGGACACCTGACCATAGGAGTCTTCCAATCAAAGTGCATTTAATTATAGAAACTGTACCAGGAAAAAGACCCAACCCTGTGGTGGAGACTGTATACTTTGTATTAAACCTTCTTGCTTGGGTAAAACTGAACATGAAGGCAGAACTTGGATGCAACCAACGTTTTTAAGACGCTTGTTCTCTTCTTCCCCTGCAATGAAAACTTTTGGGTATAAATTTAGCGAGGAGAATCTAAATTTGCCGGGAGAGCTATTCCATTTTCCATGACTTAAAAGGCAGTTTATTTGAGAAGTAACTTTATTTTAAAGATGTCTCAATTGCTTTGTGAGTCACTTCCCCATAGGATAAGTTTCATTGAATGTAATACAAGTCTGTTGAGGATGGGGTGAGGTAGAGAAACAATGTTTCTATAATATGTAGCTTAAAATTGTAAAGAAACATAATAGACTTCCCATTACTTGGAAGGTTTATCTATCTGTAATTCAGGTGTTTTCCAGATGTTGTGCATCATCAGCTGCTCACTTGTGGCTGCTTTATCATTTTTGTTACCAGGTTGTTCTGAAATATCCAACTCTGTTGCCACAAGTACCACTTGGAGGTATGATTGAACACCAGTCTTTGGAGATTGACTGTCTGCTGACAGTCACAGGGTGGTTTGATCTATGAGAGAATTCTAAAGGGAGTTGAACATAACATCAGACCCTGCTTAAGGAAGGGTAGGGATTATATTTATTTTTATTAAGTTTTTGTGACTTTTCTGCAAAAGTCGGTGAAACTGGACCACATCGAGTGTTCCTAAGGACTGCTGTTGATTCTGTTTTGGACTGAGGACTCAGATATAAATGTTAATTCTGTTTTCCTCTTGGTCAGCCATTCAAATCGTAAAGCTGTTGGTCTCTGTTCTCCACTGGGATCCTCCTCTGAATTAACTTTATACATTTGAAAGAAAATCATGATATGTTTGTCTTGTGTTTTATAACCAGTGACTTTTCTGTTTGGACACAGTGAATTTAATTGCAAAATTGAAGTTGCCTGCATTTATAGAACTATTTCTTATAACAAAATACTCTTTTTAGTGCAGGTACCAGCAAAATGTGTAAAATATTATTGTCGTGCAATTTCTGCTTCAACGTATCCTAATTTTCTGTAATCTGCATTTCAAAAATCAAAACCTGACAACACTAAATTCTGCATGTCTGACATTTTTTTTCCCCTGTGTGGCATTACTTAAAGGTAAACACTGCTCTCTTAATGTAGGTTGTGAGTGCTGCATGTGTGCTTTTCAGAGCAGTAGTGTGAGGAAGCTGGCAGTGGAATGGCAGGACGGCCTCATCCTTATGACAGTAACTCCAGTGATCCAGAGAATTGGGATCGGAAATTGCATAATAGACCTCGTAAACTTTGTAAACACTCAAGGTAGGTGCTGTGTCCCATCTATTGCATCTCAAAAACTACCCTGAAAGTCCATCCTAAAGGCTACTGTATTTGGTTGTGGCAAGTCCTGTCATAAACGTTGTAATTCTTCTTACAAGGAATGCTTCTTAATTATTTTAAAAGGTGTTTTCTGACCTGATTTGTCAGCTTCCCTAATCTGTGCTTAGATTTGTTTTGCCATGCTTGCATTAAAAAAAAACAACAAAGCACAAAAACCTCAAAAGCAATCATAAATGCCTTGTGTGCGTATCAAAACACTGGTTGAGTGATTAAATATGTGAAATTTTTTGGAGGTGCTTGCTACGAGTTACATCCCTAAAATATGTGCAACTTGTCCATGGTGAGAACTAATAGTTGCTTGCATGCCAGTATCACTCTCTGTAGCACTTTCTTTGTTAAGCTGTGTCATATCTTGCTTTTGCCTGCATTCCTCACAGTAAGAATGGTTTTTTTAATGCTTCTCTATTTGACGAAATGATGAAATAAATTCATGTTTTTCCAGTGTACAGTGTTCAGAAATGAACTAAGCGAAGCAGTTAGTCACCTTGCAAATGTAAGAGAAGAAACATATTGCATTTAAGTATCCAAATAAGTGTGTATCTTTCAAGTACTTTGCCCTTTTAGAAGTGTTAAATGTAACTGAAATATCTCTGTTTACGAGCTAAAATTGTTAGTTATTCAAGCTTTCCTACTGGCAAGATGATAGGCAAAGGGCTAAGAAGCGGATTCAATACCAGCAACTCATTTCTCATTTTAGTTGTATAGATGCAGATAAACTGGACTCAAGTGTTGTCCAAAGTATTCTGTAGGCAATTAATACTCTGGGTTATTTTCCTGCCATTAATTCTCGAATGATTGTGAGAACTCCAAGAGGGCAGGACAAAAGAATGCAGCAGTAATTAGAGGGCTCCCGGGGAGACCCGTGTAATTAGAGGGCTGTGCTGTAAATAATGCAGTGGTGAACAGACCCGAGGAGGGTGGCGGCTGCTGCTGCTGCTCAGGGTAGCTTTGTGGGTGCAGCTTTGTCCAGCTGATGTTTTTATTCGGGTGCTGAGGGCAGGGGCGGCTGATGCCGCTCCATTTTTAGGATTTCAGTGTGGCACGGCCTGGGCAGTGAGCGATGTGGGTGGGATGGGGCTTTGTGTGGGGCAATTCCTGCTGAGGCCGGGCGCTTCAGCCCTGAACCTCCCTTGACCGAGGGTCTGGAATAAAACCTGAAACTGGTGCTGATAGCAACTGAAAAGGGCTCGTTAGCAAGCTGCCTTCTGAGAGGTCTGACAGGTGGAAACACCCAGGCGCTCTCTGTGAGCGAATTCAGGGTTTAACAGCAGGGAGCCGAGGACACGGCCGGTTTGTCTCCTGCCGAGGACGTGGCACTGCCCTGGCAGGGGGAGCAGGGAACACAAGTCTCCAGCAGTATTACGTGCTCAAAAGGGCTCTTGGGTGGGCAGCGGAGTTGCTGCGAGTGTGGTGTCAGCAGTTCAGAATGGCCTCTAACCAACATCTTCCCTGAAGGTACAGAAGCTACTGAGTATCTTCTGAGACAGGGAAAACCCAAAGGTTGAAGAATGACTGACTTCTTGATCAGCCACAGAAATGATGGTGATGAGCTGTAGTCGGCGGGCAAGTTTGAAATAAAGTGTGGTAGCTGGAAGCTGCAGCTGGGTAAATCCAGCCCAGAGGAACAGGACACATGTCTGACCATGCGCGGTCTGGGGTGGATTATCTATTTTGGGGAAATGTTTCAATAAAAAGCTGTGCAGCTTTCTGCCAAGATTATTTGATGCAGATAGGAGTTAACCCAAGGACGTCCGTGTTCAGAAAAGCTGCTGCTGATCATTTCATGCAATCTGAATTTAAGGGTCACTCATCAAAAGATGGGAAATCTGTGCCTCAAAGATAATTGCAACTATTGGACATATTTCTGGCAAAACACAATTTGTTTCCAATGCTGAGCAGCATTTTTATGGAAACTTAACGTTTGTGCTAGGGATACAGTACTCAAGCTAACATCTGTTAATTTTAATTTTTTTCCCAAAATAAAGTTTTCTTGGAGATCTTTGAGAATGAGAGTCTAAATAATAGTTTGACATTGCAATAGAATAAGGGATAAATAAGGATAAATATTTTGCTACCTTATTCCTTTGAGATACTTGATTACTTCAGAGAATCTAATTATTGGAAAATGGTGTACTTTATTCAAATGCCTGAACAAAATAATTGAATTTTGTGTGGCTGAATACAGACATATTACTATAGTTCCTGACTTAATTGACACTTTTTCCTCCAGACAAGTGAAAGTCTATTTGAAAAATACAGGGTGAGGGGGAAAATGTATTTGGAAGCATAAGTTGTAATAATATAACTAGAACTGTTATATTAAAAGATTTGAGTACTCTAGTCTTGTTTGTCTTACTCAAAATACACTTTGTTATCATCAAAATGAGAATACTTCTGGTTTGAAAAACAAAATAGTGAAATAAGAGCTTTGTTATAAATAATCCCAACAAGGGAGTAATATTGGAGATAGATGCTTAGCTTGTCGCTTCTTGGTGATTTGGAGTGTTTAATCCTCTGGCCTTAACATTCTTAAAATAGCTTAGATAATTTTCTTGACTCATACAAAACATAATCTAAGGCTGTGAGCAGCCCTGTGTGTAGGGCTTGTGCGGCAGCAAGGAAAGCCACGGGTCTATTTGGGGTGAGGATATGGGGCAGAACTGTCCAAAGGGGAATGGATTGAATCCTTGTGCAGGTCAACATTATTTCCTGTTCTTTCTAGTTTGGTGAGTGCCCAGTTTTATAAACCTGCCAAGCTGTACTGTTGTTTTCTCTCTTCCTGTTTCTTACTTGTTCTGAGATGAACAGTGGAGTGGAAAACTCAGAAGGGAGAGATGTGGAAAATAAGGACTAAAAATATAATGCATATGCTCCCTGGTATAAATCTGCAGAGCCTGTCAGGATGAATTTATGTGGTGTTAAAGATGACTAAATAACAGTCTTGTTTGTCTAAGCTATTACAGAAAATTCTTGCAAATGCTTTTTATTTAAGTACCTGAATAAGATGGAAGAAAATATTCAGGAACCATATGTTGAATTAACAGTGGTGAAGGTTTAAATAAATGGCCTCTGAATTCATATTTTCATTATTAGGTGTTGCTCTTCTGTACTCGTTATTCAGTTTTTCAGCAGTTATTAGTTTCCCACATGTAATTTCTCTATAGTGTTGGAGTTTTTGTTGTTGTTGTTTATAGTTCTCTTGCTCTGAGTGATTTTTCTAGAGTTGTGGTGAAAAACCTTTGGCTTAAATTTGCCTCTTCCTTAAGATATGTCCTGGATTTAATTTTCTAAATCTGCTTCTGTTTTAGTCCCTTTGGCAGTTTCTTATTTGTTCATCCTGTTTAGATATTATCAGATCCAAAGTCTTGCCTGCGCTACTGCATTTATGAATAAAATGTGACTCTGTTTGGATTCTGTTGCCATGACTCCTGGATCTTTGAAAATCTTCAGTTGCTTTTTAAATCTTGTCCATAGATGAGAAGTTATTGTGCAGATGCTAAATGCTGGGATTCCCCCCCCCCCCCCCCATATTATTTTTGCTTGCTGGGAGGATCCATTCATGGCTTGTCAATGGAAGTGCCAAAGTGCCACATTGTGTAAAGTACCTGAAGCATCCCCAGAAGAGTCCCTTTCTCATCTGTGGAAGGGTATCAGAATGTATAATGTTTTCCACTGTGGGACAGGTTTTATTTCTCTTCCTAAATTATTATCTTCCTAAATCCTCCTGAACTTCTTCAGCACCCAAATTACCTTTCCCAAATGTTATCAGATATTATTTTTGTCCTTTGGCACACTTAATTAGGACACAAAGCACTTTAGAGGTGATTATGCTCAGAACTAGAATTTTTTATTGACAGCTTTTCATTGTTTGTACCTTTGATCTCTGAGAATGGAAACTGTAGTGGCTATGCAGAGTTTGTGTTTGGTCCCAGTTCTTTTGAATTTGAACTTCTGAGGCTGTTTTTTAATAAATGGAGATCCTTTCCAGTTCTAAGGAGGGTAATATTACTCTGAGTTTCTTAGTTTGATTTTTACTTAACATCCACGTTGAAAATGGAGCAGAAATTGGTATATAAATAAAGGCAACCAGCGTTCTTTTATGAAGGTCTTGTGTTTGGGTAGCTTGGTAGAAGTCATAAGGTGTGAATGTGTTCCCTCCTAAAAATTAAGTCCTTGCTGCTTTAAGAAATCCCTTTGGCAACTGAACACTCCACTCATGAGATCCTTTCCTGAAATGGAACTGCATTACTAAGAAGTACATTACTCATGGTTGAGAGAACCCACTGAAGACCAGAATTATGTGAATATTAACGAATTTTGAGGGTGGAAAGTGTTGACAGAGTTTCTGCTTTGAGCTGAAGGAAGATCCTGTGGCAGCCCCCAAATTAAGCAGTGAGAATTCTTTCTGAGGGCTTCCTTACATGGAGCCCCAAGCGAAGGGTGGCTTCTCGACCGTGTCTCTAAGATTTTGATGGGTGCATGTCCTGTCCTGAGGGGTGGTTTTGTGGGATTTGGGAGCCAATCCATCCGTAGCATGTTCTTTCTACCTAATGTAGGAGTAAAGAAGAAAACACATCCTAATTCTGGTGTGGAGAAGAGACCTCGTGTAGGGAACCAGGATACTTTCTCTTGCTGCTGGGAGACTGTTCTATTAGAGGCAAAAAAAATGCGTGAGAGAGGTTTTTCCAGCATACTTTTCATGCAGCTTACTATAGCCATGTCTTCCTTGGCTTATATTGAAGGGAGGAAAAGGCTTACAAGGTGGATGGTTATTCTTCCCCTGGGGCATGGGGAGGGTGCTTGTGTGAACCATCATAAGACCCTAAAACCAGGAGAAAATTCACTGGTTCGGGTAATTGAAATTACGAGCAGAAATCTTCCTTCTATGTGTAAAGAGCTGACTTTTCAGCCTGGAATGCCAATGTTCTCCTGCCTTTCTAATCACAAGTCTCTTGTTTTTCCTACCATCCTCTCTCTTTATTACAGCAGTCATTTGCTGAACAATCCTCCTCATTTCTTCAGCTTGCATCATGTGTTAATTTCCACCCTATGACATCTCGATTGTTATTTAGGACTTACTTTTAAGCTATTCCTTCAGTGTATTGCGATTCCTTAAACAGCCTGCAGATATTCTAAAAAGAATCATTTAAAGAAAGCTGTCTCATAGTGCCTGGTTATCCTTCCGCCAGAAAATCTTCAGAAAATTTTATCGGCTCATGTTGTGCTCGGTGGGCTCGCCTTGATGACCTATCGATGTGAAAATGCATAATGATTTCTGATCGGCAAAAGGCTCTTGCTGGACCTGCTTATGAACTCAGTGTCAGGTGAATTAATTTTAAATATTCATCTGGGCAGGCTTTACGGGAGCAAACAGCCCGTGCCCTGCAGCTGGCGTGGCTTTGCTGTCGGCGCTGATCCAGGGCCGGGGGAAGTCGCGGTCCATTTTCGCGGCGGTGCCCGTGTGCCGGAGCCCGGTGGCCGGGGGGCCCGGTGGCCGCGGGGCCCGGTGGCCGCGGGGCCCGGTGGCCACGGGGCNCGGCGAGCGCTTCTCCGCCCCTCGTGCACCGCGCGGCCACGGCGCTCCTCCTGCGGGGGAAGCTGATGGAGGGACGAGTCAGGCTCGCTGACGGCGCCGTGAACTACTGAAGAAATGATGGGAACGTCAGATATGCCGAACTTAACAAGTAATGCCAAAGGATGCTGAGCTGGCTTTCAAAGCTGCCTTTTCGGAAGGGACGGAATTCCTTTGTGCTCTTATTCCGAAATTGTTCCCATGCTTCTGTGTTTCCTCCCTGATAGACGCGAGAGGAAGGTGCGTATTTGTTAACAGGAACGATGTGGGGGCATTATTCAGGGGAAGAATGAGGAAAACGCGGAGTACTGTCCTTTGTGTGCACAGGTCAATTGAAATGTCTGCTGACAAAGAACGGGCTCGAGGGGGAGGAAGAGGGGCATAAGCGCTGTCGTTGTGTAAGTCCTGGCAGGATGAGCAGAAGGGATTTCTTCTAAAGCCTCGGAGCATGGCAGCTATAACTAAGTGTATAGATAAAGCTCTATAGCCTGATTGTGTTGGTTATGAGAATCGCCCTAGCAAACGGTGGATCTAAGTTTATATTTTAAGGAGAGTTAATATAAGTTTTAGAAGATGGGGGGGGAAAAGGGTGAAAAAAATGGTTAATTTTCCACTGCTGTGTCCTCTTCATTTATTTAAGGTTTCAGGGTGGGTTTGGGAGTAATAAGTATATTGGTTAAGCACCATAATTCTGTGTAGGCAAGACCTGGTTTTATAAAACAAGTATATTTATTGGCAGTATTCAGTAGGATGCACATGGAGTTTTTATGTTGGAATACATACTAATTGTTCTGGCAGTAGGATTAATTCGGTCTAATGACTTCTTTTAATAATTAGTAATATATTCAGAGCAATCTGTTGTTATCTATAAAGACAAACTGAAGCTCTCCTTCCCCAGATGACTCCAAAGCATCATTAAATTGAAGAGCGTTTACATTTTTTAAAAACAGCTCTTCCCTTAACTACAAAAATAGGAAGCATTACCAGTATGACAAGTTGCCATTTTGATGGTAGTTTTTTTTCTCTCCTTCACATCGTATTAAATAGATTTGCTTAAATAAAACCTTGAGCTTATTTGGTTTTCTTCATGAGGTAACTGCTTTTAAAGAAAATGCCCCATTCTCTTACAAAGACAGAGCTTCCTTGATCCCTGTCTGAGGAGGAAAGTAATTTCTACGACTAACTTAAAGTTCTTGAATAGGTGTAGTGCACATGTTCCAATATTCCTTTGGAGCCAGGGAAAAATGAGTGTTGAATTTGTGAATATTGCCAAAATACATGAATATTCATGAGGTTGTTTGGTTGTTTTGGTTTGGGTTTGTTTATTTAGGGGGCAAGGGGTTGTTTATTTTTTTTCCCCTGTAGGAAAGTAATTGATAAAGCAAGATGTTGTTCCCTTTCATAAACTTTTGGGTACTAGGTGGCCTTACATATATGGGGCTTTTTCCAGCTTTAGGGGATGAGGGTTTAAAATGCAGTTTTGTTTGTTCTTTTTTACCCTCTTACACTTTTAAATTAAATGCAGGCAGGAGAAAATTTTGCTTATGGGTTGGTGCTGTGCTTATGGCTTCCACAGCCTGGAGTGCAGCTGGTGGTCATCAGCCAGGGAATCCACTGGCAGCTGACTTTGCAAACACTTCTTCTCTGGGTGAGATGGTGACTGTAGCCTTAGGTCTCTTTCTTGGAGGCTTGAAGTAAGGCTCGGTGCCGGCTCTGCTGGGTGCTGGGGCTGAGATTTGGGGTGAACACAGCGTGGCAGCCATGGCTCCCTGGCACTTGGGATTTACAGTTTCACTGCTGTTGGAGCAGTCCTGGTGGGGCGTCTGGTCTGCGTGGTGCTTCTGTGGACCACGTGAGTTCCTGTTTGCCCGTTCTTCAGATGGGGCAGCTCTGCTTTGCTCAGACTGGTGGAGGTTGGTAGGAAGCTGCAGCAACACGGCTGTGGAACTCCCCAGTGAATGCCAGTTTGTCTTGCCTTCATCACCGGGGCCAGGTGTTTACTTAGTCCCTCACGTTGCTGGTGTGCAGTGAAGGCTTTGTGCATTCCTTGCAGAAACAACCTCCTGGCCCCACTGGCTTTGTTAGAGGGGGAAAAGAGGATGTCTTTCTATCAAATAAATCAAAATTACTTGGTAGTTCTGATGTCTTCCTTTTTCTTTGAACACTTGCAACTTCTTCTAAAGCCTCTTTACAGGAAAATAAAAGTCACAGGTCTTTCTTAAGTATTGGCCAGAAATGAGCTCCTTTTTTAGAGTAGCAATAAAGCAGCTCAGGGACACAACTTTCCTAGCCAGGTATTGCAGGGTAAAGCCGATGCCTGTGCCTTCTGACATGCTAAGCTCCACCTCTGTATCTTCTCTTTGTTTGGATTTAAACTGATGTTAGTTTTCTTGTTCATTGTAGAGCAAAGTTGTATTTAAGGGGTAGCATTGATCCGAGTGCTTATGCTGTTGAAGACACGGAACTTCAAGTTTGTCGGGTACATATCCAACAGATCAAAGAGTTATTTTTGTGAGCTGTGACTCAACAGTGATGAGATTTAAGATTGACATTTTAGATGGTTGTTACTAACATGAATGAAGATTCATGATTCAGCCAGTGCTTTCTCAAGCCATACTCCTCAAATTCTCAAAAATCTTGCAGTTTTGGCTTGCGTCTTGTGGCTAATAGAGGATGCGTCAGTCTCACAGTTAGCATTTGTCTGTACTTTAAAGGAGGAAAGTACAACGCAGGAGCAAGCAAATGAGTGCTGTGGCCAGCTGCAGTTTGAACAGCCCTTTGAAATTATTTACTAATCTGTCTGTTTCAGAAGCAGTTGATTTACTATTCAAGGGTCATAGCCTCCTGCATCTGGCAGCCTCTGCCTCTCCCGGTGTGGTGTGCTGAGCTGAATTGATGGCCCAGGCTCCGCAGGGATGGCCGTGGCTGGCAGCAGGAGCCGGATTGATAATCCCTGAGCACTCCCCTCTCCTCCAGACTTGTTGGCTGCTGGCACCAAAGCAGAAGTAGCCCCAGTTTTCATCTGGGGAGGTGCAGCTGTCCCTGACTTGGCCTTTCCTTGGGGCAGGGCTCAGGAGGAAGTGTGCTGCCAGCTGAGTCAGTGCCGCTTCCTGTAGCACCTGTTCTTATCAGCTCCCGCGGAGAGATTATTAACTAGGGTTTGCCCTGCTTCACTGGCAACTCTGAATCACTGCTTGGAGGGTAATGTGACTTCAGATGGTTTTCTGGATTAAGAATCACATTTTAATTGCCTTCTCTGTTAAAGGGGAATTCGTGTTTGCCAGAATGTATGATAAGCCTGCATCCCATTACAGTAGTTCAGTTTCATTTTCTAGCGTGTTTCCCTTATTTAAAGCAAATAGAGCTCTTTAGTTCCTGAGAAACAGTGAGTCATGCATTTTGATACTATAAAATGTGCCACCTGCAAAACTCTGTTTTCTCACAGCATGGTTGGAAATGTTATCAGGTCTAGGATCAAAGCTGTGCTTCAACAGAGGCCTGATCACATGAGGCTTTATGGGAATTTGCAGAGATGTTTTGTCACTAGACTGCTACGTAGGTGTTTGAGTGCTCTACACAAACACACCCCCTTTTGTGGCACCCTTGATTATAACATACCATGCAAATATAAATGCACAGATACAGAGCTTCTTTAAAAAAAAAATTCACCATTATTTGGAAGTCTGGCTGTAGTAGTAATGAATATTGTCATGTTTAAACTGGGGCTAGACTTTGTATTTGAGACTGTAATGCATGTTTCTAATAATTTTTGGCTGTATTTGTATCTATTGAAATGGTTATATTATGTATGCATATAACTGTCTCAAAGGAAAGGTGCAGTGGTTTTCCTAATTTGATTCTTTTTTTTTTTGGAAGTTTGCAGATCTCACTGTTGCAAACTTTTGCACATTTAACTTTAGAAATGAAGAGTTTACCTTTCTCTGATAGAGAGGTAAAACAAGTAAGGATACATGTTAGCCATGTTGTTAGCCACGCATCTTAATACCTTCAAAACTGCATTGGAAGTCCTCAGGAAATTTCCTTTTAGTGGAAGTGCTTGGATAATATTCTTGGACTGTAAATCTGAGTGTTTTCAGCCAGAAGCAAAGCTTGCAGTTCTTTTCCCTTGTTCAATAGACCTTTGGCTGACTCCACATCCCAAAGATGCATCTCTTACTGCAGCATATTTTAAGCTTGGCAGGAAACAGGATTGCAGTAGATTCCCTCTGCACCAAACTTGTGCTTTGTCGACAGGAGATCCTGCTGTCATTCAGGCAGGCCGGAGAGAAGCTCCTGTCCTGAGAGGTACATTTCTGACTCCTTACCTTGTGCTAGGCACTCCTCTGTCACAGCCTTTATGTTCTCAGTTAAGCTCCTCTTCCTACCAATCACTGAAACCTGAAACTGCAACATCTCATGCTAATGGAAAGCCTTGATTATTTTTTTGTCTTTACTTCTAAGCAACCTAAAAAGAGGACACTGCTCGATCTGCTTGTCCAGTGAATGCTTTTATATCTGTTGTGCTTGTCCTAGCCAGGCCATCATCGTTACCTCTCTGTGTTCTCCTGCAGCATTCCTGCAGTCATGATTTCAGGTCTCTTGGTAGGAATTATGGGATCTGCAGGCTGCAAGCAAGTGGAGCATTGAGGTTCCTCTGGGAAATCATGGCTCTGCTTTGTCTGTCAGACCTTGTAGCTGTGCTGCAAGTGTGCTACGAGGTGTCTGTCTGGGTTATCCACTACCTGAGGCTTTGGGAATTTCTTCAGTTAAACCCATAAATAAAGAGTGTTGTCATGCCCATGCTTAAAGGTAAACATTAAAGGAACTGCTTTAGAAATTCTGGTGGGGTGCAAGGACACAGAGACATCTGTGCTGTCCAGACATAAATTTGTCTCTTTTAAAGAGTATAAATGGAAGATATAGGGATTTTTTGTTACATTCAGCAGTAGCTGTTGCAAGTTGTTTTTTAATTTTTGGATAGTTTCTGAGAGTTGTGGATCTCAGAACTGACTAGTTTTGTTGGTTGGTTTAATAATTGCAAAATGTAATTGAGATCTTAAATTGAGTAATGTAGATTAATCGCACTCTAAAACATCTTCAACTATTATATTAAATTTGCTGGTAAGGAACAAACATCCTACTTGTTACTGACAGTCTGGTAGGTCATGGTTTTGGTAGTATAATACATGTTTGCTGCCTGGGTTGTGGTGGCTTGCTATTGTTCTTTTTAAGAATAAGTGAAAATTTAAAACAGCTTGTGCAGAAACAAACTCTTGTCTGGTGTGTCTTGGTGTAACCCCTCATTTAAGACTGACTGCCTTTGCAAAGGGCCAGTTGCAGGAAAAGTGTAAAGTCAGCCTGTGGTCTGAGAAGGTTTTGCCAAAACAGGTTGCACTGTTAGATCCCTAACTTCTAATTTCATTCCTTGATGAGAACATTTAATTTAACAGTAAGAATCAAAATAAAATACTCGCTTGTCTTGGACCTACGTGTTCTGGAAAACATTTGTGTGAATGTATCTTCACAGGCAGGCTTAGCTGATCAGGTGCTGTCTCTGTAAATCTCACAGCAGCAAACAGGTAATTCCTGCTGTGTGCTTAACGTTCCAAGTGTTTGTAAATAGAAACATGAGTACAACAAAGGAAATGGAGCTGGATAATCCTCATCTTGGAAGCATGTCCAGGGAGAGTGAATGCCTTGAAAATTGAGATGTGTAATGTCTCTGAAATTTTGAAATGCTGAAGATGTCACTTATTTCTGTTTGCAGCACCTCATCCCGTGTTGCTAAAGGAATAGACTACACCAAAATGAGCCTCCATGGTGCAAGTGGTGGACACGAGAGGTCAAGGGACAGGCGCAGATCCAGTGACAGATCTCGTGACTCGTCTCACGAAAGAGCAGAATCTCAGCTCACTCCGTGCATCAGGAATGTCACTTCACCAACAAGACAGTATCATTCTGGTGTGTGCAGATCTCTGCCATTTCAGGATTAAAATTCTCTAAATTAGAGTACTATTTTGTTCAAAGAATACAATAAAAAGTGTTATTTGTTGATGGCACAACATACAGATTTCTTACATGTGCCATGGGCTGGGAATACCCTTCTTTGATAGGCTGTAACTTTTTTTTCAGTCTGCAGTGTGTTTTCCTGTTCTTACTTAGTTAAAATCACAAGGACAATGCTTTTCTAAGATAATTGACTGAATACTTCTCCTTTACTGTATAGGGTCTAGGTGTGTGGAAATAGAGGAAATAGGGATTTTTTTTTTAAGTGACAAAACACGGTTTGTTTCTTTGAGCTATAGCACCAACTGTGATGCGGTAGCTTTTGTATTATGTTGAGTTCCTTTTTCAGTACTAGAGTAGTAAATTCTCTTTGTAAAGATTTTTGGGGAAAGTGAAGTGGATTTGATGTCTAGGTGATACAAACTTCAGAATCTCATAAATGGGCAGTTATTTTTGAAGGTTTCTTTAACCAGAATAGATTTAACCAAAATAATTTGTACTTAACTGCTGAAATGGATGTGTTTTGTGCCTGGAAAGACACAAACTGTGTAGAACTCAAGTAAATCTCTAACTTCATTTCCTGTTTTTTCTCCTTCCACTTCGTCGCCACTAAAGATCGGGAGAAGGATCACAGCTCATCTCGGCCCAGCAGCCCCCGGCCCCAGAAGACGTCCCCCAATGGTTCTGTTGTCAGCATGGGCACCAGCAGCAGGAACAGCAGCCAGTCCAGCTCAGATGGCAGCTGCAAGGCTGGTGGGGAAATGGTGTTTGTGTATGAAAATGGCAAAGAGGGAGCTCGGAACGTCAGAACGTCCGAGCGAGTAACGCTCATCGTGGACAACACCAGATTTGTTGTAGATCCTTCCATCTTCACTGCACAACCAAACACCATGTTGGGCAGGTGTGTATCTTTTTTGGTTTTGGTTTTTTTCCCTTAGTCCCCAACTGTTAGAGAGAGCCATAAATCCTTTGTGGATATTTGAACTGTTTAAATTGCTGTTGGACTCATACTGCTGCAGCTGATTTTGCTAATATTTAATATTACCAGTTTGCCAACGTCTTTAAGTAAAAATCAAATACAACCTCTCTGGTTTTGGCAGGGAAGCCAAGAAATGTCTAGTACCTAGAGATGACAGCTGATAAATAAATTACCATTTTGTGATGTTCCCATTTCTTTCTGTCTTCCTGGGCACTGCTTCTTTGTTCAGTCTGCCTCATTCTTCCTCATTTTTAAAGTCAGATGCTTCGTAAAACAAAGTGGCATGGTGAGTGTAGACAGTTTCTTTCAAAACAGCATGGAGGGAAATCTTGAAGGAATTTATTTTGCTTAGTGGGCCTACCTTGACAGTGTTCAAGCTCAGCCCGTGTATCTTCTGAAATGTAAAATAATCAGTATAACAGCTCTGAGCCACTCAGCAGAAAGGTTGAATGCTCAAAATGATCAACAATTGAATGCAAGTCCACAATATGTGTGTAATGTTTTCTGTAGGAGCTGGAATGAGCAACATATTTAACATGTCTGCTTTGTTTGGTGGGAAAAGATTCAGTACTTGACTTGCTCAAATTCTGGTTGGTTTTGCCTTGTCCACACACAGAGGGCACCACTTAAAATCTTGCATCAAGAAAGAAAAGGAAAGTTTGTCTGTGTCACTTTGGATTTGGGTTTTTCATTAAAATTCAGCTATTTCTCAGCACACAAGGATATAATCATATTTACAATACATTTATATAAATCTCTCTGCCACGGCACAGGTAATAAATATGATTAAACGATTTCTGCTCTGTTTAAATCACCACAGTGTGGGATAAATAGTACCTGGGATCCCTGTTTTATGAAAAGTTGTGTGAGTCACAGAGAAGGCAAGAAATGCTTCTCTGTCTAAACTGTCAAAGGAAATAAATGGAAGTAAAATCAATAGAACTAAATAATTGATTTACAGCACTTGTATATTATACAAGACATGCATACATGTAAATATCCAGACAGACTGGAAGTGTACCAACTGAAATAAAACAATGAATTAGTTTCCTTTTCCATGCCCAGCCTCAGAGTAAGTGGTGCTGCTTAATGCACTGGATTTTTTGTGCATGTGTGATGGTGAGTTATTCTCCCTTTGGGACTGGTTCAAGGAACAAGCTTATTTTATCTTCTGCTAATTGAAAAGTAGGTTAATAAAGATATGGAAATACTGCTCTAACGTGCAAGTTATTTGTAAACCCACTTTCCCTCAATGTCAGCCTGCAGGACACCAAGCAGGAACAGCTTGGGAGGTAAAAGTAACTATAATAAGAATGCATTATTTGCCTTAAGCCTGTATCCTGTTCGACTGCCTTTTCTAAATATTTCTTGAAGAGTGGTCAGAAAAGACACATCAGATCATGAAGTGAAAAACATAATCCCATCTGAACAGAAAGCACTGCTTTTCCCCCACAGTTTCTGTACTATTTCTTGCATTTTATTTTTTCTTATTTACAAACAAGAAAACCATAGTAAGGAATTTTAACCCAAACTACTTTTGTTCTTGAGCAGGATGTTTGGATCAGGCAGAGAACACAACTTTACACGGCCCAATGAAAAAGGAGAGTATGAAGTTGCTGAAGGAATTGGTTCCACTGTGTTTCGTGCTATTCTGGTGAGTTTTTAGGGGAAATTCTGTTAGGACAAACAAGCACTATTAAGAAGTAAAACTTCTTGGTTTAACCCACCTTGCATATCTAGGTTTTGTGGAGGGTACAGATACTGCTCTTTATATTGTTTAGTAGAGTGGGGGAAAATGCTCGATACGAACTTTTTCCTAGACATGAACATGTGGATGGGGAGAGAAAAAGTACACATGAAAGAAACCAAAAATTACTGCTGCCAGCAATCAGTTCATCTTTTCCTATGCATTTAGTTCACCAAATTCAGGTATATTCTGCCCTTCTAGAGCTGAAATTAGATGAAACAGAATACTGGAAGTGAACTTCGCACAGCTAACAGGAGTAAAGCAAACTTCAGTCTGAGATGGAAGTGGCCCCTTGTTTAACACCCACACAAGGAAGTAGAGCTGCTGGACTGCTTTGTCAGCAGCCTTGGAATGGGAAGAGCTCAGTGAATATAGATAAAATACAGCAGTATTAATTATCAGTATTAATAGCTGTCACTTAAATTATGGTTTTAACCGGAACTCACTGCTCTGAATGCAACTCTGAAAACTGATAAATTTGAGGACAGGAGGATATACAAAGTTTAACATTTGTTGCTGTCTTATATTTTGGGGACTTTCTTTGTGGAGCAGCTATCATGAATGAAATGATGAGGTGTTGCTGTTGGTGGATGTTGTGCACTGTGTTTTTTCTTGGTGCATCCTGCAGGATTATTACAAGACTGGAGTGATTCGCTGTCCTGATGGCATATCTATTCCTGAACTGAGAGAAGCATGTGACTATCTCTGTATCTCCTTTGAGTATAGTACTATAAAATGCAGAGATCTGAGTAAGTACAGAGTTTATTAAAATAATTTGAATTACACAAATTGACTTAAGTGCGTGTGTGTTAATTCTAAATCACATCCTTTATTGAGATAAAGATGGCTGACACTACATGAATAAAATCCATCCCTTTTTATCTCTTATGTAATAAAGCCCTAAAACCAGTGGATTTATGTTCTTTGAAAAATAATGTCTGATATTTCAGCATCTGATTCTGTGCTGTGGTTACCCTGTGGAATACTTAGCTCTATGATTGCATTTGCGGAACACATACAGTATCATTCAGTGGCACCTTCTCTTGCAGAGGACAATTCTTTCAGCTCCTTGCTCAGGAGAAGGAGGCTGTCTCCCTGGTGGCAGTAGCACAGCTTTGCTGGTGGAGTGGGCTGCTCCAGGGTTCCCAGTGCGTGCCATTTTCTCTGGCTCCTTCCCCTGAGCACAGCCTGAGCCCTGGCCCATGCCTCTGGTTGCTGTGCTCTCTCTGTGTGTGCAGTGCAGGGCCAGCCTGTGGCATTCCTGCTGGGAGTGCTGTGCAGGACACCTGTGCCATCCCCAGCAGGGCCACCCACCCTGCCCCATGCCTGAGCTCTCTGTCCCTGCAGGGATTTAGCAGCTCCTGCCGTGAGGCCTTTGAGAAGCTTTGGTTTTAAGCTGCTGCTTATGAAACATGGGTTGTGTGCTCTGCTCTCCCAGCAACTGGCTTAAATTATGTTTCTTTTAGGAAAACCAAGAGCAGCCTTGCACAATTACCAAATATTTAGCAGTAGTAAAACATAAAGGAGGTCTCAAAGTCACTCCTCTGTCTGCTCAACAGTATGTCATTGTCTGCAGGACAGGCTGGTAAATGTTGAAACAAGGTCTGAACTTACATAAGCTCATAGACTAAGTGTCTTCACACCTGTCTGCAGTAATGCTACAAGATAAACCGACCTACTCTTTCTTATTGCTGCCTTCATCTCTTTACCAAGCTCTCAAATGTGCCTATGCTTAAAATTTTCTTCTAGGTGCTCTCATGCATGAATTGTCAAATGATGGTGCTCGCAAGCAATTTGAGTTTTACCTGGAAGAAATGATTCTCCCCTTAATGGTAGCCAGTGCCCAAAGTGGGGAGAGGGAGTGCCACATCGTTGTGCTGACAGATGATGATGTTGTTGACTGGGATGAAGAGTATCCCCCCCAAATGGGAGAGGAGTATTCACAAAGTAAGTTTATCCTCATTGTTCCCACCAAGCCATGCCATGATAGAGGTAGCAGTGAATGTGCTGATTTTAAACTTGCAGAGAAGTAAACCTCTTAGTTTGGGTAGTTCTGCTTAATGTTTTAATCCACAGAAGCATATGTTGCTTGTTATGTTCAAATGTAATTAAAAAGAGAAGTTAATTTTTATTATTAAAGTATTGTCAGCCAGTGAGGGGGAAGAAAATGCTTCTTCAGAATGAGATTGAGAAGAGAAATGGGTAGGAGTCATATTTACTGTGGGAGAACAACTAGAGGGTTTTTTTGAGGAAAAAAACAAGTGGTTTTGGAATATTACAGTTGGGTGGATGGTGAGCTTAAGCACCTGTAAATGGACTGTACTTCCCTGCAAGATGTGCACTCAACCCATTCCCCAGTATCTTCAGCTGTTTTTCTCTGAAGTTCTTCCCCCTCTTCTGAAATAGAAATACTGGAGTAAAGCAAAGCTGTGGAGAAGATAAACTTCTGTGATTTAAGGCTAGAAGGTTAATATTTGAATACAGGGATTTTTTTTCTCATTAAAATATATTTTTAGTTATTTACAGCACAAAGTTGTATAGATTCTTCAAATACATTGAAAATAGAGACGTGGCCAAATCTGTTCTGAAGGAAAGGGGGCTCAAGAAAATCCGACTGGGCATTGAAGGTAAGGGGAGCATTGCTTGTACTCTCCCTCTTTGGGCTTCAGGGTCTGCTGCACTTCTGTGCTTTCTCTGTAGCTGGACAAGCAGGGGGTTGGTGTTGTCTTTACTACTGAGGCTGGGTGGCAGAGTGGCCAGAGTGGAATGGTACCCACCAAGCAACAGATGCAGCTAGAAAACCTGATTATGTGCTCCAGACTGCCTTCATGACTTGCATCTCTTGCCCTTTGCCCTTTAGTTTCCACACAAAATCTTCTCTGTGCTTTGTTTGACGTAACAGTGCATTTGTACAGGTTTGGATGTTGTGTTCTCAGGCTGGTATCCTTTGGTGTGAAATGAAAAGTGTCGTGTTAAGTGGCAGGCAAACACTTTCTTTCAGGAAGTACAAAACTATCCAGTGGATCAGTGAAGTGCAAAGAAATACTGATCTGAAATAAATATCTTGTAAGTTAGGAGGCTGCTCTGAAAAATCTGAGTAATCTGATTTTTATTGTGAATGTAAGAACTGAGTTTCTTTGCATTACATTTTTCTTCCAATTGTTGACCCAGAATATTTTAGAATCCAGCCTTTATAATTAGCAGGATTTCTATCATTCACTCACCAAGTTGTCATAGTTACGTTTGTGATTTGCCAAGAAAAAGCAAATGCTTTTAACTGGTGAGCTCTAAAATAACTAATTTCAGCTGAACAAGGTGGGAGCCTTTTAGCTGAACAAGAACTGGCCCTGCCTCTAATGCTGGCTAATAGCAGATTATTTCTGCTGGCATTTCTTGGTTTGACAAGGGAGAGCTGTAGCACTAAACTGTGATGCTGGTGCCCTGTAGTAGTGTGTAAAATGGACATTATTGTTGGGGGACAGGTGACTTGAACACAGCAAAACCATCTGCATTGGCAGTGCCAACGGGTACTGTGCTCTGTGTACAGGCGGTGCTGATGGGGCTGTGCTCTGTGTACAGGTGGTGCTGATGGGGCTGTGCTCTGTGTACAGGCGGTGCTGATGGGGCTGTGCTCTGTGTCCCAGCTGTGCTGATGGGGCTGTGCTCTGTGTCCCAGCGGTGCTGATGGGGCTGTGCTCTGTGTACAGTCAATGCTAATGGGGCTGTGCTCTGTGTACAGGCGGTGCTGATGGGGCTGTGCTCTGTGTACAGTCAATGCTAATGGGGCTGTGCTCTGTGTCCCAGCTGTGCTGATGGGGCTGTGCTCTGTGT
>VXBQ01013714.1:52129-102261 GCA_013400175.1 Phainopepla nitens
AGTCAATGCTAATGGGGCTGTGCTGTGTACAGGCGGTGCTGATGATGCTCTGTACAGGCAGTGCTGACAGGGCTGTGCTCCTGCCTTCGCCAGGTTACCCCACGTACAAGGAGAAGGTGAAGAAGCGGCCGGGCGGGAGGCCGGAGGTGATCTACAACTACGTGCAGAGGCCGTTCATCCGCATGTCGTGGGAGAAGGAGGAAGGCAAGAGCCGGCACGTTGACTTCCAGTGCGTGAAAAGCAAATCCATCACCAACCTGGCGGCGGCGGCAGCGGACATCCCGCAGGACCAGCTGGTGGTGATGCACCCCACGCCGCAGGTGGACGAGCTGGACATCCTGCCCATGCACCCCGGCCCCGGCGGCAGCGAGCCGGAGGCCGAGGGCCAGAACCCCCCGCTCTGATCGCGCTGCCCCGCCGCAAGCATGCTCCTGCAGCGACCCAGCCCATAGCACACCGCAACGCCAGTTTCTCCATTGTGTCCCGGTGTTTAGGATATCGCAGCAGGGCCCTGGCACCGCCCCGGGGGAGGCCTGGCTGCTCTGGGAGGAGCACAGCTCCAGCGCTGGGGTCGGTGACGTTCGTGTCTGTGTTTACCAGTAGGTTTGTGACATTGGTGACTCGTGAGCTGGCCTGGCCTCGCTCCGCGGGCCGGGCAGCAGAGTGGGAATTGATAGTAGCACTTTACAAATGGTTGAGAAATGGAATTTGAAGCCATTTTTTATAAATGTATTGCACAATACTAACAAAGTGCTTCTATCAAAGGTATTAACTGTACATAGTTTTGCTCTGAATAGATTGACCCTTTTAAAGTTATTGTATATGGTTGAGCACAAAACTACTTACTCCTGGGTTTTTGGATTGAGGACGTGATTCAATGACCCATGTAACATCTTGTTCGAGTTCTTTAGTGAATTTTTTCACTTGTTTGCAGCGTGAGCCATGTTCAAAAATTGTGAACAACGGACAGGGGCTTTATCTTAAATTCTGCCTTACCTTAAGCTGTTCACAAATATTTATTTAATACATTTTTCATAAGTGTCATGAAATAGGAAAATGCAGATGGTTCAGTCTTCATTTATTAATGATTGTAAACAAGTTTTTCATGCAAATAAAGTTTCCATTATTTTAATGGGCTCGAATTATCTGTGAATTATGAATTTTGCAGGTAGTTGCTTTTCTTTCCTCAGGGGAAGGATGGTTAGTATTAAGTGAAAAACAAGTATTTCTTAAAGATAATCAGCCTATTTCAACGCATCGATCCTGTTTCGCAGGATAAGCACAACAGGCCCCAGGATTGTGTCCTTGCTTCTCAGGATAAACCTGAGTAAGTAACAATAGCTTCTCTGGGAATTTACTGTTGGGACAAAGTCATGTAAGTTAGGTAAGGCACTGGCTTTACTCCCTTATCACCCAAGGCTAAAGAAATGATAAATACCAAGTGCTTCTAGCATGCACCTTCAGCAGGGTTTTATCAAATTTATTTATCAAAGTAAATGCTCCATCTTAGAACAAGGGAAACATTTATTTTAAAAATATTTAACTGTCTCATACATTACACTTTAACAATATTTATAGTAAAGGATTCTTACAAGAAAGAATAAACAGCTTTATGGTACAATTAGTATAAGAAATATCCACATGGGGACTGTTTTGCAGTGTAAAAACACACCATACATCTGAAATGGTCATTTGCATATAAAAGCTACCACTGATGCCAGTGAGTTGCACAGTGATTTAAAAAAAATTTCAAACAACAGAATCCAAAATATACAAGTATCGCAAGCTATACACAGCTAACCAAATCAACACAGAACACTGTAGCAGGTTATTCCACTTTGTCTGAAGTTACACATGGTAGGATGAGTCGCGTTCTGACACAGCTTTTATGAAGTTCCCACATAAAAGCCTCTCAGTCCCACGAGTTTCACAGGCTGCAGAGCTCGCCCAGGAACTGCACTTGGCTCTGGGGTGCGGGGTCACTTACAAGGGCCAGGGCAGGTCGCTGAAGTCCACGGGGCCGCCGAGCCCCGCGTCGGCCTCCAGCAGGCTCATGATGACCGCCATGGCCGCCTCGTCGTTGCTGGGGCTGCTGGAGCCCTGCTCCGTGTCGATCATGTCCATGCCCATGTGGGAGTTCTCCCCTGCAGGGACACAGCACAGCCAGCAGCTCAGGGCCTGCTCCCCTGGGGCAGAGCAAGGGCTTGGAGCCCAGGCTGCGCTGCCAGGGATGCTCCGGGTGCCCGAGGAGGGACAGTGGCCACCACGCCTCACAGGGACAAGCTGAGTGCCAGGCTGCACACACAACACTGCATCAGCATCTGGCGAGCAGCTGAGCTACTTCACACTGACTCAGCAACACCAAAGAGGCTTCCAAGCACCACCAAAGGGAATTGCCAGTGTAAAGGAAGTCTACAAAACAGGCTGCCAGGTGCCTTCTGGGGCACACGGAGTGCTTGGCTGTGGGCTCTGTGCCTCAGCCAGAGCCTCCAGATGGTAAAAGCAAGTTACTGCTAAAACCAAAGGTCTTGTTGCAGTGTCCATGTGTGTTCAGCTGGGAGTGAGGGTGTTCAAGTGTGACTTCACTTACCCAGGATGGAGGAGTTGTCGGAATACGGGTACCCAGAATTATCCTGGATTTGCCCAGACAGCAGCCCAGCTGAAGAAATGTCTGGAGTGCCACCATTCAAGATCTTCAAAGAACAAACAATACAGAAAGAAAGAAAACTTGAAAGAACAAAAGAAAACAAAAGCTCTAAAGCAGCATGAAATGACGCGTTAAGTCTTAAACTGTTCTACACTGGAATTTTTAATATAGGGTAGATGGACTTTCCAAAATAACTCTGTGGTTTATAACAATCTTCTAAACAAGGAGAAATATCAAGGGGGTGCTGCAAACACCCAACCCTCCACCTGTGTTTCCCTTTATGCCATGCCAGCAGCCCCTATTCTATGGACATGTTGAATACTGCAGGGCAGAAGAAGAAAGAATAACCATTACTAGATTTTTAACTCTGTTCCAACTTGGAGTTCTAGTTAAAGATCAAAGAGAGCTGGAAATAGACAGAAATATCTACTGTCTGTTGCAGTACAAGCAATTCTTACAAGCAAGTCATCATTTCTGAGGGAAAAAAAGGTTAAGTAAGTCTGAAGCAGTGCATAAGGATGTGGGTAAGTGTTCTTGCTCTGGATAAAACTTCCATAAGCATTTAGAGATTGCTGGAAGCAGCCAGGACAAGAATTCAGGTGGCTCAGTGCTGGTAATGGCACCTGAGTGCTACTCAAGCAATCTCAGAGCAAGGCAGGTGCACTGTTTTGAGTTAAAAATAACCTCTCAGTGCCCAGGCAAGCACCGAACTGTCCTGGTTTGTGCTACAGCAGCACAGGAACGCCAGTGGTATTCACTCGGGCACAGCCAGTGCTCCAGTGCCAGCACTCCCAGCGTTCACCAGCACGGGGTGTCAGAGAGTTTTTGGAGGGTGGAGAGAGATGAGGAGAGCTGTTCCTTGCAGCTCCGCTGAAAAAATACAACCTAAAGGGCAGGTGAGAGTCAAACACTGCTGGTGTTTGGGAAGTGCTGCTCGCTGCCCTCAGGCAGAGTCTGTACAGGGCTTGTGGCCACTGCAGGGTTTTGGCTCGGTCCCTTTTCCAGCCCAGCACCCAGGAGCTGTTCCCTGAGCACAGGCCCACATCCCCTGCTCTGACTGCCCCCAGACTGGGGGGAAACTTGTTCCCTTTTATATCCCTCCTGGCGAGGATGTGTCGGGTGGGGGGGTGCTGGTGATGTTTAGGGGACTTGAGCCACAGCTGGAAGGTGATGATCCTCTTATCCTAAAAGATGCGTAAAACAGGGCATGGATTAACAAGCAACTCAGAGACTTGGAGTTTTAAATGCTGACTTCAGTATCAGGCGCCAGAAGATGCTAAAAGCATGAGCTTCATTTTTGTAATCTCCCTCTTTCAGTGCTCCTCACACCAGCAGGAACAGCAATGCTGTTATTTCCAGCCAGACCAACAAGCCTGTGTGAATCCAGCCTGCCTGGTCTGCAAGCTTTACCTCCTCCCTGTTTTGTTTTTTTTCCCCCTGGACAGCCTTCACAGAGTCAGAAGGAGAAGGTCCTGGCTGCTAAGGAAAGCCTAATTTTTGAGTATTTTACTTCAAGTTCCACCAGCTGAGAGTTCCAGCTGCCTCAGTCGCAGTAAGTCAGACTCCTCCAGTGAGCTCCTGCTACAAAAGTCCACTGGACACTGGATTGTTTGTAACTGCTCAAATCTACATTGTTCACTTCCATTTTCCACGGCTTGATCAAACATAATGAATAATGTATTGACTGTAGAACCAACAAATCTCCAGACTAAAGGGAGGAGGGGTGGTTACAGAGAAAAGCAATGGAAATGGGAATCTTCTCCTTGGCAGAGTTCCCCTGGGAAAGCTGAACAGAAGGCAGCTTTGGAAAATAGTAACAGCTGCTGAAAAAGGACTGGAACTAACCCAGGGTCTGAACTGAAATGCAAACATGGGTGGTAACTGCACTACTACACTCACTTGGGCTAATTAAATGTTTTCCAGCTACTAAAAGGGATGGTTAAGCTTCAAAGTATTGGCTCAGCCATGTTTTTCTTCTTTTCCTCTTTCCCCTTTCTCCTATTCCTACAGAGAGGAATGAAGCCTTAGGGATAGGTCTGCTGCTGCCTTAAGTGAGGATGGAGGGAGTCTCCTGCCTGCAGCAGGAACAAAACTGGGAAACAGACTGAATGTGTTCCTGGACTGCAGCTCAGTCTGGTTAAAGTGCCACCACTAAACCCCTTTTATAGGAAAGGCAACACAGTTTTCAAGAGGAAATCCGTGAGGAACAGGGCTTTTTAGCCAACAGAAATGAAGTGGCACCCACTGAAAGCAGCTGCTCACACAGGTGAGAACACAAGAAGCAGCTGTGGATCCCCACAGTCCCTCGGTGACCCTGTGCTTGACCCAGCCCCACATCCTGACTGCCATGGGAAGGCCTCAGCATTGCGTCCTTGTTCCAAGAGCTGCAGGGGAGCTGCAGAAGCTCATCAAGCACATCTAACAACTCCAAAAGCATCTGAGCGAATGGATTGCATGAAAACAAACATTGCTGTTTTGGCACACTGTCAACAGCTTTGGCATTTGGAGGTTGTGCCACTCACAGCCTCAAGTCACTGGGAAAAGAACAGTCTGGAATGGATTTATTTCTAGGTGGCTGCTCTTTTTAACTCCTGTTTCTGGTAAACAGGCCATCATCATCACCACTGAAAAAAAAAAGCCAGTATCAGTCTTCTGCAACAGGAAGCTGGAAGGCTGTAACTTCACGCTTTCCCTGTGGGGGCTGACTGCCTCAGGAACAGGAATCTGTAGCTGTCTGAAACACAGTTGGATCATTCCTTATGCAGCTTGAATAAATTGTTCTTTCAGAGGAAATTAAGGAAGTCTAAATCCTCTTAAAGAACAGTAATAAAACAACTTCACACCATTTTCTCTCACCTGTGAATCTCCATGATTTCTTCTGCAATCATCCTCCCTATTTTACCTGCCCCAGCTCTTGTTCCACCTGGAATTCCAGGCACAGTGGGATGAGTCCTTTTAGGGCCACCTGAAATGAGCAGAAATTTTAAGGTCAGAGAAAAGTTTGCAAACTTCTCCACAGGCAATTGTGTTCAGGCTTTGAGTGGCTGCAGGACCTTCTGAACTGGATTTATTGACAGTTCCACCAACTGGTGAGTGCCTTCAAATGGATGAGAAGCTCTGGCTTGCACTGAGCTGTTCTGGGTCTCAGATGTCCCTCTGTGCCAGCAGGGACAGAACAGACCCCAACTCTTTTAGAATCTGGCTGCTCTCTTTCAGAATTGAGCATCTCGTGCTACCTTTTGTCCAGATCTGGTACAGAATGGCTTTGTCAGACCTGCCCTACTCTGTGCCCAAACAGGCTCTTCTCCAAACAACTTTGTTTTCTGCTTTGTGTGAAGAACCTGCCAGTGCATATTCCATTCAATAAGCCCAAGGTACCTGATGACTGCAAGTAAAGTCTCTGCAGGAAACTGCAGGAGTCTAAAAAAGTGGAGGGAAAAGTGAGGACTGGCCAGTTAGGAGCTGTTACTGGTAATGTGATTTCACACTTGCACAGCACTTGGGAGGTTTTCAGGAAAGAGCCTGATGTACTCCAAGCAGAGAAAAGCCCACACTGAAAGGGCAGGAAAGGCCTCAGCATTGCTTATCCAGAATGGATAATTGCCTGCTTCTGGAAATGCATATTTAACAACAGCAACCCTCAGCAGGCGTGGCTCAGAGCCAAAGCTAAACCTCATTTTCCTTAGGATATTAAGCAATCCCAGTAGAGAAGGGCAGCAAATGTGTGCAGGCGAGACGAGCTGCTCCCAAGGCACGCCAGCCAGTGACTCCCTGAGCACAGGAGTTACCTTCTCCAGCCTGCAGCACGCTGTCCATGCTGTGAGGGGACGCTGCCAGCTGGGGAAAGGCTGCGTCCCCGCTCTCCAGGACCGTGGTGCTGTGGAGTGCAAGGATCAGAAAAATGAGTGAGAGAAAACCTTGGAGGTAGAAAACCCTACCAGTGATTAAAACCCAAGTCATGCAGACAGAGCTTCAGCATGGAACGCTTCAGGGTTTCAGCAGTGTGTGAGTCAGTATCACCCCTGTGACCGATACCAGGGCTGGATAAACAACAGAAATCAACCACCCTGTTCCTCCCTGTTGGGGTCCTCAAAGTGTGCAGTGCAGGATCCCAACAGATTCTCTCAGCACAGAACTCCGCTAGAGCTATTATTCTGCTGAGAAGTCACCTCAAGAGAAAGGAAAATGGGGGGAAAATACCTACCAAGAGCAAAGAAATGCACATCCCTTAAGTTCCTACAAAGACTGAATCCCAGCTATTTCCAAAGAAAGAAAATATTTATTTTCTGCATGCTTTAACAACGAGAAATTAAATTACTGCAATTGTTAAACTAAGCCCCCTCTTCCCGGGGTGTTATCTGGAGAAGACACCTATTGTCACACAGAAGGTGTGCACATATTTAGGTCAAATCTCACATGAGAAAAGGGCAAAGCAATGGGCATTCCCAGGCACCTGCTGAGGGAAAAGCACTTACGAAACAACTGTGTTTGTGGAGACAATATATTCTACTTCTTTGGTCCAAGGGTTCATGAAACTGAACCAGCGACTCCGCAACGTAATAAAAGAGCCATCTTTTATTTTAAACTTGTAGCAGTTTGTTGTAATTTTTTCTCTTGTCTGCAAAACTGAAGACAGGCAGAAAGCAAGTCATTTGTGTCAAGCAGGCACCACAACATCAATACAGCCAATTAAAACCCAGTTAATTCCTCCCAAAATCCCTCAGGAAAAATGCTATTCCTCCCTCATCCCCCCTCACCCATCCTGAACCTCAAATATTCCCCACAAATCCATGCAAGTCTAAGATAATCAGTGTTTGGCACATACAGCACAATGCTCTTGACTAAAGCATTTGCAAATGGCAATACCCAAATCTTTTCAAGTCTGTTTGGTTTCCTTAATACACAACAGCTGTTCCCAATATTTGGAACAAAATTTCTTTTCTGAATTATTAATAACCGTACCTTGTCTGTGACATTCTGCAAGATGTGCTATATCATCTTGATGAAAATATTCATAACACGAAGTACCTAGAAGTTCCTGGGGTAAGTATGCCAGGATGGCTGTTGCCCTGGGGAAGGGGAGGGAGAGGAAGAAAGTAAAGAGAAAGGAAAAAAAAATCTTTTCAAGTTGAAGTATTAGTCAGAGATTCCTAAAGCTCACACTGAGGCTGGGTAAGGCTCAAGTAATGCAGAAAAGAATTTTTGGCTTAGAAGGCAAAATAAATTCCTTAAGAATACTATTTTTAATTCTCAGGTAATTAAAAAAGTACCTAACACCCAGAGTCCTCAGGTATTACATCTAACCTACCACCACCAGAGAGAATGTAAGACTTTCTAAATAGCTTTGAAGATTTGCTGTAATTTGGAGAATTTAAGCCTTAAAAAAGCCACAAGATAACACAAGCTTTCTGTATAAAGTGCCACTGCAAAACAGACATCAAAGGTTTGGAGAACTCAAGAATGGGACAGAGCACCACCACACCAAACTCAACTTGGATTTTGTGTGTTTCTTAGGAGAAAATTGAGGGAGAAGTGACAGTTCCTTGAGGAAACAGAAAGAAGTGTCACAATTCCAAACTATTCCAATGCAAATTAAACATGAAGGGCAAAAAGGAACAAAACTAGGTAGACCAACACCTCCTCTGCCGTCTCAAAAAAGCCCAAATTAAACATTATAAAATGCAGAAATTAGTACATATTAATAATTATGAATAAGAACAGAAGGAAAAAAGCTGAAGCACAAAATCCGTAGTATTTCGATGTGGGGCATTTTTGTATGTTCCCAAACACACCAAGAGAATTCAGCACCAGCTGAGGACACCTCAAGTCCTCCCTGACAGAGAGATTGAAGCCCTCAGCCTTGCAGAAGGAAACAAGAATTGAAAATTCCTTTTGCCTGGTGAGCCTTATCCCAGAACATTTAAAACTCCAAGAAAACTCATCAAAGCAATCTCTAAGAGAACCACAAAGCAGCAAAACCAATCCTATCTTTAAAATGGAAGAGCTGGGAACCAAGTCCAGCTCATTGCAGTATTTTTCCAAGAACTTTAGTAACCAAGGCTTTTAGCAGCACTGCTGTGGTGGGACAGCCACCACAGATGGGAACAACCAGCATGAGCAGCAACAGGTAATTTGTCAACCCTTTCCTTTTTACAGCAGGATGGACGGACGCTGTGGAAAGGAGAATCTGCACCAAATTACAGACATCAACAGACTGGGTGCATTCAATATCTGACCATCTTCTATTATGCAAGGAAGGAAATTGTTTGTGTCCTTCTGCAATTTCATCCTGTATTTACTTTCTTCCTCAGCTCGCTTCTCTAACTTAACAAGGCAGCTCTGAATACTGAAGCTGTATCTGATGACATCTGCATAGATAATGAACTTAATTTTACTCTCAAATTCACTGCACAGACCAGTTAGAAGTCCTGGATAAGTAAGAGGAGAGATGATTCTCTTTAAAACTCTGCTCTGTGTAGCTGCTGTTCCAACAGTGAATGGTTAAGCAGTTCCCTGGCTGTGGCAGCCCAGCTAATTGGCACCTAATGCAAAGCAGTGCTTCTCCAGGGACCATGCAATCCATGAGGACAGAAAGGGAGTTTAGGAAGTGTTTCCTTCCTGAGTTCCTTGGACAAATGATAAATGAACAGTGCAAGTCTATAAGAACAAAACAACCTGACTTGGAAATAAATGGTTTTCAACTTTTACAAGTGCCTAAATATTCTCCAGGAGAAGCAAGGATCATTGGATGTCAACTTCAGGTCTACAGATGAGGCTTTCTTCTAAATAAACTCCCTTTCAAAGAGCCCTTTGAAGTAGAGAATAGACATCCCAAGGACTGTAAACAACAGCTGGAAAGCAATTCAATAAAAGCATATGTGTTTAAATCCAATGGGTCAACACTTTCTGAGTCTCATTATTTTAGAAATGCCTCAAAACAACACATCAGGGGAACATGTCTGATCTTTTGAAAATAAAACTTATCTTTATCAAGACAGAATGGCATTTTCTGAGCAACAGACAGCTACCAATGCTCCCACAGCTCTCACAGTGAGCACAGCTCCAAGCACTCAGAGTTGATATTTTCAAAAGCTTTCTATCAAATTAAAACCCAAAACACCCAACCTAACTAAAACCCACAAACCCAACCACTCCAAAACAGACAGGTAACATTAAAAAAATAAAATATTCTCCATGCTGCACTTCCTTCCATGAGTATCCTCTGCATGATTATCCTCTAATAATAGTTATTATTGGTTTTTTTACCTTGTTATACATACTGGTAAAGAACTGTTATTCCTACACCCATATCTTCACCTGAGAGCCTTTTTCATTTAAAAATTATAATAATTTGGAGGGAGGGGTTTTCCAAGGGAGGCTCCTGCCCTTCCTAGCAGATACCTGTCTTTTAACCCAAGACATGAAGAAAATTCACGCTATTTCTTTTGGAAAAGGAAAGAATTAGGCTTTTAGATAATAAATTGATGTTTGAAAGCAGATACCACACGGGAACAAGTTCTCAAAGTGTTTCCAAGAGATAACCCTTATGAAAAGCTTTCCTTCTTACAAACAAAAAGGGTCACAGAGAGAAGCATTAATCCAGCAGAATGTGTCCTAGTAAATAGTTATGTAAGTGTACATGCTAGCAAAACCTAGCTCAGCCTCTGCAGTCTCTTAACTGCGTGGTGTTTGCAAGAGGTTTCAAGTAACAGAGGGAGCAATTTAGGGTCCAGTTTCAAAATATTTTCTTCCAAAGATTACACACATACATAACCCCCTAATTAATTGGTACAAATGATCCTGGCGTTATTCTGCCACATTTTTGGAAGTTTGGGGGATTTTTTTTAAATTTAATCAATCATACGGGATAAATGCATAGTAACAGCTTTGAGCTCCAGCTCAAAAAAAGCCAACCTAGCTTGCAGTAAAAAACCTAAAAAGGGCTGCAATTTCTTTTCCCAGTGGTATTTACACTGCTGCAAGGAAAGCTGTCTGTGAGGCAGTGCTGGACAGTGACCTATGGTGGAAGTTGTTAGGGGTGTTATAAATAACTACGTAGTTATTGGCTTTTGCTAGTATATATTGACTTTCGCAAATTATTTTGATATAGTACAACTTAGAATCACTTTTAAATGCTTTCGATGTAATATAATTTGTCAACTTTTGTGGCCAATGCCCTGGCCCTGTGTAATTTATCTATGTTAGTGTGATAAATACATTATAGTTTAGGCTCTTGCAAAATACTAAAATAAAGATTATGTGCTGTGTATTAACTGCTGCAGAAGTAGTTAACACTTTTATAACCAATTGACAATGGTAACAACAACTCAGATAGTTCTGTGAAACAGATAATGGTGATTTAATGTACTTGAAGAATATCCTATCTGAATAAGATAACATTGAAAAGAACCAGGACACCAAGAGAAAAATTTACCACTGACTCTCCGGTTATCAGGAAGTGTCAAACAAACAGAACAGAGCCTCGAGAAGAAATAAAAGATATTGATTTCATCTACAGGATGGCATGAAGACAAGTCAAAGGTTAAAACCAAGCAAAAGAATTCCTGGAACATGTAAACTCACAGGAATATTTGAATAAGTATAACCCTCATGAATATGCATTTAACCAATGTAATGAAAAATTGTATAAGAAAACTGTTTTAAGCTAACAGTGTGCTTCTGGCAGTTTGCCAAGCACCCCAGCGCTGGATATTGTCCCTTTCATCCCTTATTAAACTTTAGAAAATTTTAAAAAGAGTGAGGCTCGTTTCTCGCAGGGGAACTCTCACCTCTGATCGACAAAGACGAATTTCCCGTCGATGGCGTGCCGGGACACGTACTCGGTGGCCTTCACCCGGATCTCGCCGTTGGCCGGCTGCGGGACCACGTGCGGGTGCAGCCTCCCGATGGCCACCAGGCAGCTCAGATTACAGCCCTCGTTATCCGGCTCGTTGTCCTCGTCCAGCCCCATCTTTGTCGGAGGCCAGCTTTTTAAGTAGCCTGTGCTATGAATAGTGCAAAAGCTTTTGCGGTCTGCTGTGAAAAAAAACCAACAAACAAACAAACAAACAAAACCAAATAAAAAACAAACCAACAAAACGCAAGAAAGCAGTTAAGTCGTGGATACAGCTTTGGAGAACTTCAACTCAGTTCTGCTAATAATGCACCTCCTCTCTTATGCAGGTGTTAAAAATGACCAGTTAGTGCTAGCTTTCACATGTTGTTATTGATCATAAATATTTAGATATGGTATAAATTATAACACCTTTTAGCTGCTTGTTAATATAATTTCTCAGCTTAAGCATGTATTGTATTACTTATAGAAATAGTAGTGTAATAAATATAATATCTATGTGTCAAATATAGAAACAGTAATGGGATGAATAGACTTTAACAAAACATAAGAAGTGAAAAAGCTTTTGTGTAACTAAAAGAACTGTGTAAGATCATCCATTAACTGACCAGCCCAAGCGATAAGGGGACAGTGACACAAGACAGAGCACCAGAGAGGATGGGAGTAAAACTCATAATTTTTTTTTCTTATCAAGAAGAATAAATTCACGAGAAGAAATGAGATTTATTGATGTCATACAGATAAGCAAAGAAAACTCATTATTTTTATCAAGAAGAATGTAAAACAATAATAAATTCACAAGAAGAGATGAAATTTATTGGTGTTATACAGATAAGCAAAGATAGGAAAAACTTAAATACAAAGAGCTACTGTAACTTCTAGGAATGTTTGAATAATGTATGGAGTAATGAATATGCATGTAATCCCAGCAATTTACCTGTATATAGAGACCTGGATTTTAACTGCTCGTGCCCTTTGACCGTGGTCAGAGGCACCCCAGCGCTGGAAATACTGTCCTCTTCTTATACTATTACTATTATTATTATTATTAAACTTTTAAAAATTCTACGTAGTGAGCTCCGTTTCTCACACAGGAAATTTGGGATACTCTTCAGAAAGGAGGGGCTGGGGGTGTTCAGCCTGGAGAACAGGAGGCTCAGGGGTGACCTTATCCCTCTCTAGAGCTGCCTGACAGGAGGGTGCAGCCAGGTGGGGATCAGCCTCTGCTCCTGGGCACCGAGTGACAGGGTGAGAGGACACGGCCTGGAGCTGCATCAGGGGAGGGTCAGGTTGGACATCAGGAGGAATTTCCTCTCAGAAAGGAATGTTAAGCATTGGAAAGGGCTGCCCAGGGAGGTGGTGGAGTCGCCATCCCTGGAGGTGTTCAAGAAGTGACACAGCACTCAGGGCCACGGCCTGGCTGACAAGGGCATGTTTGGTCAAAGGCTGGGACTCACTGACCTTGGAAACCTTTTCCAGCCTTAATGACTCTGTGATTCTAAGGGATTTTTCGGCACTTCTGCTGTAATGCAGCTAATCTGAGACAATCCAATAAACAATTTATCTTGGCAAAACCACTGTTTATGCTGAAACACCACATAGCTCAGACCAAGGTTGCTTTTGGTAATTTTGAGCAGAAATTGCATCACATTTTATTATTTCAGCAAAGGAGGCAAATAACTCAAAGGAATGTATGAAGAAATTAGTAGATTAATAAATATGATGCCTCTTTCCTCTTAACCTGAGGCTCCTACAAAACCCATGTTTGGCAGAACATACACTGTCTGGGGTGTACAGGGGACAGCTGTACACAGGGGTGATGAAGATTTGCAATGGCCACTAAAAGGCAGTAGCCAAAAGAATTCCTGTTCCTCAGACTGAGCAAGCCTGAAAACTCCAAGGAAGATGACTTTCATAGGCAGATGGAGTAAAAGGCTTATGCCAACTACACAAACTGGCTTCCTCAGCAGTGAGCACAAAAGCAGGATCCAAGGCTGAAGCTGAACCGGAACCTCACAGGGAGCCAGAGAATACACCAAAATTGCCTCTGTTGTCTTGCTGTTTGTCTTTTCACTTTAACTAACACCAAATGTATTATTCACAGAACTAAAGAAGAAACCTTCACATTTGGGCTAAATATATATTCATGCCTAGAATAATAGCCTGCAGAGGAGAAAACATTACCTACACTGCTAATGCTACGATCAAATATTCCAGGTGTAGAAATGCCATGTTTCCAGTACGCAGGATGTACCAAGCCCACAGATGATTTTAGAATTTCACTCATTTTTTGAGGTGGATATCCATCCACACATCACTGGGCAAATATGGAGCAGAGAACAAGGAACAGCTCCCCTTTACTGGAGACATTGGCCAGGTGGTCACAACTGAAAGTGATCTGAACAATGTCTGAAGATGATGGAATAGCCCCCCAGAACTCTTGGCACAAATGCCTGAAAAAGTTTCAAGAAAGCAGAGTCAACAATTTGGCTTTAAATGCTTACACAGGTGTGTAAGATATTGGAGGGGGGCAAGGGGGAGTTTGAAGAAGTCACAGACCTAGACATAGCTCAGAATCTTAGTAAGAAACGTCAATAAAAGCAGAAAATTTAACCACTGCAAACGAGCAGTATTAAAAAAATACCCTGACAGCCTTGGTAATAAAAGCATGATGGTTACCTTTCTTCTTGGAACAGGTTGAAGGGAAATCCTTGTCCTCTACTTTGACGGAGGGCCTGTTGCACTTCATCCTGCAGAAGAAGGAGCGCCGTGCTCCGGAGCAGAGCCGTGAGGGCCCAGGCGCGATGTCCGTCTTGACCGGCAGGCCGGCTGCGCCAACAGCGAGGGAGGGAGAGTCAGCTGCACAGGGAACTGCCCCATAAACCCCACCCCACCATGCTTCAGCCTCACTGGGCCTTGCACCTCCTGCACTGGAGGTTTTGATGTGTGACTGTGCAGGACCCAGCTGACCATACCAACGCTACAAACTTCTGACTCAGATTTCTGCTGTTAGAACACCGAGGCAAGCTCAAGAACATGGGGTTCTGAATGCCAAGATCAGCAAGAGGTTGGACAAATCCACACAAGGCCTGTGATAAACACTGCAGTTTCTCTGAACTGGTTAAAAATAGAGAGATTACTTTTCCCTAACCAGAGCAGAATTCCATACACAGTCACTCGGGAGGCTCCTGACCATTCCGAGTGGCACTTTTCTATCACAGCACCTCCCAGAAAATATATATATATGCATATAGAGCAGAAGAGCCCCAAGGACACTCCAGGGACAGGAGGAAAAAAGGTGGCAGGGACCCACCCAGGAAATGCAAATTCCCAAGTCCTCCAGTTATGTCTCAGAAGGCTCTCTTGCCTTGCAGAAGTAAGTGCACTAACAATAAATCCTGACCTTTATCATATTCTCACAGGAGATTCTTTTCTGTGGGAATACCAACTAAAACACATCCCTCTGGTACCACTAGGGCTCCGGGAAGACATGGCATGCATGAGGAACACAAGTATCAGCAAGGCCAGTGCTGCAAGGGCTGATGGAGGACTTAAATCACACAGCAACTTTTCCACAGCCTGCCATCCACTCCAGCCATGTCTGCATGGGGATATGTAAAATCAAGCAGCTATTAACACGAACAAAGGCCTTGTGGGCTTTTAACATAAGGAGGAAGACAGCAATTCCAACACTTTAGTGGGAATCCCTGACAATTCCACTGAAGTGAGGTGATCTCCAGGAGGTCAGGCTGCCCTGCACCACATGCCCTCCAAACTGCTGCACCGTGGTGTGAGTACAAGCTGTGCTGAGTTACTCATGCCAAGACAAAAATAAATATGTGCATACATCCTCATACTCTTCACCAGTATGAGTTCTTGAAATTCTACCAATCCGTCTATCATAGCAGATGGGAAAACTGTAATTCATAGTATTTATTTTTGCCCTAACTTTGTCAGAGGCATTAAAAAAAAAAAAAAAACAAACCAAAAAAAACCCAAAAAACAGGAGGCAGTACTGGATATTCATGCTTGACAACCGATGAAACCAGGAGCCAGAAAAAACTTCAGCTGATTCTGCTGAAGCCTCCAGGCTCCCTGCCCTCAAATGATCTCTCTCAACTTCAGTTTCTGAAGTTGAGCTGGTGGCTTCTGTGAGCTGCGATCCAGGAGATTTCTGCTCCTGACAAGCAGGAGACTTAATGACCTGGAAATCTGCAGTTGCAAGATACCACCTTCCACTTAAGCAGTGCAGACTCCTGTTATGAGAGGGAATTAAACACCCACTCACCCCAAGAGCAGCAGAGATACAGAAGTACTTTAAAATACCAGAGTGGAACAGAGCTAAGAGACATGGCAGAAAATGATTCCAAAGTTAAAAACCTTCTGAGACAAAGGCTGGGTCACTGATGGCAGTGGCAATAAGCAATAATTAAGTACACAATAAAAAAAGAATCCTCTATCTTGGCTGACAGCTAAGGACTACCAAGATAATACAGAGTGTATTCTGAACATTTAGAATGATGGATTAGAACAAATGCTTCATATGTTCTAATGGAAAAAGTTAAAGCTTTGATGCCTGGAAGAGGGAGGACACCTCACAGGTGAAGCCAGTTCCAGTAATGCCTCTGTGCCACAGTGCATGCCAAACTCAAAAACTCAACAGCTTCCAGGTACCCGTTTCACACTTTTTTTTTTGTTTGTTTGTTTTTTCCTGTCTTTAAGCTACAACTGCCTTGGCATGAGACAATCCAGACAGCATCCCCCCACATCTCCACTTCTGACTTGAGGCAAAGCCCCAGCAGCAGTGACCCCAGATGACATTTTTCCCAAAGGTGGTAACACTCACTTTTTGCATCTATGAGTCTTTCTCGTGGTGCAGTGTCAGAAGAAGAGAGCTGCTCCTTGACTTTGGCAATGTCTTTAGGATGGAGATAATCAAATAAACTTTGACCAATCAAGTCATTCTGTAGAGATTGAACATTCAGTCAAAAAGTAAAATAATGGCTCAGTATATTTTCTTCATTTTAGCACCCAGTATGAACAATCCTTTTACATATAGGTGTAACCAAGATCAACATCCAGATGCAGCCTCATTGCAGGGGGTTTGGACTGGATGACTTTTAAAGGGTCCCTTCCAAACAAACTATTTTATAATTCTGTGATTTGATGGAAGGCTTTCTCTGGGTCTTGAAGTTATGACTACATCACTAAGTAATTTCTGTCATCATTGTCAGTAAGAGTTCTGCAGAACTGGCATGCTCGATTCCCCTCCACGAAATATGCTGGTTTCTACTCAGTCTTACTTCTTCTTCCACACATTTGAATGAAAAAAAATCCTAATTGCAAATGTTCTCTTTCATTATTTACATATGAATAGGTATTTAGTATATACCTAACTAAAGGCTGGCTGAAGAAAGCTTTTGAAGCTAATACAGGTTTTAAATTTGAGGAGGAGTGCAGATGACAGAAAGAATGAAGATTATTTACACAATACATGGTCCAAGTTAAGCCTTATGTTGAGATATATTAAAAAACTAGCTTTGGTATAACTGCTTTCCAGTTTCCATCAGTAAACATGCAAGCAAAACCAGAACAGATAGAAAGAAAACGAAGTTAAAAAATTCATATGAAGCTACTGGAAGAACCCCAGACTGATGCTTCAATATTTGCTTACACTCCCAATTAGGTAATGCTTTTGCAAGCCTGAGGGTAAATCCTTGAGCAGAATGCATCAATCAGTGAATTAAATTTAGTTCCTTTTCACCTCCTTGTTTTGAATGGAAACCAGAAACAATCTTCTCTAATGACATGGCAGTGAAAAGCTCTCTCTCTTTGCAACACTTCTCAGCTTTCAAGACAGACTCTTCTCATATCTGTCCCCCAGACAAAGGCATAACCATCAAAAAGCTCTCAAATATTTTAAGACCTAATGTACTTAAAATGGAAAAGAATACCTGACTGTAGTTGAGGATCTTGAAGACAGATTCTGAAACAAACAGTATCTTTCCCCTGTCACAGCCCACAACAAAAAGAAATCCATCTGCTGCCTAATTGGGAGGGGGAAAAAAAGTCAAATCCCAAGTTATACATCCTTATTGCATCGTTATAACCTTTAAAAACACTCTGTGTACAGCAGAATTTCTACACCAGGAGAGCTGTCTTAACATTTAAGGTAACTGAGTCAACAGGAAAAATGTGAAATTACAATGAAGGGTTTCTTTTGCATCTGCAAATATTTTTGGCATCATTCTGGGAATTGTGCCCAGAATGTAAAATAAATTTTATGAGAAGAAAGAACCAATGTCTTGTCCAATAATATTATGATTCTGTTTAACAATGCCTTCAAATTAAAATGTTATTTTAACTGTACTTAAAAAAGCTCCTCTTTTAGAAACCAACCATTACCTGGATATTTATTTCTGTGCCTGGAAGCAACTAATTCCTATTTGCAAAGTACTGTCTTTCAGTCACACACATGCATGCAGGAATAGGCCCCAATTAGGTATCTTCAGAGTCAAAATGCTGCAGAAATTAAATTCTGCATATGCTGCATCTGGACACTGCAGTGCTTCAACAATTACACAGTCATTAGAAGAGCTTAACTAGTGACTAATGAGATAAGCTCTCCACACTGTAAAAGCAGTATAACATCAGGCAGCCAAATGCACTAGTCATGTTACATCACTGACTTCAATAAAAAGGTATCCATTGTATCACTGTACACTGAAAATCATGGCAAGGTAACCCAGGGTAGCAAGTCTTCAAGAAAACAACTCATGTGATTTTGGTTTGTACATGTAATAACTGAAGATTCTGATGGTTCCCATCTAAATCCCCCTCTTCCATCTTTCTGCTTAAATTAAGAAATGCTAGTCATCATTAAATTCACTGACTCTGAGAAGCAGTCTCCAGATTTCTTAATTATCCTCCATAATCAAAACATTTTTAAGTTGAGATACGAGGCAGAAAGATACTGGTGGTGTGCTTTGGGAGAGCTATAGTCACAGATATTAATATCTCTTAATTAAAAGTTGGAACATACCCTGAGAATAAGATGTTTTAATTCATCATCTGATAGAAAAGCAGGCTTGTAGTTTGCTTCTGTATATGGGTTTGTAGCACCTAAAGAAAACAAACAAACAATTCCGTGTCACCAACATTACACACTTAAATGAGCAATTTTCCTTTGGCTCCTTCTTGGACTGTTGCTCATTGCAGGAGTTCTTTAAAATGAACTTTTTTGGTTTTGTTTTACTATCAACATGAGCTCTGTTGGTATTAACTTAAAAAAGGATGAAGCTTTTTTTGCTAAGACACAAGTACCACATTAGGTAGAAATGCAAATTAAATGCCTCTGAGATATAAAAGTATTCCTTGATATATTTTTGAGCTCAAAGGCTGGCCTTGATTTATGGCCTAGTCTCAGAATTAGAAACTATAAAAATAAGATACTAAAGAATAAAAACATTCAAACTATTTATTCTCCTTATAACTCAGTAAAACATGACAAGCTTATGTAAACAAATCATCACTTAGGAATTTACAAATCAATTCTCTCATTCCAAGCCAAAGATAAAACCCAGCATTACAATGACATCATCTTACAATGCCAAAACCCCAAAACTGGCAACAAATGAGGCAGCTATTTATTAAGGAGTAATTCTCCTCATTCTACTCCCTTCATAAAGGCAGAGAAGAGTCAAATTAGTAACCACTGAAGTATTATGAAGTATTAACCTCATCAAATGACAGTGGCAGGAAAGTTAAGCCTTTCAAAACCACGAGGTTAAATATCACTGAAGGCATTCTCTCCTAGAATGAGAACAATCACCAGGATCTTTTTTACCATTAGCTGCAGCCCGTTTTTTTCCTTAGTGGTGCATTTCTTGAAGGCTTAAAGCTTTTAACATCAGCACCAATTGTACCCAAGCACTGATTCACTCGTATGAAGCTTTAGGAACACACGACGATTTCTCACCACCTCAACTCTTTTAAACCTGTCTGTTTCCCTTCAAGTGCTTGCAACAGAAACTGGTCAAAAAGACCAAAACTGAGTTTTCAAAGTACTCTCTATTCTTTCACACAGAGCTAAAGGTACAAACACAAAACCTTAGAAGTCCTGTGGGAATATTATACCTAAAATCTAACCTCTCTATCTAACAACTTGGTACATTGCCTGCTTAGAGCAGTGCTCAGTACTGCACCAGAATTAACTGTGCACTGTCCTTAAGCCCTTTGTTCCTTCTCCCCACCAGCTCCTTTAGTGCTGTGGAATCTGGCAGTAGTGATCAATAGGTCAGATGATTTTCAGATGATGGAAAATTATTCTTTTCTCATCCCCAAGTTCCCCCAGTCACATCAGGGTATTTACTGGACCATGAACTAGTAAGCTGTGAATGAACACTGAGCATCAGATGTTAAGAAAAGGGGAGAGGTCCTCCCGAAATGAATTAACTTACTCCTTTTTGGCAAAAAAAGGGGAGACAAAAAGCATGGCTTTGGGGAAATACCACTTGGAATGCCTCTGCAGCCCCAGGTGATGCCTAAAGAAGCTACCTAGAACAGAGGCTAGACAGTGTTAAAGGAATAATGTAGGAATTCATTAAAAGGCCTTCAAAGGATTCACCTTGGGCAGTACAAGAGCCTGGCTGATGCTACACCCAAGATGGACCCCAGGTCATGAGTTTTCACACTTTTATAAGTTTTGGTCCATTTACATATTGGGGTTAATTGTCCAATTACAGCTTCAGGTTATGAAGTCNGTGTCCTTGGTTCTCAGGCTGGAAAAGGATTGTTCTGTGTGACTGAACTGTGAGAACTTGCCAACACTTTATGTGAAGTTCAGAGTCACACACCAGTGCACTACAGAATCTGAAAAATATAAAAGCTAAAACTTAAGGCATCACAGGCAACTCACCACGAAGTGTTTTCATGTGCTGGACAGCCATCCTGAGCACGGTGAGCTTGTCCAGCTTGCGGGACATGGCGTTGCATGTGGGCACCAGTGAGGCCAGCTCGTCTATGAAACTGTTCATCTTGTCCCTGCGCCTCTTCTCGATCTGACTGTGAGCCTCCCTGCACACACACACACACACAGACACAGACACACAGAGCAGGGCAGTGTGAAACACCTGGAACAAGGAAACTGTTCATCTTGTCCCTGTGCCTCTTCTCGATCTGACTGTGAGCCTCCCTGCACACACACACACACAGACACACAGAGCAGGGCAGTGTCAAACACCTGGAACAATGCCCAAAAGCAGCCTCCTCAGGGTAAGTGAGCTACGCTGTTGTCCCTGTGAAAAGGACAGCAGACACTCTTCAGACATTTGATGTTCATTATTTGGGTAAAGAATGGTTATAAGCAACAGGAAAGGTTGCAGCACAAGCTTCTGGTTTGCCAGAAAACACACCCAGTGCTGGTCAGGTTTATATTTTCCCAGATTAAGTTTCACTGCTAACACTTTCACAACCCACTTTCAAGTCTGAAAGAAGAAAGATGAAGAATGTAAAATTACCAGAAACATATCTGGCTTCAATTTCAGCAGCCATGAACTGCCTAAAACCAAGTTTCTCACCAAAAGAGTTGTTTCACTGTATGCAAACTTAATTGAAAATGTGAACAGTGCAAAGATATGGAAAACTAAGGGAAGGTCAAAGCTAGAAAAAGATCTTTTCAGAAGAAACATGCATGAATAATTCATACATAGCAAAAAGCAAGATACAATTATTTTAAATATATTTGTTTAGAGCATTACCTTGCATTTTTTATCCTGCCTTGTTGGTCTGCATACTCCAATCTGTTGGGAAATAACATCACAAAGTTATAGCATTGAAAGCACTCAACCCAATTCTTTTACAGCATCTCACATCCTACTGATCTTCATTAAGATCAGGGGTTTTTTTTTAGAATTTGAATGTTTATTTAACCTTTCTACAGCAAAGGGCAGTATCTATAATACTGCACCTCAGATTTGGGGGTGTTTTAGCTTTTATGTTCCATGCTGTTTAAACTAAGATTGTTTAGATGATTGCTTCATCCCAGCAAAGCAATAATTTGGGACCACAGTGACACTGAGAACAGGTATCCACAGTCAGGATCCTGTGTCAGAACTGTGGAACTGAGATTTCAGTGACTGTATCAACAGTACCTTCCATGTTGGTCATCTTTATCTGTATCCATACCTTCCCTGCAGAAACAGAACAAAGCAACACATCACAAATTCAGCAGGACTGGCAGAACTGTTATCCAGCTACCATAAAGTCAGAATCAAGTATTCCTGCCATCTCTAAATCATAAATACAAAAATAGGAGTATACAAACAACAACCTGGAAGGACTAAGGAAGCCAAGTGGTTTTTGTAGCATTAAAACATTTTCTTAAATTAGTTGTGTCTCCTTCAGAACTCACTAAATGGCACAGTTTGATGTGTTTGACAGTAAAACATGCTGCAGTTCAAAGACATCATCTGTTACAAAAATGTTTTTCAGTTAACTAGACGAGAGGAAAAAACCCAACTTTGTGCAGATGCCTGTATGTTCTATAGCTTAGTTTGCCTTAGAGTAGTTGATTTTGGGGTAGAAAATGGTAATAATCTAAATTAACACACCACTGGAGATGGCCAAATGCACAGAGAGAATAAAAGTCTGTGTGAAAGCAAGCAGGCACACCGGAAATTAGTACAACTTTCAGTGTAGATACATGGCTTGCTTTCGTTTCGACATGAAGAAAAGAAGTAAGGAGAGAGGCATGAAGAATAGAAATAATATCCCTTATTACATTTAATACTGTAGCCATGTGCACAACTAAGCAGGAGAGGAGAGTCTAAGTTTTCATAGCTTTACTTGGTAAAAAAAGCTAAATGCCCATGACTACACATCTTTTTTTAGACAAAATAATTAGGAAGAGAATGTTTTGATTTATGCAAATCTGTACAACTGTGCTTAAGTGGATATTCCTAGGCCTACTCATTCTGGTTTAATTTCTACCTGTGAATTTTAAGTCTATGGAAGCAAAAGGCAGGGAAAAAACACTGGACATCTTTTCCAAGATAAAATATTTATACTTACTCAAAAGGAAAGCCATCGAGTCTGAAAAGAAAGAAAAATAAAGTACACCATATATAGGAAATAAGAACAATGTCTTATATTTTCTGCTGAAATTCTCAAACTAATTCATATTCTATTTGAAATGAAAAGCACAATGAAAACAGGACAATAGCAGCAAGCATTTTCTAAAGAAAGCTTGTTCAAATTAATCTCCTTTCTGAAAGAAAGAATAATTCTGCTTTTTAAGAAAGGAGAACACAGTTCATTACACTTAACGTGAAAAACTAATAAAATAACTAACCTAAATTATGTTATGCAAATCACTGAGATATTGTTTCATCTTCAGAAAGGAAAGATCTGTGCTTTATGCGTGTTGTCCTTGTGGTTAGATAAATGCAATTTCAGAGGACTCTAAGGCCAGAAATAAAACATAAAAATAAAGTATCCCAAGTTTCTCAGATTTGGATTCTTGCCCAGCAGGACAGATACACACATTGCTTTAGTCTAAAGTCCCAAGCTGAGCTTTATACAGACTTTATCATATCACAAGGAAACTGAACAGAATTTCTACATGCAAACTTTCTGCTGGCATTGCTTCAAGACTGCAAAGTGACCTGAAGTACCACTGAGCTTTACCATGATAAGAGGCTATGTTTTATAAAAGCCTCATGAAAAAGTCGTCTCATCTCAGCCAATAGCATACTAGTTATTCCTATTCAACACTGGGCACAAGCCTTCTTAAAAACAAACATGGTAGCCTTTCATGTACTATTCACTGCCCTCTTAGATCAATTATCTTTGTGATCAGTTTTAAAATAAGAATAATAATGCTAAATGTTTTCTTCATCTCTATATCTGCACACCTGAGTTATTGTCTGAACCACTGACTCCTGATGCTCACAATTTAACACCACCTTTAGCTCTGGGATGTTTATGTGTAAAAATCCCCAGAAAGAAAAATCTAGAAGAGGTACAAGGTAAGTTACTAGTGCACCAGGGTAGTTTGTTTTCTCATCATGTAATATTTCAATAGAAAGCATTACTCCCAAGAAAATAAATTTACTGTTCATAGTCCTGTGCATGAAGTCTTGGACAACAGCATTTGACCAGCCCTTGCTGAAGTGACAGCAATAAGTTGGGCAGGAATTTTCCTAGGGGAGTTGCAGCAGAAAGAACTAAAAAGTTGTTGTGGAGAGCTGCAAGTGCAGCTGATTACTCCTCTTGTTTGTACTCAAGGGGTGAACAGAGAACCACCCTAAAACACTGGCTCTGCTTCCCTTATTCCCTGGTACATGAAGCATCAAACTGGGCACCTGGTTAATTTATGTAATAAAATGATTAGCAGGTAGCAGAAGTTGAACTGTAGCATTTCTGAACATTTTCCCACAAATCACAAATAAGGAGGGATCGAGGTAGTCTAAGTTCTGCTTGCCAAGAGGAACATTTAGTAGCCACCATTCATGTTGCAACACAAAATGAACTGTGGTATGACTACATAATAAGTAGTGGTATGTAGTGTATGACTACAAAATAAGTGAACTTATTTTATTAAAGATTCAAGGAAACAGAGTTTTCACACATTTTTTAAAACGCACACAAAACCTAAAGGGCAGAATTATACCTTACAAGAACAAGCTGTTTTTGGGAAAAGAGGACTTGAGTAATACTTCCTACCCAGAGGAATAAAAATGGAGAAATCCCTCCTAGAGAAAAGGAAGTTGGTCAGATTAAGGCTGTTCACTCAATTTTGTAGTAGTCAATTTGACTAGAGGGACACTTGCTTTTCAGGGAGACTAAAGACAGATCAGAGAGGTATTTAAAGTTTTGTGCATAAGTTCTCCTAAAAAGAATCTAACCCTTAATTGTGATGCTCAGCGTGGATTAAAAATTCTGCCCCTCCTCGTAAAAAGAGCTGCCAACAATCCAAAGGCCCTCAGCAATAAAAATCTGTGCTAAGTTACATAAAAATGGACTCTGTGGCTGGATGAATAATGGATGTGGCCACTCACAAGTTCCCCTGCAGCCACACTTTGTAAAGTTACAATGCAGAGGAGGCTTGCACAGGCACTTGCAGTAAGTAGGTTGCTCTTGGTGCTCCCAGTGCAGGAGACATTACAGGTCTGGGAGTTTTGCAAACTCTGCTGTGCCCTTCACTTTTCTAAAGCAGAGGTGGTAGGGTTTCCTTCTACACCTGAGAATCACTACAAGATTAAACCAGCTGATTAAAAGAAAGACAGCTCTAATATCTCAAACCAGAGACTATTCAGATTCATATTCAAATGAGAGCTCAAAATAGCTTCATCAGGCAAAGGCTGGCAGCACACTGATAGGAAGTGACTAAATAGGCAAAAAATACGTGAAGAAAAAGAACTACTCCTAGTTTTGCTTCTACTTTTCAATAAATTTATTGTCTTCCCCCTCTGTTAGTCAGACATTGTATTTCCTATGTAAATGGTCAATATAATCAACCTTCACACTGTACATTCCATCAGTACTAATTCCACTCCTCCACCAGCCAGAAATTTTTCTCCTCAGTGCGAAAGCCCCCAATTCTAGCTGCACTGAGATGACAGCTTTATTATTATTATTAAATAATGAACTTGCCTCTTAGTGCATAGTAGCTTTCTTCTTTACTGAAACCTTTAAAGCAGGTTGCAAAGAAGAAGTTATTTAAAAATGGCTATAAGTATTTCTATATTCTTCCCCACTGTATTGCTGTTACCTCCTCCTTTTAGCAGTGCTAAATCAAGAGAAATCCAACTTACTGATAATCAGTTGAGCTTCCCTTTCTTTTCCTATTACAGTCCATTCCTGAAGTGCTAAGGGAACTGGAGATCAAGTCAGCAGGGTCTGGTGACATAAAGTCACTAATTGTAGAAGATATGTCCATCCTTTGGTCTGCCATTGGACTGCCTAACATTAGGGAAGAAATAAAAAACAACCCCCCATCCAAAAAACCACTGCATTAATACAAGCAGACGTTTACATATTTTTAACCAAAAAATGTATCTCAAACTTAGCATTCTTAAAAAACTGCAACAATCAGTTTCTATTTTTTTCCCCTTGCTGTAAAAATAACAGGTTATTTCTCCTTTTCCAGTTACTGCTGTATGGAGTATTGCACACAAAACATGACCATTCTCAAAACACATTATGTAACACAATTGTTTTTAAAGATTTGTCAGAATGATCTTGAACTAAACCAGGTTTACTCTTATGTTACCTGGCCAGCCAATTGCTTCTACCTAACAGGAATATTTCTGACAGGGAACACTTGTTTTAGTGTGTTTCTGCATTTGAAGATCAGATTAGAGTTCACAAACTTTTAAAGTTTTATTTCCACTTAATTCAGAACATTTCCATAGAAATAAACACCTCTGCACAGGAGATTCCACAAATAAAAATATTATAACCCAACAGTGGTCTAAGAAGTCTAGTTAAAGGTATAAATGAATCTAATTGGTTTTTTAATCCTCTAGACTGCAAACAATGCAAATCTTCACTATTTAATCCTCTAGACTGCAAATAATTACACTGTTGGAAGAAACCCTGTGAAAAGTTCCCTGCTAAATAGCATCAGCTGTGAAAGAGAAGAGTTTTTACCTGAAGGCCTGTCTTGGAAGCCTAAATTCGCTTGGGCAAAGATGATGATGCTCAGCTCAAAGTAGCTGATAACCTTAGAACTCTTCCATGCCTCATGATCTGTTGATCAAATATTTTCAAAAACCTGAATGGGAGGAAAACCAGCAAGCTTAAGAAAACACATTTAAAAACAATTATTTTAGACACAATTTACAAAAGCAATAGATGTTGCCAACTCAAGGATCAAATATTAATTTCCTTACAAAGTGTCGAAGTTTTATCCATCCATCAAAAGGGTTGGCTGTTGGGATGTGCATCTCCAGCAGACCAAGCTTTGGGCAGAACCTCCTTTTGGGCCCTTCTTACCATCCTCTGGGCTTTGCACAAACTCTCTCTGCTCATAATGATCACATGATGACAGTCATGAGCACATCTGCTGTCAGATGCTGCCAGAATGAGTAAAATTGCTGTCACAGAGCAAAGGACAGACTAACCCTTCACTCCTGGCTGCCTTACTCTAAGGGTGGGCCTAAGCTTGGGCTTGGCTTACTGTTCTGTTTTCCACTGTAAGCAGTTAGCATCTTCGAAGGACAGAGGTTGAACATGATTTTATTCTGTAGGCTTCAAGATTTCTATAAAATCCACATCCCACACTACAACTCACATCCTCAAATGTGTTTCCCAGCTATACTACAAACATGTGGATGCCCTTCCCTTCCACACTTCTGTCACAAAAGTTTTTCAGCAAAACTTACTATGGAAGATTTAGAAAGTGTTCTACATTTTCCTCCTGCAAGAAGACTTCCAAAGTCCACTGGACACACAGTTTTCTGGCTGATGCACCTGTGAGCATCCTGACTGCCTTCCCAGCCTGTGACAGCAGTAGAACTTCCCAAGAATATAGAACAAGCCAAACATCCTGTCAACCTGATCACACTGTAACCAATTCTGCTGAAGCATGTATGTAGACATGTTATGAGTTATTAGCCAAAAAAAAATTAAAGTTGCTTGTTATCATTTTCTTCAGCTTTGCCAGAACAGCAGAATTCAGAATTTCACAAGCTTATCCAAATTTCTGATCCTGGCACTGTAAGGTCAGGCAAGTCATTGTCTTCGTACCACCAACTACTGAAGGGAGGTTCCAGCAGCAGAGGATCCAAACTGCTGCTGAGGGCTCATTGTCCATCCCACCCAACAACTCCCCTGTGGTCCTTTCCCAAATAATCAACCCCTCTTCCATTTCTGAGAATGTGTAGATGTACTGGTAGAGGTGTATTAAGAGGCCAGCTGGCACCAGAACTGATGAAAGCTAAAACAGTACAAATTTAAGGCAAATTATGAAATGCCATTGAATCCATAACCACATTTGTTTTGCAAGGCTTTCATTCACGTCCATAGCTATCTGTAGGTCAGGCCCTACTGTCTCCCTATGCCAGCCTTTTCCCAGCTGTCTGCTTTGTCCCCCTTACCCCCAGCAGCCCAACAGCTACAGACTCCATGGTGTTACTGTGGTGGATGAGGTTGCTGCACCTCAATTCACCAGTAAAACCAGTCAATGGCCATTTCTCTGTGCTTGGTTCAGACCCAAACCCATTATATTCAGTCTCAGCTGATGTGTAGAAATTAGTTATAGCTAAACTTTGTGTGTTTCTGCACACCTCTCTATGTGAGGGTGCTGGCCAAACTCACATTTTAATGCATTAGGTAATTTCATGGACCACCTATGATGACCTCAGACAGAAGGCTGGCATGAGCTGGAATGAACAAATCAAAAAAGGGGTGGAGGAAAAACGGTTTGTAAGTTTACCACAGTCCTCTCTCTCTTTAAGAATGCCTGCAACAGCCAGCATTTTAGCTTCAGAACCAGAACACTGCACAAGTCACCGTGCACTAATGCAAAAAAAAAATTGTTGTTCATCGCAAACAGAAATTTCGTATCAGTTTAATAGAAAAGATCTTGAAATTAAGCATATATTCAGTTGCGCTATTTTTTACCTGTCTACATTTGATAGTTTCAAAGCAGCTATTTTAAGTGTCTTGATCATTTAAGTAGAAAAAAATACATAAAGAGCAGAATTCTCAATTTATTTTTCAGTCAGCCCTTTCTCTACCATGTCCCAAATGTTCATCCAGTCCTAACAATCACAGTCCTACATTTTAGTATTACAGGAGTTAAGAACCATGCATGCCTCTTGAAATGAGTTTTAAAGTTAGGAAGATGTCAACTCAATGATCAGAGCAAAAATCAGCATGCCCCACTAAACAGTGAACAGTTCAGATAAATGTCTTTTCACAAGGCTTTCTTAAAATTATGGGAAATTGAATATTTTTCCGTCTTTTCAGCCTCCATCTGCTGGATGTTAAATGCCTAAAAAAAAAAAATCTCTCTGAGAAGGAACACAAAAGTTACCCATATATATAAGCAAAGTTCAAACCTCCCACTTATGACATCAAACCTGTTGCCAAAGTACTCTAAGGACCTACTTGAAAAAAATGCCATGGAGTCTACTTCCTGATTGAATTCTCCTGCAGAGAAGAATCAAATGATATTTTGTCATTGCGTCCACGACAGTTTGTCTCTACAGCCTGTTTGGGACTACTTCCTTGGGATTCCCCTTCCTCGCGTTCCATTTTTCTCTGATCCCCTGAAACAAGGCTAATGAGACAGCAAAAAGAAATCTTACTGTTCATCCCTTAAAAAAAAAAGTGAAACGACACGTGACCAGCTTAATCATGCAGCAAAGCTGATCACGAGTACACAAACACCTCTGAGCAAATCAAGGTCACTACTAAAGTAGGTCAGCTCTGTGAGCCAAGCACCCACCCAGAATCAGGACCTCTTTACACAAGCCCCATCAGCTCTGGTTCCCCCCAGGCAAGAGGCAGCCATGCCCAATGCACGCAGGGATACATTCTGAAAGAAAAGCAATTCATAACTTCATGAATCATGAGTCTCTCGTATCTCAAAAGCAAAATTTCGCAATGACAGAAGAAAACCGTGGTGTAGTTTCCTGAAGAAGTCATTGAAAAGATACTCACTGTCCCTATGGGTAATGACTGAACCAAAAACAGCTCCAGAAAGGAAATCATCTACTTCCCTTCACAGCAGTATTCCATTGCTGGAGTTAAGTGTCACAGCACAAGCTGGTACAAAACAGAAAAAGAGGTTATTTATCTTCCCTGCTGGAAGCTCCCAACACTCTTGCACTCAGTGATGGGGAGATTTCAGCTCAGCAGCACGAGGACTCCAAGTGTCCCTGGGATGATTTCAGGATGCAGACCACCATCCATGGGCTCAATGCTGCAAGTAACAAGCAGCTCCTACATCAGAACCTTTATTATGGAATACTCCATAGGAATCACAGGAAGATCATTGAAGTAAAGCAGAGTAGTTTCCTTTGCCCTCAGTACTTAAGGAATACTTAAGTCAGAATACTTCCTATCTTCCTGATATATCAATACTGTTTGGTTTTAATGGCTCCCTAACACCATTTGCAAGTACTCTGCACTCCCAGAATACAAAAAGCCCTGTGGTTTCCTCTCATATGCAGATGCATCTCACCAGACTCTCCGGTGCAAAGAAGGGATTTTATTTTACCCTGGTATGTTTGTTGAGGTCACCCTTTTACCACTGAGTCCTCAGCATGGCCACCAGCCCCTGGCAGCCTGTGATTCCCATCTGAGTTTTGGAACTCCTCCTGACATCAGCAGCTCGAGTTTCAGCCCTGACCACACTCAGAGCTGCTCCTGCAGCTCCTCACAACAGGGCAGGGGGATGCCCTGCTCCGTGGAAGGCAGAGGCACAGCCCTCAGCTGCCCAAGAGACCTCCTCTTCCAACAGCTGCTCCACATTTTTCCTAAGCAAAAAGCAGCAGGCTGGCAGGAAGCAGACAATGAATTTTAACCAGCCACAAAACTACATGATAAACTATTTTGACATGGAGGGCAAAAAGTCCCCAATAAAAAGAAGAAAAACTCTATGTGCAGTTTCTCAGTAGATCAATTTGTCCAGGTACACTCCCACACCAAAAGCATCTGTTCATCAGTAGAGTCGCTGAGAAAAGGCAGAACTGGTCAGATCACGGCATCACCTCACCACAGCTTTCCAGACTTTCACAGGGGTGATGGAGACACCAAACAATGCATTTTTTGTTGTTCACAGAACACTGAGACTTCCAGATCAAGAGGGGTCTTGGTTCCTGTCTCTCCTTGTTTATGAGGTAAAGTACCTACAATCTTTACTTCCAGCTATTTTAATAAAGGACTTCTCTGTTGGCTCAAAACCAAGAGTCAGTGCTAACTAAAGCAACTTTCTCTTGCACGGAGGAGGTCAGAACTAGACCCTGAACCCAGAAGTGTCTCAGCAGTGCTCAGTAAATGGAAAGGATCACTTCCCTCAGCCTGCTGGCAGCACAACTCCTGACGCAATCCAGGAGGCTCTTGGCCTTCTCTGCTGCGAGGGCACCGTTGCTGGCCCATGAACCATCAATATCGTTTCTGCCAAGCTCTTTTACAGCTGTTCAGTCCCTAACATGGTGATTTTCCTCTCCAGGTGCAGGACTTGGCATTTCCCTTTCCTAATTTCCTAAGGTTCTTAGTAAGATTTTTGGTGACCCTTTTCTCTGGTCAGTAGAGACCCCCCTGTTTGGTAGCACACTCATGTGGCATCTCAGACACTCCTCCCAGGTTTGCATTTGTCTGCAGCTCTAAGTATAAAGACAGCATGGAAGGAAAGGAGAACAGGCTGGTTCTAGGAAGAGAACCCAATGGAATTAAACAACCTCCAAAAATCCTAGCTGCTGCTCTTCTCTCAGTGAAGCAGATAAACGTGTTTTAAGGCGGTTTTAAGGGAAGGCCTTATGGACAGAAGTATGGATCACCTTCAAAGCAGAAAAGGAAAAATGGATCAAAACCAATGCCAACCCATGTCACTTCCAAGAATCAAACCTGTTTAGACCAGCTGTGCTATGGATGAAGTATTTCCCTCCTTAACAGTGTACAGGGATATACCTGTAGTGACAGAGCTCAAGGTCTAGCTTACAATTGTACAGAGCAGCCACTGGAGACATCATCAGAACCAGTATCTCCTCAGCCACAGGAGATTCCATCTCCCATCACATCTCAAGAGTGTCTGTCTCTCTACCTGCCCACTGAATCCCAGCTGCAAGAGTGTTTCAACAAAGCTTGCTAGTTTGCAACCATTACTGAAAGCTTGATCTAGTATAAGCTTCTCGTCAGCCAAGATTAGACTCTTTGAGCTCTTATTCTTTGAAGTGAGCTTATGCTGCCCTGTTTGCATATTTCATTCTGGGCAGCCATCAAAAGGAAACATCACAAGGGAACTAATCAAGCCCTTGTGAAAAGGTGGTGATGCACACTCTTGGAAATCAGTACTAACACGCTGCTGTTACCAAAGGAATTTGGCCGGCTTCAATAATCAATCTGCCAGCACATGCACTCCTCAGGTTCCAAGAAACTGCTTCCACAGGGAAAACAGAAAGGGACCTGCCTTTCTTGGAAGGCCAGGTTTGAAGGGATTTATGAAACCTCTACACATGAAACAAACTGTAGCCTCTCTATAGGCTACTGGAACCAAGAAGTTCTAGCCCTCACATCACCAGATACTGGGTATAGCTCCCAGTGCTGCACAAGTTCCTAAACTCAGCCCCAGCTCACAGAATGCAACTCAACCAGCACTTCAGGTGCCTCCACTGACAGCAGGAACCACTGAATTCTGCCTCAGAGCTCTGCAAACTCTGTGTTACTGGGTGCCTCGTGACATTTTACAGGCACACTGAGATCACCACAGATATTCTAGGAACACATGTCCATATTTCACCTCAAATGTCAACAGGGATACATTAAGGAGGGTTTTACCAAAAAAGTGTAGCTGCCACACATCTGTAAGCTCACTGCTGATCTCCTGCAAAGAGTAAAAAAAAAGTAACACTAAGAATTACACCCAGGTCTAACTGTCAGTGAAAGATCCATTCAAAGTCAGCACACTCCTTTGGATGTCTCTGGATTTCAACAAGTCCTGCTGTTCTAAAACATCCAGACTGATTTCACTGGAAAGGGATACAGCCATTATTCCATAAAATGGAATAAAAGTCAGTCATCCTGAGAAATCCAGCTCCTTGTAGTAAAACGACTGAGCCCAATCTCAGAAGTGTTTTAATTGTTTAAGCCAAAGACACCCAAGCTAACATACTTTAAAACAATGCTTCAGAAATGTTGTTCAGCACAGCATCCCAGAATCTCTGTAATATGTTATGGAACAACGTAATATTAAAATAGGGTCCACTAATGTTACATGTTGGTAAAGTAAGCTCACAAATTCTGTGTTAGGATGACATATTTAATATTAATTTACTCCAGTCCGTCAGAAGATTTTGTGTATGTGTGAGAAGAAACAAGGTATTGTATTTTCAAGACTGGAGAAAATTAGAAGACTTAAAATTAAAAGACAACAGAAACTTTAAGTCTTTGGGCCAGTTATTTCAATCTACTCATTTAACATCAAAATAAATTGTTCTTTTAGTAATGACAGAGTTGAAAGAAACAAATCCAGGCACAACAAAAGAAATCTACTCCCTCAGTTACTACAGTCTAAACTTAGCTGAAGTCCTGAGTTTCCAGGCCAGGTCCAGCCTCTAATGTGTGAGGGATATACTGCTTCACAACCACTGAATGCAGTCCTTGTTCACCAACTCTAAGCCAGCCAAGGGCTTTGGAGAGGGTTGGAGGCAGAGCAGAATGTGTGAAATACAGGAAAATCCATCCTACCATGTGGGTAAATCAATTATCCAACATTCATGGACTTCAAGGCAAAACCTAATCAAAGTTGATTTCTTTAATAGCTTACATACTTCAAGCACACTTTGATCAGAAACACACACCCAAACCCACAAAACAACAAAAAGCTTCTCAACTGAGAAGGCAGCGGTTCTGTGAAGTCTCCCAAGTTGTACACATTACTTCTGATCTGTCAACAACATAAGATCTACTGTAGAGTCAACTTCAAAGCCAAAACTTCTACAAGATTAGAAATTTCTCTGTAAGAGGACTGTACACAACCTGGAGTGACATTTCTGGAGCAGGAGAAGCACACAAGATAACAGGTAGGTCAGCTACTTAACTCACTCCCCATGTTATACAAACAGTGAGAATTTACAATCAGTGCCTCTGTAACCCACGGCTGGGAATTCCTCCTTTTTGCACTGGCAGTCCAGAAGATGCAGCTTTTTGTTTCAAGATTTCATCCAACTCCTAAATATGAGCACCAGTTTACAGCAGACAGATGTTTCAGATTCAGGTCTTAAAGACTTCAACTAGCCAAACAGAACAAGTAAACTTGTTAAATGCACAACATCTAATCTAGAGATGATGAATAAAGCCCAACTGTATACTGTAAATATTATTATGACTGTGATATGATCTGGGCAAATTTAATTTCCTTACTGCAGCTCAGTCAAGCTCATGGATCCTCACAACCCAGCAAATATTCTTCCTGTAGTTCATAATCTCAAAATTGTCTTTCAGTGGCAGGAAGGCAAAATCCTCTCAGAAGTTCAAATAAATGTGTCTTTTAAATGAAACAGCAGCCTAGCAAAACACTTCCTTATCTGTGTCAAAAGTAGAATTTTACCCTGTGATGTTCCACACCATGGAACCCCTTCCAGGGTTTCTTCCTCAAGCTCAGAACTACTACTTGTACTTTAATACCTCTTGTAATAGAATCCCTTGACTTTACCATTTCAAGAGAGCACAAGCTTTAACTCCAGTCACTCTTTTTACTGGCACAGCACTATCTTAGCACTCTATTAGTTACTCCAGCTTCCAGCCACCGAGTCCTTCTGGGCTTTTGTCAAGTCCTCATTTTCTTCCCTCCTCTTCCTGCAGCATTGCAGGCATCCAAACCAGACAACACATTCAAGCCATGGCATGAATAATACTAGCCCAAATAATATTTTCTCACTTGACTTTTAAAGTTTACACATTATGGGAAGTTAGCCATTTTTCAGCTGAATAGACTGAACCATTACTCACTTCTTTTAGCCTCTGAAGTGCATCTATTAAGGTGATAGTTTTCTTTTAAGTTGAACCACCTGGTCCAAATACTTCTAGAGATATTGCACAGAGCTGTTTTCCAGTCATATTATTACTACAACAAACCCAAACACACTTGGCATGTGCAAGACCTTTCATTCAGAGATCTATTGCCAAAGTGCAGGTAAATACTTTATATCTTCAGGGAACAAAGCATCGGAAACAAGAGGGCAAAAATATCACCATAAGGAGCAAAGACAGGTGGTTCTATTTATAGCTGATACTTTCATTTCCAGTTTTTGCATATTCCCTCTAGTCCTGCTGGATTTCATCTCTGGCTGGAAGAAGCCACCCCTGCTCTCAGCACTCTGCCAGCCTGACAAAGCAAAGCCAACAGGCTGTCACTTTCCCTTACATCCTAAAGTAAGCCCTGGGAACAGGAAGAAACACTCACCCTGCCTGGAACCAAGCTGGGGTATTCCCCACTCTGGCTGCCTCTCTACCATTTCCTCTAGCTCACATACCCTCAACAGGCTCATTTTTCTCCACTGGTTTCTTACAAGCTCTTTTTGACTTCACACAAAATCAGCTGTCAAACACAAATGCATCACATCCATGTGAAAGTCCGTATTTCTTCCTTCCGACCACCTGAGAGGCTCAACCTAATTTTTGTTCTCCCACACTACCAGTGCTTTTTGGGTAAGAGGGCATCACAGCTTTTTGTTAAGTGTACAAGTAGGAATCTGGTAAAAAAAAAAAATTCCAGAGAACGTACAATGATGTATACATAGCTACTATATACATTAAAGTTGTGCGGAAACAGAAATTTACAACTCTAAAATTATTGACAAATTTCCAGTTTTAAGAAAATCTCTCCCCACACATGCACCTGCAAATAGCTGCAGCTACCTCTGTGTGCACATGGAGTCCCTCTCTTGGTGGAGCAACAATAAACACCTATGTCAGTTCTATAACTAAGTTCAGAACCTTCCTTTCCTGTACTCATACTATTTGACAGTTAAACCCAAATCAAACTAGCGAAACCCTGACATTGCAACAATTTAGCACTTGCTAAATTGTTTTGTGGAAAGCATGTAAAGTAACACACATCAAAAAAAGCTACACGTGTCATTTTCAGCCTCAGTCAATGCGTCAGAGGTGACCCCAGCATCCATACCTGAAATCCAGATTTTTAAAGGAGGGATTTGCTAAGGCTGAGAAGGGCTGCCTTTCCGACCCATGACAGCTCACACTGGGGCATTATCCCACACTCTGCCCTTTGGAGAGAGCCACACAAAGCAGCCACAAAAGAACACTGAGAAGTAGGGCAAGCTCCCAAGCCCCCAGGGCCAGCACTAATATTGACACAGCACATTAGGAGCAGAACTGCTGCAGCTGACAATCCCCTGTCCAGCCAAGGCAGTGCTCAGGACTGTTACAGAACAAGGCAAGGGATGGCAGGAGAGTGAAACCACAATGACAACCCAAAGAAGTCCTTTAGCAGGACATTAAAGGTAAAGTCAGATGTCTCATTGCACCATAAACTGAACACTTAAGTGAATGCTCTTGGTTTCTACTGCACCACTAGCTGCTTTTTATGCTTCCTTCTCTCTTCCTTGGATAAACTGGAATTTCTGTACAATGTGACACGTGTTCAAGGTGAGCCTCAAACACCCTAAAACGTGAACCTCACTAAAATCAGCATTTTGAACAGTTTTGGTTTTGAGGCTTTGTAATTACAGTGTTCAAAGTAGGACTTGAATGGAACAAATCAAATGATGGTTTAGGGGAAAACCATCAGAATATGGCTTGGAGAAAGCTGTATTTGTCTAGCTCAGGATAAGCACAAGATACTGCTAAAAACCTCACAGCAAAGTTTCACAGAACACCTGATAGAACACCTTAGTGCCAAAGGCATGGCTTTACTTCCTTTTTTATTCCCTTGTCACTCTCCTCCCAGATTTCCCTCGCAGTACTCCAGCAGAGACTTTTATAAAGTCCCCAGAGCCTGCCTGTACAGTGTGTTGAATTCATCAGCCTGAACAATAACTTAACAGAAAGCAGTCTTCTGGGGGGTGAGAAATCTCAGCTGCCTTGCTGGAAGGTGATACCCAGAAGCAGCTCAAAGCAAGGGGAGGAGACATGACAGAGAAGGGGAAGGGAAGAAATGTCCCATCCAACACCCGTAAGCAGTTAAAATACTCCTGTTACAGCCTTTCTGCACTTTCAAGATATTTTCAGCACTCCCACAGGATTTGATTTCAACGTGCAAATCCCTCCTTGGTTTGAGCAAGACAAGGTGTGCTGAAACCTTTCCACTGATCAACATCTGCACTGTGACATTTTCTCTGCTCTTTTGTGAATGACAAGTCCTGAATATACAGAGTAGAGGAGTATTTCCATCCACTCTGCAGTCACTGCCGCAGTGGGAGTAGAAGCTTTATTTTCTTGAGAAAGGCCTACAGCAATAGGACAGCCCTTAGAGAAATGGCTGATACAACATATTCCTTTTTTGTGCCTCTGTACATTCACGCTGATGTGGAGAACCACCAAATTTCCAAACCTGTGACATTCAGCAGCCAGAGATACAGCTGGATACAAGCCTCAGACTTGCATTTTCCAGACAGGCTTTAAAATCCATGATTTCTAATTTAAATCAACAGTCAAGTTTGAATGCATACTTTTACACTAAAACTGAAATTGAAGTTTTAAAATTGCTGCTGTATTTTGAACAAAGACTCATGTTCCCAAATCATGACAGCCTTTATAAAGGCAGAGGAATGATCAGGGAACACCAGCAGTTCACTTAATGGGATCCTTATTGCTATGCAGACATCTCAAACATTACAAAAATTAAAAATAATGGAAATGCAAGTGGGGAAGAACAGTGTGTAATAGACACACACATACCAAAAAAAACCCAAAAAAACCGAGACAAAAAATCCTGCCAAGACCAAACATGGGCAACTGAGGAAGGAAACCCGTTCAGAAAAAAACCAACACAACAAACCACAGCCACTCACCCCAAAAAAGGACTCTTCATAAAACTGAAGGCTGCATGCTTGATTTTTTTTTTTTTAATTATTTCTAATCATTGACTCAAAGATCCATCTACACAACAATCTCCTTCCCCTCCTAATCAAGAAGGGATGCAACACAGAGGAAAGGGACATCTGACTAACAGTTGCAACCAGAAGTTTTTCCAACCCATTGTTTTAATTCCAAAAGAGAACATTCCACGACCTATGCAGTCTGATCCCAGTGGACCTAGGAAGGATCATTAGACAGCTCACATTCCTCCTCAAAAAAGCTTAAGTAGGTTTAGATGATTTTATTTCTGCAAGTAACAGACTTGTGCCAAATATTAATAATGCAGTCCCATAGTTACCACTTACAAATGCTCATAATTATTTACAGCTCCTGAACAGAGGATGGCTTGGATATGATGCAACAAATCCACAGCAATTACATTTATTAGAAAATGGAAAACTTTCTACTTTCACTCAATAGAACAATAGAAGCTATGAGTTCTGCTTAAGGAACAATGAAATAAACCGGTCCTCTTCAGCTTAGAAAATTGCTAGGACCAAGATCTACAAACTCATCAAATGTCATGAGGACATCAAACAAGGCTTGGCTGAAAGACTCACAACAACACAGCCCTTCACATGAGGTGGAAGGCTGTGGAAACTCTCTGCCAGGTAAAAGGAGGCCTAGAAGCTCATGTGGTTAGCACAGAGAGGCAGGACCAGCTCATGGAAAGGGATTCTGCTGAGGGTTACCACCACATGTGGCCTGTGAAGTCTCTGAGCTAAAAATAATTGTGGGCCCTAACCCTACTCTTCAGCAGCAGCAACTCACAGCCCTCCTGGAGACACGACTCTACAGCAGCTGGGTCTTCTTTATGGCACACAATGGCCTCTCTTGCCCTCACCTGTTATCAGTAAAAGAACATTATGTCCATTTCTAAGTATTCAGAAAAACTTCTATTTACAAGTATGATATACATGGAACAGTCATAGGGAAAGTGTGAAATATACAACATCCTCAAAAAACCCTTCCAGGTCAACTCTGTTTTAAATTAACTCACCTGCAATTATCACCGTACCAGTAGCCAGCACCAGGTGGAACATTTGAAGTGAATCAGTAGACATCAGTACATCAGTAGACATGAGTTTAGCCAAGCAGTTTGTAAAAGCTTAGCTTATCAGAAAAGAAAAAAAACAGTCTAATACAGGAAGCCAGGTTTATATGCTCAGTGTCTGCTTTCCTAAGTTTGAACAGCTGAACTCCTCTGCAGCACCCAGAAACTACAGCATTGAGCAAGGAACCACGTAAAAGTTAGCAGACACAAACCACCCAAAACAAACACCACAATGGCAGGCCTGAGCCTCACCTTGCCAAGCACTTCAGTCCACACACACTGCCCCACTCACTTCAAGTCTCTCCTACAGTACCAGAGCCTTCCTACAAGTAGAGCTCTCAATTCTCTTTTTAAAAGAGGCCAAAGGAGCTACTAAAGCAGGCAAACAGTTACTGATCATAGAATCATTAAGGTTGGAAAAGACCTCCAAGATCATCAAACCCCTGACCTTTGATTACACACGGGGAAAAACCCAACCAGACAAACGTGCTCAGAACAGAGAAGAATCACGTATTTCAGAGGATCGTGTACTAAACAATAGATACAAAGAGTTCTGGCTTTTTTTAGAGTCCTACTTTTCTGAAACGTTCACTTCAATCTAATGCACTATTGTGCCCTGACTTTAACAGAGAAATGCATACACTTTTTGTGTGTTTTCTTCAGTCACTCATCTGGTGCTCAACAGAAATGCTTTTTTATCTGTTAAAGTCCCTTCAGCCCTCTTCAAAGGTTCTGTCTCCTCTTCCATATGCATTTATTTGTTGTCTCTAAGGTACAAGTTTAAATTTATATTCTCTAAATTTTGAAGTAACTGACTAATACTTACCCTGAGTAACTTAACTGACAAATGTAAATGCACTTTCATTATCTTCATGTTAAATCACTCCATCTTTTTTTTTCCTAAATATGACTATCAGCTCCTGAGGTTTCTCTCCCACTTTTGTCTACCTCCAGTATCAGTGCTTGAAATTTTCACCTTAAAGCAAATCACTGGTATTAAAACTTGATATTCTTATTCCAAAATAAAGAAGTGCTATATTTTGATCAGTTTAATTATTAGGATTACAGACCAAAAGTGATGTTTGCTTTACACTTTAGTTTTGCTGAACAAAACTCATGAGTATTACATTTTATGTATGTTTTAGAGAATAACAGCATGAGAACCTCCTGTAGTATTTTTTAACCTTTTGACTTGTTTTGCTGCAAGAGTCCCTGCAGTCCCCTTCTCCCTTCTCCAACTTTCTCTGGCCCTCGCTGTCCTTCTCAGCCTAGTAAGAGCTGTATGTCCTTGCACTTCCTTCTACTCAAACACAGAGTACAGATAAGCCGGCAAGTTTTATCTCAACACCGATACCAGATTCATTCATATCTGTTCCCTTGTACAATCATGTGTTCTCTCCTCTGCTGCAACAGGAGGCAACCTCAGCTGCTATTTTATAGGACACCCTGATAGCTGTAATTCAGGTCAAAGTTTACTTTACAAAGATATCCTGGAAGAACTGATGTGTTGTAAGAATCCATCACCTGCCTCCCACCTTTTCTATTCTGAAGCTCAGTTTTTGTCCCTAACTTTGAACTTTTCTAGCCTGAATTTCACTAAGGCACCTATCTGCCACTAAACCTCATTTCATTTTCTCCTACCAGATAATGTTATCAGCTCACTGATCAAAGGATTAATCCACTGAATTGCTTTTTCCTCCTTGAAGTTTAGTGGTGTTCCTTTCATCTGACACTCTAAATTTATGGTTGCTAAACAGTTCACTCCTTGGAGTCCTTTTGGTTTTCTATTCACACTTTATCAAGTCCAGGAAAGTATTAAAGTCCTGACATAATTAACATCATACACAGATCAACCCACCTTTGAGTCCAGCTTGATATCCTTGTTTACCAAGGCACGGATTCTTTGGCGCACCTCTCTAATGTTGCCCTGGGAACTGCCAGTCAATAAAGTCCTTCCACCCTCAGTCACTTCCTCTTGGAAGTGTGACATACAGGAACAGGACTTGGCTGCTGGTTAGAAAGGCTGCATGTATTTCTGCAGCCAGCCAAGTGGAAATTGCCAGAATCAATGCTACTGACTAATCCTTGCTCAGCTCACACACAGTGACTATGAATCAGTTCGATAGTTTATTTAATACAGGGCTCGGTGCATCTTTACAGCACAGCACACACTCCTCTTTGGGAGATTCAGGGGACAGAATTCACACTATTTCATTAGTTGAGAAGTTGAAAATCTAACCTAATCTAATTTTAACGCTTTGTAACTGCAAGAGCTTTTAACCTCCTGGCTTCAGCATTCAGCTGGGTACTCCCATACAGCACTGGTGCTTACCTAACCCCACAGCAAACTGTTCAGAGATCCAAAATAGATTAAACCTAGCCCTGTAAAGAAGTAATTTTTTAAAAAGCAACAAGTCTGAGTAGATGACAGTAAGGTGATGCAGAAGTGAAACAGATACCAGCACTGTACAATGGAGGGGAGAGACAATGAGCTCACCAGTGAGTGTCCATTTAACTTCCCTTGCAAACACACACCTGAATGTGGGAGCACACAGGTCAACTCTCAAAGGGAGATCACAGCACAAGTAACCCAACGAACCCTGCAGGGTAATAGAAGCATTCAAGAAACACTCTGAAATGCATTTATTTTGTTTGTGAGCTGCTGCTTTGGATAAATTTTCTCCTTTTCTAGAAGGCTGTTTCATCAACCCCCAAATGAAATCCATCTCCAATCCACAGAAGCACAGTCAACAAAGAACCTGGATGAGTGTTACTCAGATTGGGTTTAAGAAACTGCTCAGTGTTGGGATGGCACGTGGAACCATCAAATCTAACTGCACTCAGATGACTGATGCCTGAAGCCTGAGCAGTGGGAATGTGCCAACTGTGAAGCTAAAAGTGGAGCACAACAACAACAAGGAGCCACCAGGAACTAAGTGACCGGCCCTTTGAAGGGTGGAAAACAAGGAAAAGCTCACATGTGGAAATGATTGGGATGAGTACACTTCTGGAAGGATGTGTGGAAAATACAGAACTGCACTGTGAGGAATGACTGCAGAGAAACTCACCCGCTGCTGCCAAAGACTCATCCAAATTCCGTCACAGGGAGGAGTTAAAGGGGATATGCTGGCTTGTATTTGGAGGTGAAAAACTAACCCTTCACTGCAACATGCAATGAGGTTTGCTAGAAAGGGCAATCAAAGTTAGTGTACGTTACGCTAGTACATCGAGATTCTTCCAGCTGTGGGAAGGGCAGGGAAGGTTCTTTTTCTGCTTCCTGAAAGTCTTTGAAATCCATTTGCCAGCCACTCCTCCAGGCAAACCTGAGAACCTGCACCAATATTATTCTGTGACCTGGTTGCCAACACAGCATCGCTCCAAAACATCGTCACCGCCACAAAACACACACGCACAAAAGAGTAAACAAAGAGCTCACAGAACTGAGACGAGAGGACAGAAAGCCACACACAGGCAATTTGAAGGGTGAATTCTTGAGTGTCTGTATCTGTAAATGAAGTCAGAGGCCAGCTAAGACACCAGTTACCAGGTTTTCCAAAGCCACCAAACAAAATCCAACAGAAAAATGGAAAAATAGGTTTCATTGACAAATAACAGAAACCAGTACTTTTCCAGGTTTGTCAAGGGACACCATCATTCCAGTGTGTTTGGGGCTGCAGGAAACTAGCAAACCACAGAAATATCCTAAAACTAGAGGACGAGTCGGACGAGCGACCAAATATTTGCTTTAAAAAATAAGAAGTATGCACCTGAAATGTGTGCCAAAAAAAGTAGATTACACAAGTGTTACAGCACATCATGAATGAATTCATGGAGGCTTGAGCACTTGCCTAGGCAAATCCTGTTCTAAAAGGCACATACATTTTGTCTAAAAAGCATCAAGAACTCTGCAACACTAATTTAAGTACTTAAAGGAACTTTAAAAACCTTAAAATGCTGAATAATGATCATCAATATGCTCCAACACTACCTGGGTCTCTAATGAGATACCAATAAGGGCACTTTTTGCTCACTTTTTTGTTACGTGAAAGATTTTTTTTTTTCGGTTCTGCTTCTTTCCAAGGTGTGCAACTATTTGGTCTTTATTAGTGCTCATATGCTCTAGGGAAAAAAATAAGTCAATTTACTTTATGTAGAAGGCATGGATTCCCCTGTTATCTGCTGACTTTGTCTTATGTTCCATTTATATTCCAAATGAAGTTCAACATTTTTAGTAAATCTCTTTAATAAGGGCACATTACAGTCTTAGAAAGTTTTTCATGCAACAAGAACACTTCTCCTAAACAGCTATTTGATAAGAACATCAAGAACAAACTATGGTGCCAAAATTTCTCTAAATGGAAGCCTGGGTAGGTTTTAGAAAGTTTTGCTTCTTGAAAACAGAATATTTAAACCAACTGGCAGCAAGATGAGACCTATGCCAAGCTTTGAGAATCACTCTTAAACAGCAATTCAATATTTTTTTTATTTTATTTTTTAAACAGACAGGTCCCCTCCTCAAAGGCAGCAGAGGTGTGCACAATTAATGGAGTTCAAACCATGCATTGTCTTGGAAAAAAATCTTCTTTCCCTCAGTCTCTTTCCTATATTCCATTTCCTCCAGACTTCCTGGCACATTTAACTGGGGACATTGCTGGGTCTCTGCCAATTTTACATAAATTTTCAGTTTGACAACAACTTGGACATGTAAGCGTTCAGCTGTGGCAAAGTCAGGCGACAGTGGTGAATGAGCTCCTGAGAGATTTGCATATCTGAAACATTTCTGTATTTGTTCATCTGGAAACCCAGAGGCACTTGGGCCAGTGAGGGGAAAGGGAAAAGAGTCAGAGGTCTGCCTGAGTTACTCTTCCTTGTTATAAAAGAGATTTTTTTTCTAAATGGCACAATACATACTGAAAAGCTCCACTGTATAGCTTCAGAAATGAAAGTAAAATTTGCTTATTTTTCTGGCTTCTGGGTTTCAGTGCCAAAGCCAGATTTTTTCATCGAATTTTTATGTGGATTTATGAAAGAAATGACCCAACACAGCTTAATCCAAAAATACTCTGTCACAAAGCCTCTTCTTCCACATGAAGGTTGCAGTGTAACACATTTAAAACAGCACTCTTCACACTTCCTGCCTCTCCCACCTCTCCTTCAGGAATACTCACTTCGTGAGCTGTTTCCTAACCCACAACAGCAGAAATGTTTATGAAGCCACAAGTTGTATGGCACCAGCAATCTCAAATCACTCTTCTGGGGCAAATGCTGGGCTTTGAGACCCAGCAGATTCTCCAGGCCTGGATCTTTGCCCGACCACAAATGCCACCATGGAGCAGAGGGACAGGATACACAGGCGGAAATGCTCCGCCAAGAAGTGGTTGGAGCACTGATGTAGGCTGCAGTGTCTGTGGCAACCCAGTTCAAATGATCATCCAAACTGCTGTCCAAACTCATCCAGCCGACCACAGATGATGCAAAGCACTCGTGTGGCATCATAAACCAAACTGTTGGGCACCAAAACCAGGATTTTGTCCTGTCAAGGTACCAGAGCAGAGCCCTGATGATCCTGCCTGTGGCATGTTTCCCACATATTCCTTGAAAATCTGCAAAAATCCATCAGTCAGACCAGAATTCTCGGGAGGAACACACACAGAAAGGACAGTCAGAAAAGTTGCACCATGGCATCAGCTGTATCCAGTTGTTAAAATTTGCTCTAAAATGGTGAGTTGATAGTCTCCAACAGGAATGGGAATGTAGAAACAGTTTCTCCAGTAGCTGACTGCAGTAATCTTCTCTTCTGTTGGGCTTTTTTCCCCTCATCATCTTATTCTTGATGGTGAGAAAAGCATTAGAGTAAGACAAATAGCAAGCCAATCCAGCTAAGAAAATAAAGCTGGCATTTGCTATGGAAGAGTCTCATGGTCAAGTCAGATAAATGAGGACAGGAATTACCTCATTCAACAAATAACGCCAAGTACAGTAATTGAGATCTCATTATTGCCAGCTGGGATATCTTAAACAGACTGAACTAGATTTAAAATGCTGTAACAGGGAAATACCCATCTTTCTTCAGACTGTCTCCTGGCCAGACAAGCTGACCAAGTTGCACATGTCTCAGATGGAGAAAAATGTATTTACATAAATGTCCTACAATTTCTAACAGAAGTGAAACAGAAAATCCCAACACAAACCCAAACTAGCATAAACTCTCATATCTGTCTTTCTATTTGAAATAGAAATATCCAATTGCTGACCTTGTATTTCTAAAACAGAAACAACTTCCAGTACTTCTAGAATTTGGACCCAAACTACATGGAAAGCATTTGACAACATTTTGAATGGATTGTTCTTTAATTACAGCACACTTCTAGCAATTCTAATGTTTTATGCGACAAGCCTCTCTAAGAAGTCACTCAACCTGACTTGACAGGTTTCTAAAATAAACTACAATATTCAGAGGCTGGTTTGGTCATTGCAGTGAATCTATATTTTAAAATAAGAGAAAAAAAGAAGAAACTCTATAAAACCAGGAAGAAAACAACACTATTTGTAATAGAAACTTCCAAACCATAGCAAATTTGGTACAGATTAAAACCACAGTAAAATGTTACTCTAGGGCAGCAAATTTGCCTAATATTCTGGGGCTTTATCAGATTGATAAGGAAAAAAAGTTACTCCAGGTATCAGAGCCTTCTAAGATCACAAACATATGTAAATTTCTGGATTTATCAATCTGGGCCATATCCTGACTATAACACAAAAATATTCTTAAGTATGTTGAGGGCACAGTGTTGATAGCAACTTTTTTCCATTAACTCATTGAATTAATTTCGTCAATAAAAAAACCCAATTTGCAAATGCCAAGATTACATGAAATGCCTTGGCAACAAAGCACATTGGGAAAGGGAACAGAGGAATAAACGGGCCTCCTGTTTCTTAGTCAACAACTCGAGAACTTCAAACTGGAAACCCCAGCGTGGTTTCAAGACAAGGTTAAAAAACCCATAAACCTCCAAAACAAACATCTGATTTTTTTTTGCAATCTATTCTAGACCACAGATTCTATCCCTGAAAAAAGACCAGGCCATTCAAGTTTCTGGGCAAAATAAATATTATTTTCCAAGATTATATGAAAACTAATAAGCCAGTAGCCAAAGTGCAGCAGAAAAGCCCAAACCTCAAGGAGATTTAAAATACAATTATCAGAGGTCCTTGAAAGAAAGATAAAAATATTAGTGGAACTCAAACCAAAGCCAAGTTGCTGCCACTCTCAACGACTACAATGCATATGCACAACACAGAGGATGAAAGTTTTGGTATTTTAATAGATCACTTTGCTTCAAATTGGAACAAAAGTCCTAAATTTCGTATCACTCTAAGAAAAATTCACGGACAACAGAGAAATCCATTCATAATGGGTTAAAGAAAACCCAACCAAACCAGTTCAAGAAAACTATAAAATAACACTTTAAAGACAGAAAAAAAAAATTAAAAAAAAAAAAAAGAGGAAACAGTTAAAATAAAAGTTTTTTACAGAAGTAACTTTTTCTTCTCACTTCACCAGATAAATATTTTGCAGTATAGCATTATTTAGCAATTTCTACCAGTCTTTTTGATTTTGTCCATTTTGGTCAAGCAAATTATAAAAGGCAAAGGCACTTTAAGGAAGTCTCCATGATAAAAAGAATTCGAGACCAATAATAATAATAATTTCTGAGTTCTCTGGTAGTCTTATTTGATTCACCCTTCAAAACCTACATCAATCCCAAATGGATAATAAAGACTTGAGAGTTTTCTCAGTAGTCCTGTATCAAGAATGCATCCAATCTTTAAAATACATGGATTCCATTCACTTATTTTTTAGCTGACACAGAAAAGAATTAAGGCAAAAGGCTGCAACAGAATGAGCATTTAAGAATTACCATAAAATGCCTTCCTAGGAAAGTGATTTCAGAGACATGGTGCCAAAAGATGCTGCCTAGGAATCACCAAACATCCTTCCCAGTGCTACACCCGTGGGAAGACGGATTTCCATCCCAGCTACACAGGGAAGAACTGTTAAGGATTCAGCAACATGTCTGCTGCCCTTCCCAGGTGCCACTAAACCGCCTTGTACCTGTGCAAAACAGAGCCCACCAACACCTGCAAGGAAAACCCAGCCAAAACCACCCAGAAACCCACAACCACCTGCCTCAGCTGCTTGGACTCTGCTTTAAGTCAGCAGAGAACATTAACACCTTGGGCCCCAAGTGACGTGGCTTGTTAGTTCTCCCTTCCACACCGCTGCCAAGGAGATCTCCTGCTCTCCAAGTAGCCTACTGGCACCATTCCTGCACAAGGGCAACCTAGTAAACTCCAGCACACTCCAGCACAGGGCCATAAGCTGCTCTGACATCAGCAGCTGACCCAGAAGTGCATCTGACACAGCAGACATTGAGTAACAGCTTCTCAAATGGCAGCAGACTGAAAAGGTTACAGATTCTCAGTGTGCTGCCTAAGAAATACCTTTTTGCAGCTGAAAAGGAGAAAGCGTGACCTGAACAGAGAGAGAAGACAAATCCTGGCAGGCATGGGTCCTCAAACAATCCTGTGCTTTACACATGAAGAATCCATTATCAGCCAGTTCTTGAATCGAACTAAACTATAAACCAGGAACTTGGGCTAAAATCAATTTGAAATAATACCAAACACAACAGAAACTATCAATCTTCTTCGGGGCAAAGACTGAAATGTCAGACTATTTTTTTAGGTAATGAATATTCCACACTAACAAAGCCTGAAGATGCTGTTTTGATCTGCGTTCTTCTGCAGAATGGATTAAAAAAGAAATTGCATTTCTCAACATCTGGTGAAAGATCAGGTTTCCAAGGAGATGAAGTCTGGGCCTTGGATAAGTAGCCTTACCGCATTTTCCCAACAAACTGAGGTAAAAAAGGCAGGTGAAATATGCAGCTAATGGCAGTGAGTTACTTCGACAGCCACCCCATTCAATGTGGAGCTCAATTCAATAGACCTCACAGGTTATCTGACAACATACAGAGTCAATAAATACAAATAAAATCAATTGGATTAACATAACTGAGATTTCTTCCTCACACAAAAAAAAAATCTTCAAAACTTAAACAGGCTTTCTAAATAACTCAACACACCAACTCTTAGAGAGAAAAGCCTTCTGATTTTTTAAGTGCATCATTTTTCTGCTTCAATGTCTGGAGTTTCAACTATGTAACACACGAGCATCAGTCTGGATTTGATCTGACTAAAGCTGGAACGTATTTCCTACTGCAATGCCACACTACCACATCCAGAGATATACACACACATCCCACAGGCAGATCATTCCCTTGCTTTACTTCATCCACCAATCTACTGCCCAAAATCTATCTACAGCAACTCTTAGAGACACTGAAAGACCCACACCACAAGCTCTTTCATGAGGTTTGAAAACGCCATCAACCACCTCATTTGCATCTTCAAGCACCTCCAAAACACAGACTGTAATTTCTGTGGGTTGATCAAGCAGAACTTTCAATAAACCAAACTTCAAAAGTTGGTAACCGACTTCCAGTCAGCATCATCCAGTCAGCTACTGCATTTATCAAAATCAATAATTTCAGGCTGAAGCTCTCAAAATACGATGACAGCCAAAAACTAAAGTTTCAAAACATGTTTAATGTATCCAAGTAAATAGAGAAAGTTTAAATATTGCATTCTCTAAACTTAGTGAGAACCAAAAGGCTACACAAGATTAAAAATATGTATTTATTTTGGGCTTCTCTTTGCAGTCATTTGCCTATGATATGCCTTTATACAGCTTTTATTGAAGACAATTAACTTCAGAAAACTTCCTAACACCTGAGGATACAGACAGCTGCCTTTTACTACTTTTCTGCCTGTTTTTAGAAACAGAACTATGGACAAAACTGATGGTAAAGGTTAAGAATGAAAAGCATGCAGGTTACAGAACTGAAACAGAAAGCCACTACAGGATGTACCAAATTTACTTTGTTTCACTTAACAATAACCTATTCCTTCAGGTTTTCCTGTAGCTCCTGTCAAACTATAACAACACAGGCAATGGGGCCCATGCTGAAAACAGCTTAAAATACTATATTTGAACCTGCAAATGGTACTCATGTGAACTAAATGACCTGCATGTCTCCTGGTATCTCCAGTGTCCTTAATATCAATTCCCTTGGAAAACCTGCGTTCCTCACCTGCAGCTCTCACAGGTCAGCTCTGCCATCAGTTCTGCACAGCACCAAAGAATGGCGTGCAGCTCAAAGCTCCACCAAATGAATGCTCTCTGTTCCTATTCCTGGTTGCCCAAAAGAATGCTTGAGAGCAGGTATTGGAAGGAGAAAAACAAACCTCCTTTAAAATGCCCCTACAAACATCACCTTCCTAAGACATCCCCAGCAAGGGTCCCCAAGTCAGAGGGTCTCTCAGGAGCACGTGGTGCCAGGGATGTGGCAGCAGGCCCTAATTCCAGCTCTGCCACCTGATCTTCCCGACACCCAAACCAAGCAGCTTTCTTCACATCCTCTGTGGTGCTTCTCTCTCGTCTGCTCTCCCAAGGAGCTTTTTTTACAGAGCTGGATCCTTCACAGCCCCTCACACCACAGCTGGCATCCGAAGAGACAATGGAAATGCACAGTGTGGAAGAGAACATGGGGTAAAACAGCATAAAACCCCCATGAAATGCTATGGCTGCAGATTATTTTACACGCTCAATTTCTACAAGCAGGGATAAAAACCCGCGAACGGTCATGAGAAGCACAAACCCACAGGAGTCAGGAGGAGTAAAGCCTTTCTACTTAATAAGCAGCTGTGGTTTAGAGTAACCAGAGAGAGGTCTGTAGTTCCTGATGCTTCAAAGAGCTATTCACATTTGCATATTCCTGGAGGATACAAAACATACATTCGGAAGAGGGCAGAGTTTAACCTCAACCTTCTACAAGACCGTTTAGAGACAGTTAGCCGGAATTAATACTTAATTGGAATAAACAATCTTTCTTTTCTCCCTTACAGACGTAGCTTCAGCCTGTGCATTATCAGTCACTCACGTTTAAAAAGCCCTTTTGATAAAAGAAAAGATGAACAGTCAGGACAGGTACTTTTAACGTGCGTGTTAAAAAAAGAAACGTACTGCCTTGAATGTTAGAGTTCCAGAATTTAAAAAAATATTCTATTTAAAGACTGAATTTTGAAAGGAGATTAGATCACGCTCTGCAGCTGACCCGTTCCACCTCACATACTCAGGAAATACTTCAAAATTCCAGTAGGCATATTTGCTTCCAAGGCAAGAAAACACACCCACGTGTTCCTTCACCGTTGTTTTTCAAGTACGAAAATCTTCCCGAAACTGTTATAATCGAGGCATTGGAGTAACAGAAACCTCAGCAATTAAAAATGCAAAGTGATTCCCTTGCCTCCCCAAGCGCAAAATCCCGACCTCGGGAAGCCACCTCGGCGTACCCGTTGCGTTACGTTCGCTGCCGGAGGAAAACCTTCCTTCCCCTTGCACACAGCGCCAGGGCAGCCACCGGGAGAGCCGCTGGGGATCGGGGGGATCCCCACGGAGACGCCGCCGGCAGGTGCCCGGGATGCCCCCGGCCGCGGGGCTGGCACTGCCCGCAGGCGGGACCGGCCGCCGTGCGCACGAACCGGGAGTTCCCGAGCACCGCCATCCTCCCGGACTGCACACGGGGCCTCCCCGCGCCCGGAGCGGCCGGCGGACAGCCCGCTCGGGCAGGGCCGCTCCCGTGCCCGGGGAAGGGGCTCCGTCTCCTCCGGGAGAGCCGCCC
>VXBQ01013715.1:0-14927 GCA_013400175.1 Phainopepla nitens
GGGAGACACAGAGGGGACAAAAGGGGAAGAACCAGGGTAGGACATCGGGTGGACACGGGGTGCTCCCCCCACTCTGCTCCTGCCCACATCCGCCCCCTCCCCGGCCTTTTGGGGGGTGTCCCAGGAGCCTCCCCCCCCATATTGAGCCATATTGGTGTTACTGGGAGCTGGAGTCCGTGCACCGGACACCACCGTGGCTTCCCCATGACAGAGAACCTTGGAAGAGCTCTGATGCCACCCAAAATGCCTCATCGATTGGCCAACAGAAGAAAAGAAGAAAGAAAAGCAGCCACAGAAACAGCGATGAGGTCCCCACGGCCACAGTCCTGGGACAGCGGCAACGGCTGCCCAGGGCGCACACCCCCCCGGCCGGCTGCGTCACGGTTTAGGTGGGCACCGGGCAGACGGGTGTGGGGCTCTGGGTGCGTGCAAGTGAGAGGGACATGTCCCCAAGGAGCCTTCCCCGTGGCTTGGCGCCACCGAGCCTCCCCGACGTGCCCGAGGCCATCGATGCCAGCGGGTCACTTACGGCTTTTGGATCGGTCACACAGCAGAGGAGCCTGGGAGGTGCTGCCACCCACCCGTGTCTGCAGACAACAGCTCCCCTTATTAAAACGGGTAAGGGGCGGCCACGGCAGGCCACGTTTGACCCCGCCAGGGAACTCATCCCAGCATGCGAGAAGCTTCACTGAAGCTGCCATGGGCCACCGGCTTTTGCCGGCCTTGCAGTGACTGGCTTCTGTCCGGAAAAGCTGGAGGATGGCAAAAGATGACAAAAAAAAAAAAGGAGGCACATGGAGCATCACATGACCCATGCTAGCCACGGGGGCCTCGGGCCTGGGGGGCAAGGCTTGTGCCTCTCACTCCTCCCTCAACCAACACTCTCGCTCTCCCTTTGCCTTCACTTTTGCGTTGCCTGCGCGCCTTCACCGCGCGCTTCTCAGTGCCACGGCTTCGGGCTGCGAGGGAAAAACAGAACAGAGGCCAGGCAGGCACCCCCTGCTCCGCCTGCATACCGGCACGCCTAAAAATGCAGAACCGCTCACAACCCAGCCTGCTGGCAACCATGGCAGCAGGGGTAGACCAGGCACCATGGCTAGCACGGCGTAGTGGCTCAATCATGTTTGCCACGACATTCCCACGGCTCTCTGTTGGGTTTTGGTCTGTGATGGGGCAGCCAGCCACCGTGTTTGGCTGCTGCCCCTGAAAAATTCCGCCTACTACGCGGGTCCTCGGCTTAAGGCTGAGGAAGGGGTCAACTTCAACAACACATGTCAGGGATGGGGTGCCACCACCCCGCTCCACAACTCACCGGGCAACTCCCGTCACTGAGCCCCTCAAGCAACCGGGCAAGCTGAGACAAGACTGGCACGTCCCACCGCTTGTCCCCAAGGCACTTCCAACACGCTGGTTGGGAGTGGGAAACGAGGTACCACCACCATGGCCAGCTGGGCCGTCCTCAGGGCTCTCAGGGAAGGGCCAAGGAAAGCCTCAGCGGGCTCAACGCAGCAGAGCCTCGGCCCTGTCCACCCCTGGCTGCTGGCCACAGCACCAGACAAAAACTGCTCTCACCCTTAAAGCCAGGCAGAAAAGGGAGGAAGCACTGCCGCCTCAGCCACCACCATCCCTGGGAATGCTCCCCCTTCACGAGGCCAGCAGCAGCCAGGCCGGAGCGGGACACGCTCGTGACTTCTCTCCCTGCCTCGCCTTGGCTGGCAAGCAGCTCTTGCATCATCTTTCACCTCACCTGGCCCATTCACTAGGAGATACAGGAACCAGGACACAGCCACGCCACTTGTCCCACGTATGCTGCACTTTTTTTGTGCCAGCGACCACAAGTGACGGGCCACTGCTCTCCACCTTGGACACAGGGACAGTAACCGCCTGTGGGGACACGGCCTCCCACCTGCTCCCATAATACAGGACAGGTGAGTCCAAGGCTGGGGACTCCTCCAAGAGAACCAATCATCCCTGACCGGGGCAGCGCACCGGTGCACGCCATCTCCTACGATGATGTAGCTGGAGGCAGCTGGAAACAGCAACTCCTTGGTGAACTTCCAGGACCAGTAGGGACAACAGGTCTACCCAGCCCCTGCCAAAATTTGCCTAAGTCCTGTCAGAGCGGGGTGGAGCTGTGTGCCCCGTGACCGCCTGCCTCCACGGTGCTGCGGTGCCATCTCCGGCAGCAGCTGGTGGACACTGCTGGCCCCGGAGCTGGGTAGCCCAGGCCTCCCACGCCACCCCGGAGTGGGGTAGACCTGTTCTCCAGAGACCATTTCGGAGCAGGGTAGGCCAGGCTGTCAACTACTCTACTGAAACCAGGTAGATCAGTTACCCTTCTGCCTACGTGCTGCCACGGTGTCCCATTGATTTACCCGGGCTTGCCTGGTGGCCGTGACAGGATCTGGAGCAAAGTCAACATTACCCGCTGAGCATTGCTCTGGATCTGAGTATTGTCAAGTGTCTCCACAGAGCCGGGAATACGTGCTCACTGAGCGCCATTTCGGAGCCAGGTACACCTGGCAGCCGACTGCCCCTGAGAACATGGGCAGACCTGCTCACCCTTTTGCCAGACACCGCCGGGCCACCCTGCTGATGTCCCCAGGCACGGCTTGTGGCCTCTCCTGGCCTTGGAGCCAGGTAGACCTTCCTGCCAAGGACAGACCTGGAGTCAAGTAGACCTGGCCACCGAGGAACCCCTCCGAGCCAGGTAGACCTTTCTTCTACATTCTAACCTACCCTTGGGGGAAACCCTCAACCCTGTAGTGCCCTGGAGTCAGGTGGAGCTAGCAGCCCCATCTTGCCCAAGAAGTCAATTTCAAAATCAAGAAATACTTCAAACAAGAATTTTTTTTTAGAAAAAGTCTTTTTTCTTTCTGTTGTAACAAGAAATATATCCAAGAAAAAAATCTATTCCTTTTTCTTCTGCATCCAGACCAGTCCTTGCCATGCTCCTGAGGAGCCTCTAACCTTTACTCAGCTTGCCCACACACTCACCCACTGAAACCACCCACAGCTGGGCCTCACTCAATTTCCAAAACATCTCAGGGGAGAGCAGGGAGAGGAATAACGTAAATGTGGCAGAACTCGTCATGGAGCTACCGGTCCCCGGCCTGACTTCCCTGGCTTTAAGACTGGTCTTTAAAAGTCTGAGGTCTTTTTGTGTTGCTGGGTGCAGGGAATGCATGGGGGGAGCAGAGGAGAGCAGGATGTGCCCATCCCAAGGGACAAGGGGAAGTGGGCACTTCTCCTAGAGCAGCCACTCGGAGCTAATTGGGGTAACAGAGATGCCCTGTGAGGAGAAGGGATGTTGGTTCCCTGCCTGCATCTCTGATAAACCCTGTTTACCCAGGGCCCAAGGCACCAGGAAGGCATTTGCAATCTTGGGCTTCCAGGAAGTGAAAATCCACTGAGAAGTGGTTCCTGAGAGCTGTCCCTGGCTGTGATTCTTGTTTGACATTCTGGGACATCAGTGAAGGGTTCTGCTTCTCTCTTTCCACAGGGACACTGTGGATCCATCAGAGATCTGTGGTGGCCCAGCTAGGAAAACATTTCAGGCCACTGCCTTGACTGTTTGCTCTGGAATTTGCCCAAAGAGCCACATTGCCCACTCTGGGGGAAGGTTTTCCTCTGGAGTGTTGCTGCTTTGTGCCCATGGAGGAGACAGCAGAGTGTCTCCATGGCGGATTCTTGACCAGATGGACAAGTGACATCATTGATGTGCTGACATCACCTTGGAGAGGAATTCAGGAAGTGTCTGCAGGGTCCTAACTGGGGACCTTTGGCCCAGGAGAGGTCCAGGCTTCCTTGGAGATCAGTGCCAGTCAGAGGGATGGCATTGGACGGTCACTGACCATGTGCCAACAGGTCAGGGAGAAGGAGCTGGACACACACAGAGGTTTCCAGTGCAGGTGGATTGGCCCCCCATTTCCAGGGAACCCTGTGGGAATGTCCATTCCTCCCTGATGGCTGTGTCTCAGCCCTCCAGAAACTGTCCTACAGTTGTATGTCCCTACACTTGTGCCAGCCTTTCAGGACAAATGAGTTTCCCCTCTCCAATCAGAGGTGTCTTCTGTATAAACAATTTGCAAGAGGGTTCTCGGCACAGGAAAGACTTAAACCACATGGAGCTGTTCCAGAGGAGGACACCAAGAGACTCTGAGGGCACTGGAACACCTCTGTGACAGAGACAGGCAGGGAGAGCTGGGGCTGCTCAGCCTGGAAAAGAAAAAGCCCTGGGGAGACCCCACTGTGACTTCCAGGACTTCAAGGCACCTGTTAGGAAACAAGAACCCTTCACTAATGCCATGGAATGTCAAACAAGAATCACGGGCACAGACAGCTCTCAGGAACCACTTCTCAGTGGATTTTGACTTCTTGGATGCCCCTGAATGCTGAATGTCTTCCTGGTGCCTCAGGCCCTGGGTAAACAGGCCTTATCAGAGATGCCGACATCCATCCTCCTGACTGGGCACCTCTGTTTGCGCAGTTAGCTTCGAGTGGCTGCCTGGGGACAAACACCCGCTCCCCTGTATCACTCAGGACAGGCACATCCTGCTCTGGGTGAGCACTGGCCTGAGCCCAAGACCGAGGCATTGCAGTGACCCTCTCTGGGGACAAGGGCCTTGGGGACCTGTGGGCAAGTCCCAGGCAGGGACACTGCTGGAGTGAGAACCTTGCTGGGGATGGGATCCCTGGCTCCTCCCATGCAGAGCAGCTGTACAGAGTGGGACACAGGTGCTCTGGGATGGCAAAGTGGCCGCAAGTGTGACAGGGTGAGGGTCAGGCAGGAGATATTCCCCTCTGTAACCTGCTCGGGGGCTGGAGACTGCACCAGTTTGGGGCCTGCAGTGCTGGGAAATAATGGGGCGGTGTGGATGTGGGAAGTGCCACACCCGAGTGACTCCCAAGGCCTCAGCTTTGTCTTCAGGTGATCACAATCCCCCAGCGCTCTGGGGGGCTGGTGGAAGGTGGATTGTGTTGGAGTGGGGATTCACCTGTCTCCAGCTCCCTGCCCGACCCCTTGGCCCCCGCAGGTCCCTGGGCCCTGCCAGGGGCAGCTGCCCCGTGCAGGAAGCTGGAGCGATGCCGGGTGAGGGGGCTGGATCTGTGCTGCAGGTTGGATGGACTCTGTACAGGGCTGGGCTTGTGGCCAGGGCTGGGGGCTGTGCCAAGCCTGGCTTCGGCCTGGGGATGGTCAGGGAGGGGCAGGGAGGAGTCCTGGCAGGGATAAAGGTGCTCCTGCCCTGGTGCAGCCTCAGCCAGTGCTGCCAGTGCGAGAGGAAGATGAAGGTGGCTGTGCTCAGTGTAGCCCTGCTCTTCTCCATCCTGCTGTGCCCCCTGGCACAGGCCAAGGTGAGATCATGATGTCACGGTGTCCCCACCTCCTGTCCTTTGTAGCCTCCCATCCCATCCTCTTAGCGTCTTCAGAAATCTTCTCCCTGGCATCTCCTCTTTGTCCTGCCCTGCAGGGTCTGTGAATGTCCTCCCAGTGATCATTCTCAATTCCTTTCCCCTTTTTCCCCTCACTCCCTTGCTCTTCTCCCTGGCCACTGCAGTGGTGNGTGGCTGTGCTCAGTGTAGCCCTGCTCTTCTCCATCCTGCTGTGCCCCCTGGCACAGGCCAAGGTGAGATCATGATGTCACGGTGTCCCCACCTCCTGTCCTTTGTAGCCTCCCATCCCATCCTCTTAGCGTCTTCAGAAATCTTCTCCCTGGCATCTCCTCTTTGTCCTACCCTGCAGGGTCTGTGAATGTCCTCCCAGTGATCATTCTCAATTCCTTTCCCCTTTTTCCCCTCACTCCCTTGCTCTTCTCCCTGGCCACTGCAGTGGTGCCTCCTGGCATCATTCCTGGATTCACCTGCCACTTCCAAACACTCTCCCAGTCCTGTAGTTTCCTCCTCATCTGTCCTATTTCTTCTGTCCACTCCAACCACCTCTCCTATGTCCCTACACTGGAATTACTTTCTTTTCCCCTGCATCCCACACAGGGTCCCTTCCACATCCCCAGCCCAGTCCCTTGGCCTCCCCAGTCCACTTCAGCTCAGTGTCTTTGTGTCCCCCCACCTCACCACAACCTCCTTGCAGGCCTTGAATTTCCCTCCCTTTGCCTGCCTCCCCGCTTTGGTCCCTGCACCTTTGTTGTCCCACAGACCCACATGCTCCAATCCAGAACCCTGGTTTGTTCTCCTTTCCAGGCACTCCTGGAAGGAGCCCAAGATGATCTCCAGGAGGTGAGTGGGGTGCTGAGATTGGAGGGCATCCCCTCTGGGAATGGGGTGGCAGTTCAGTCCCCCATCCCTTGCTGGCATCGGGGACATCCCAGTGTCCAGTGAGGTCTCCTGGTCTCTCTGTAGATGGATTTAGAAAATGTCAGGATCCTGAAGATGCCTCTGGTGGGCACCACGAGTTCTACCAGTGTCAGACCCTCCCCTTGCATGGCCACCAGAGTCCAGGCCATCCCAGTTTGTCCCAGCACAGCCCAGTGCATCCCTGCTGACAACCTAGAAAACACCCCTGCTCCACAGATCTTTCCTAGGGAACCCTTTTCTCCAGGGCCCCCACTGCCTTCTCCTCCCTGTCACCCCAGGATCCCCTGGATGGCCCAGGATGCAGCCCCTGCCCCAGCTGTGCCTCTTGGCCAGCACCCCAGTGCTTCAGGGCAGGAGCACAGCAGCTCCTGCACCTCATTGTTGCCCACAGGCCCCTTCCCCAAGGATCCTCTCGCTTTCTCCTTTCTTCCCAGTCCAGCCCAATGCCCCCACTGTGTCTCTAATGAGTCCTTTTTGTCCCCAGCCCCTTGTGGCTAAAAAGCTGGTGGGTCCTTTGCAGCAGAAGCGCCTGGCTCTCCCTCTCCGTGGGTAGGTCAGCAGTGCCTACAGAGAGAGGGTGGGGACAAAGCCCCTCTCCTGTCCTGTTGCATCCTGGTGGGTCACGTTCTGGGCTCTGTGTTTTAGGATTGTAAGAGTTGATGACATCCATGTCAACTCTGCTCCAGAGGCATCAGGAGATATCATCCCTGAATGACTTCCCTGTTTTCCCTTGAGCCCAGGGACATCTCTCTTGAATAATCAATAAACCCCTTCAGCAAACCTATAGCTGTGTGTCCATGTGTCTGGATTTCTACCGTCCTGGTATTCTGCTGGCCAGGGCATTGCAGGGATCCTCTGTGGGGACAATGGCCCTTGGGGAGCTGTGGCCAGGTCCCAGCCTGGGGCAGTTGTGGCATTGGAGCCTTGATGGGGATGGGGTCCCTGGGACTCTTTGTGTGGGGCAGCTGTGCAGAGAGGGAACCAGGTGCTCTGAGAGGGCAGAGTGGCTGCAGGTGTGACAGGGTGAGAGGCAGGGCAGGGCATATTCCCCTCTGGGGCTGGAGACAGAACCAGTTTGCCTGCAGGATTGAAAAACGGGGTGCTGTGGATGTGGGAAGTGCTACAGCTGAGCAACTCCCGAAGCCTCAGCCTTGTCTGCAGGTGATCACCATCCCCCATTGCCTGCAGATCCCAGTTAGGCTGATCCTATTGCCCATGACCCCATTGTTCTCCCATGTGCAGTATTTGGGGCTGGGGTCAGCTCTAGAGTGTCCTGCAGGGAAAGCTCCAGGAGGGCAGGAGCACTGGCAGGAGATGCACAGATTTAGCTCTGGGGGACTGGTGGAGGATGGATTGTATTGGAGTAGGGACCCACTTGCCTTCGGCTCCCTTCCCACCCCTGGGCCCCCAGAGGTACTCGGGCCCTTGCAGGGGCAGCTGCCCCGTGCAGGAAGTTGGGGAGATGCCAGGGAAAGGCTGGATCTGTGCCTCGGGGGGACGGACTCTGTACAGGGCTGGGCTTGTGGCCAGGGCTGGGGGCTGTGCCAAGCCTGGTTTTGGCCTGGGGGCTGTTGGGGAGGAGGCAGGGAGGAGTCCTGGCAGGGATAAAGGTGCTCCTGCCCTGGTGCAGCCTCAGCCAGTGCTGCCAGTGCGAGAGGAAGATGAAGGTGGCTGTGCTCAGTGTAGCCCTGCTCTTCTCCATCCTGCTGTGCCCCCTGGCACAGGCCAAGGTGAGATCATGATGTCACGGTGTCCCCACCTCCTGTCCTTTGTAGCCTCCCATCCCATCCTCTTAGCGTCTTCAGAAATCTTCTCCCTGGCATCTCCTCTTTGTCCTACCCTGCAGGGTCTGTGAATGTCCTCCCAGTGATCATTCTCAATTCCTTTCCCCTTTTTCCCCTCACTCCCTTGCTCTTCTCCCTGGCCACTGCAGTGGTGCCTCCTGGCATCATTCCTGGATTCACCTGCCACTTCCAAACGCTCTCCCAGTCCTGTAGTTTCCTCCTCATCTGTCCTATTTCTTCTGTCCACTCCAACCACCTCTCCTATGTCCCTACACTGGAATTACTTTCTTTTCCCCTGCATCCCACACAGGGTCCCTTCCACATCCCCAGCCCAGTCCCTTGGCCTCCCCAGTCCACTTCAGCTCAGTGTCTTTGTGTCCCCCCACCTCACCACAACCTCCTTGCAGGCCTTGAATTTCCCTCCCTTTGCCTGCCTCCCCGCTTTGGTCCCTGCACCTTTGTTGTCCCACAGACCCACATGCTCCAATCCAGAACCCTGGTTTGTTCTCCTTTCCAGGCACTCCTGGAAGGAGCCCAAGATGATCTCCAGGAGGTGAGTGGGGTGCTGAGATTGGAGGGCATCCCCTCTGGGAATGGGGTGGCAGTTCAGTCCCCCATCCCTTGCTGGCATCGGGGACATCCCAGTGTCCAGTGAGATCTCCTGGTTTCTCTGCAGATGGATTTAGACAATGTCAAGGTCCTGAAGACGCCTCTGGTGGGTACCACGAGTTCTGTCAGTGTCAGACCCTCCCCTTGCATGGCCACCAGAGTCCAGGCCATCCCAGTTTGTCCCAGCACAGCCCAGTGCCTCCCTGCTGACACCCTAGAAAACACCCCTGCTCCACAGATCTTTCCTAGGGCACCCTTTTCTCCAGGGCCCCCACTGCCTTCTCCTCCCTGTCACCCCAGGATCCCCTGGATGGCCCAGGATGCAGCCCCTGCCCCAGCTGTGCCTCTTGGCCAGCACCCCAGTGCTTCAGGGCAGGAGCACAGCAGCTCCTGCACCTCATTGTTGCCCACAGGCCCCTTCCCCAAGGATCCTCTCGCTTTCTCCTTTCTTCCCAGTCCAGCCCAATGCCCCCACTGTGTCTCTAATGAGTCCTTTTTGTCCCCAGCCCCTTGTGGCTAAAAAGCTGGTGGGTCCTTTGCAGCAGAAGCGCCTGGCTCTCCCTCTCCGTGGGTAGGTCAGCAGTGCCTACAGAGAGAGGGTGGGGACAAAGCCCCTCTCCTGTCCTGTTGCATCCTGGTGGGTCACGTTCTGGGCTCTGTGTTTTAGGATTGTAAGAGTTGATGACATCCATGTCAACTCTGCTCCAGAGGCATCAGGAGATATCATCCCTGAATGACTTCCCTGTTTTCCCTTGAGCCCAGGGACATCTCTCTTGAATAATCAATAAACCCCTTCAGCAAACCTATAGCTGTGTGTCCATGTGTCTGGATTTCTACCGTCCTGGTATTCTGCTGGCCAGGGCATTGCAGGGATCCTCTGTGGGGACAATGGCCCTTGGGGAGCTGTGGCCAGGTCCCAGCCTGGGGCAGTTGTGGCATTGGAGCCTTGATGGGGATGGGGTCCCTGGGACTCTTTGTGTGGGGCAGCTGTGCAGAGAGGGAACCAGGTGCTCTGAGAGGGCAGAGTGGCTGCAGGTGTGACAGGGTGAGAGGCAGGGCAGGGCATATTCCCCTCTGGGGCTGGAGACAGAACCAGTTTGCCTGCAGGATTGAAAAACGGGGTGCTGTGGATGTGGGAAGTGCTACAGCTGAGCAACTCCTGAAGCCTCAGCCTTGTCTGCAGGTGATCACCATCCCCCACTGCCTGCAGATCCCAGTTAGGCTGATCCTATTGCCCATGACCCCATTGTTCTCCCATGTGCAGTATTTGGGGCTGGGGTCAGCTCTAGAGTGTCCTGCAGGGAAAGCTCCAGGAGGGCAGGAGCACTGGCAGGAGATGCACAGATTTAGCTCTGGGGGACTGGTGGAGGATGGATTGTATTGGAGTAGGGACCCACTTGCCTTCGGCTCCCTTCCCACCCCTGGGCCCCCAGAGGTACTCGGGCCCTTGCAGGGGCAGCTGCCCCGTGCAGGAAGTTGGGGAGATGCCAGGGAAAGGCTGGATCTGTGCCTCGGGGGGACGGACTCTGTACAGGGCTGGGCTTGTGGCCAGGGCTGGGGGCTGTGCCAAGCCTGGCTTCAGCCTGGGGGCTGTTGGGGAGGAGGCAGGGAGGAGTCCTGGCAGGGATAAAGGTGCTCCTGCCCTGGTGCAGCCTCAGCCAGTGCTGCCAGTGCGAGAGGAAGATGAAGGTGGCTGTGCTCAGCTTGACCCTGCTCTTCTCCATCCTGCTGTGCCCCTGGCACAGGCCAAGGTGAGGCACCAGCAAAAGGGTGTCCCCACCTCCTGTCTTTTGTAGCCTCCCATCCCATCCTTTTGGTCTCTTCAGAAATTTCCTCCCTGTTCTCTCCTCTTTGTCCTGTTCAGGGTCCCCAAATACGCTCCCACTGACCATTCCCAAGGTCTTTCCTTCCATGTCCTCCCTCAATCCTTTGCCTTTCTTCCTGGCCACTGCAATAAGATCCCCCTGTACAATTTCCTGACTCAACCCCCGCTCCCACATCATTTTCCAGTAGAGTTGGTTTTGTCCTCATCCATCCTCATTCTTCTGTCTCCACCAAGTCCCCCCTTGCACTCCCATGTCTCTACACTGCAATTCCTTTCTCCTCCCCTGTACTTTACACTGTGCTCCTTCCACACCCCCAGCCCAGTCCCTTGGGCCCTCAATTTACCTAGTTTTTTTACCCCAGCGTCTTTTGGTCTCCTCTGACCTCAAACAGATTTCCCAGGAGGCCCTGAATTTCCTCCCCTTTGTCTCCACCCTGCTCCCTGCACATGTGTCCGCCCACAACCCCAGTCCAGACCAAGCCTTTGTTCTCCTTTCCAGGCATTCCTGGAAGGAATTGAAAATGATCTCCAGAGGTGAGTGGGTGCTGGTGGTGAGTGGGGGCATACCCTCTAGGAATGGGGTGGCAGTTCAGTCCCCCATCCCTTGCTGGCATCGGGGACATCCCAGTGTCCAGTGAGGTCTCCTGGTCTCTCTGTAGATGGATTTAGAAAATGTCAGGATCCTGAAGATGCCTCTGGTGGGCACCACGAGTTCTACCAGTGTCAGACCCTCCCCTTGCATGGCCACCAGAGTCCAGGCCATCCCAGTTTGTCCCAGCACAGCCCAGTGCATCCCTGCTGACAACCTAGAAAACACCCCTGCTCCACAGATCTTTCCTAGGGAACCCTTTTCTCCAGGGCCCCCACTGCCTTCTCCTCCCTGTCACCCCAGGATCCTCTGGATGGCCCAGGACACAGCTCCTGCCCCTCTTGGCCAGGACCCCAGTGCTTCAGGGCAGGAGCACAGCAGCTCCTCATTGCTCCCCACAGGCCTGTTCCCCATGGATCCATTCGCTTTCCCCTTTCCTCCCAGTCCAGCCCAGTGCCCCCCAGTGTGTCTCTAACTCTGCCTTTGTCCCCAGCCCCCTGTGCCTGAAAAGCTGGCAGGTCTTCTGCAGCAGAAGGGCCTGGCTGCCTCTGTGGATGCCTAGGTGAGCAGTGCCTGCAGAGAGAGGGGTGGGAACAAGGCCCCTGTCATGGCCCAGTAGGCACAAGAGGTAATGTTCTGGGGTTTGTCTTATAGGATTGGAAGACGTGAGGAGACCTTTGTCCTGATCCCCCCAGTGGCATGAGGAGATGATCATCTCTGGAGGAGCACCCTGACCTCCTTGAGCCCTTGGCCATTTACCCTGAATAATTAATACACCCATTCAATAAAGCTACAATCTGTGTCTGTGTGCCTGCATCTGTGTGTATTTTACAAACAAAAATCCCCCAAATTTCCAAGAAATTTCTCCCAGAGGTGTTGACCCTGTGTCCATCTGCACATTCTGTCACTCTGTCACTGTCACCTCCACACATCTCTGACCCCACTGGCACCTCCCAGGTTTGCACTGAACTCCTCTCTCCTGCTCCCCACCAGCAGGAATGACCATGGGAGCTCAGACCAGGAGCACCCAGGCCAGGGATGGATAAGGAGCACCTGGCAGAGGCAGGGTGAATCCTCCATTCCAGGGGGTTGTGGGGTGCAAGGGGGGCACCTGTGTCCTCTCCTAGATCCAGGGCTACAAACCAGGGATGAGATGCCTCAGCTGAATCACTTCCCTCAGCCCTTGGCCTGGGNCTCTAACTCTGCCTTTGTCCCCAGCCCCCTGTGCCTGAAAAGCTGGCAGGTCTTCTGCAGCAGAAGGGCCTGGCTGCCTCTGTGGATGCCTAGGTGAGCAGTGCCTGCAGAGAGAGGGGTGGGAACAAGGCCCCTGTCATGGCCCAGTAGGCACAAGAGGTAATGTTCTGGGGTTTGTCTTATAGGATTGGAAGACGTGAGGAGACCTTTGTCCTGATCCCCCCAGTGGCATGAGGAGATGATCATCTCTGGAGGAGCACCCTGACCTCCTTGAGCCCTTGGCCATTTACCCTGAATAATTAATACACCCATTCAATAAAGCTACAATCTGTGTCTGTGTGCCTGCATCTGTGTGTATTTTACAAACAAAAATCCCCCAAATTTCCAAGAAATTTCTCCCAGAGGTGTTGTCCCTGTGTCCATCTGCACATTCTGTCACTCTGTCACTGTCACCTCCACACATCTCTGACCCCACTGGCACCTCCCAGGTTTGCACTGAACTCCTCTCTCCTGCTCCCCACCAGCAGGAATGACCATGGGAGCTCAGACCAGGAGCACCCAGGCCAGGGATGGATAAGGAGCACCTGGCAGAGGCAGGGTGAATCCTCCATTCCAGGGGGTTGTGGGGTGCAAGGGGGGCACCTGTGTCCTCTCCTAGATCCAGGGCTACAAACCAGGGATGAGATGCCTCAGCTGAATCACTTCCCTCAGCCCTTGGCCTGGGAAGTCTCTGGCAGCAGCACAACCTCTAGAGGAGACTTTCCACAAGGAAGACAAAAGAAAGGAATTTTTTCTTCCCTCTCCCTCATCCCTCCTCCTTGTGCTGATTTTCTTGTCATCTCTTAGCAAAGCCAACAAAAAAGCATCTGCAATGAGGTGTTTCCAAACAGTCAGTTCCTAAATAGGGCCATGGGAAGGTTTTCTGCCAGGACAAAAGAGAGAAATGTGAGATTTGGTCAGACAGTTTAAAATATGACAATTTCTAAACACTGGAAATCCAGATGTTAGAAAAACAGAGTTTGCAGTTTGAATGGTCCATTATCCTCCCTCTTCCCCCTGCTCATTTGTCACATCCCAACTCCAGAGGAGCAGATTATGGAAAGCAGACCTGTAAGGGAGTGTTGGAGGCTTAATCCTAGAGAGAGGAAGAAAGAGTGAAGTCGGGAAAAGAATTCCAGTTGTTGTCTTGATCATAACGACCACAAATAGCTCTGTACTCCATGTGCAATATCCAGATGATGAGGCATGTTGCTTGTTTTTAACGCCAAATCGTAGAACTTCAGAAATTGTTCCTGGTTTAGAACAAAACCACAGGGCAATAACTGACCCAGTTTGGTTCCTAAATTAGAAATCATTAAACTTCTACCAAGATGTGTTTCCCTGCGGCAGAGATGGCAGTTTTGATTCCTTTTGTCTTGAGTTGCTCCTGAGTTCATGACTTCAGATGAACTGGAACAGTCTTGACGCTACCAAACGTGGCTACAGTGACAAGGATCAAACCCCCAAGTCACCATGAACCGTGCTGGATCCACTCCTTCCACAGCCCAGCAGCAATTCCTGCCGCTGCCCCTGCTCTGGGTCAGCCTGATGGGCATTGCTCTGGTGTGTGGGGCCGGCTCCTGCAGGACACTCAGAGCGCTCAGAGCCGCTGAGAGCTCCTGCAGAGCGCTCAGAGCCGCTCTGTGTCCCGCAGCTTCGGCACCTCAGGCACCGCTCCACGGCTGCCTGTGCCACCAGTGAGCCACCAATGCGCCACCACTGTGCCATGGCTGGAGTGCCTGTTCCACCACTGTTCTACTGCTTCTCCATTGTTCTTCCACTGCCTCTCCACGGCTGCTCCCTCACTGCTCCTCCACTGCTTCGCTCCTGCTCCATAGCTGCTGCTTCTGTTGCAGCCCTGCTGCCCAACCTCCCCTGGTGCCACATTCACTCCAGTACTGCTTGTCTGTGACACTGCAGGGTGTTCTGGACCAGTGGGGCCACTGTGACAATGCCCATTGTTCCATTCCATTGTTCCACATAGAACCAAGGATTCATTGTGACACTGTGAGGCCTCATGGAACCAAAGGCACCCCGGGACTCTGTGTGACTTTGTGGCACAGAGGACCCTGGCACACTGTAGGGCCTCATGGAACTAAAAGGAATCTGAGACACTGCAGGGCCTCCTGTTCTCAGTCTCTTCTGACACTTGTGTCCATCTACAAAGAGGCAAAACTGGGCAGCCTGAGCCTGTTGCTCCAGAGTATTCCCATCTCCATGGGAGGACGTTCCTGCCAGCTGTGGTGTTGTGTGTTCCCTCTGCTCTCTGGGGGAATTGCATCCTACAAGAGACACCAACCACTCCAGTGGCTGACATCACAGTGCCTCCTGTGGGGTGGGAGCAGAGACAGCTTTCACTCCATCAGCTTGCTCACAGCCTGTCCAACTGGGTCAGGAATGTTTCCAGGGATGGGGCATCCATCGGGTCTTTGGGGAACCTCTTCCAGTGTTTCACCAACCGCAGCATCAAAAATTTCTTCCTTTTGTCCAGTCTGAACTAACCCAGTTTTTGTTGAAAAAACCATCTCCCCTTCTCTAATTGTGAGAGGCCCTCCTAAAACATTTCTCCCCATGT
>VXBQ01013717.1:1058-34431 GCA_013400175.1 Phainopepla nitens
TTCCCCATTCCCTGTTCCCCATTCCCCTTTCCCCGTTCCCTGTTCCCCATTCCCCATTCCCTGTTCCCCATTCCCCGTTCCCTGTTCCCCGTTCCCCATTCCCTGTTCCCTGTTCCCAGCCCGTGGGAAGGGTTGAAGGGGTGGGCTGGGTGCAGCTGTCTCTCCGTGCCATCCCCGTGCCCCCGGAGATCAGGCTGACCCTGGGCCCGTCCCCAGCCCGCTGCCAGCTGAGGTGCCCCCATGGTTGTGCTCAGACCCCGTGTCCCCCTCCGGGGACGCTGTCCTGGGCCGTTCCAGACTCCCTCCCTGCCTCCGGCTGCTCCCACCCCCTTCACTGCTTGGTCACCGCAGGGACTCCTGGGTGGCTTCCCCGAGACCATCTCCTGCTCCTTGTCCTCTGATTTGCAACTCCAAGCAGAATCTGGGGGCATGTCCAGAGATTGCACCCCCAGCGTGACCCTCAGCTCATCACCTTCAGCCTCCAGCTGCTTTTTTGGATTTTTTCTCTACCTTCAGCCCCACCTTTTTCCCCTCTTCACTGCCACACCTGTGCCCAGCTGGTCCCCAGAGCAACATCTGGGCCACATCTGGGCTGTGCCCATCCCAATCCAGAGCTCTGTTCCCTTCCCAAGGATTTTTCCTCCATTATCCTTTCTTATTTTTCGCCCATTTTCCTTTCTTAGAACGAACGTGGCCACACTCCAAAAGCTTTTCTGACCTCTGTGAGTGTTTTTCCCACCTGTAGAACCCCATCCAGGGCAGGTTTGGTAGAAAAATCTGGAATTCTTCATGGAAATGGTGGGAAAAATTCCACATTCCCAGAGCTCTGGTCCCTCCAGGGATTTTTCCCCATTTTCCTTTCTCACTCCTCCATCCAACCTCCCCACAGTGGCCGCACTCCAAAAACTTTTTTGACCTCTGTGAGTTTTTTGTCCTCTGTGAGTGTTTTTCCCACCTATAAAGCTTCATCCAGGGCAGGTGTGAGAGGAAAAGCTGGATTCTTCAACTGGAAATGGTGGGAAAAATTTCACATTCCCTTTTGGCTGCTCTCTGGGTTGAACATCAAGAACACAAAAGGTCTGGGTCTTTCTTTCCCTATTTCCAGCCTTCCCATGGTTAATTCCAAGATCCTCCCAGCACAGCCAGATGTTCTTGGATCCTTGGAATCTTTCTCTGGAACAGCCCTCGGGATGACAGCATTCCTTGGAAGTTCAGCCTTTGGCACTGCAGAGGGGAAAACAAGGAGGAAAACTCACAAAAAAAAAAAAAATTGGATTTGTGGAAAATAATTCCCAGTCTAGATTTAAGCAGGTGCACAAATCTCTGTGGGATAAGAGCCCAAATTCTTTCCATTTGAGGTGGGGGTTTTTTTTAAAGTATTTGCTCTAAAAGTTTAAATATTTCAGCTACTGCTGAGATTTGCTTGAGGATGTTCAGCTGTGATCCCAAATCCAGGAATCTCTAGACAGGGAGGAGAAAGGAGGAATTAAAATAAAATAACTCAGCAAGTCAGAGCTGATTTTCCTGCGTGTCCCAAATCACTTTTTCTGACATTAAATCCAGAGTTGCTCCCTGCTGGAATACTTTAAGTGGGAATTGTGAAATTCAGCGGGTCCCAGGGTGCTCCCAGGAGCAGGACTGGGGTTTGTGCTCAGGTTCCAGCATCTCCAGAGCTTGTGGGAAAACATTTCCCAAAGAGTGGGAGAATATTTCCCAGAGAATGGGAGAACATTTCCCAAAGAGTGGGAGAACATTTCCTGAAGAACAGGAGAATGTTTTCCAGAAAATGGGAAAACATTTCCCAGAAAATGGGAGAATATTTCCCAAAGAGCAGGAGAACATTTCTCAAAAATTTCCCAAAGAGTAGGAGAACATTTCCTAAATAATTGGAGCAGGTTTCCCAAAGAATGAGAGAACATTTCCCAAAGAACAGGAGGACATTTCCCAAAGATTTCCCAAAGAGTGTGACCAGAGAGCCACTTTTTCTTAGTTGTATGTTGGGGTTTTATTTTTGGGTTTTGGTTTGGTTTGGGTTGGGTTTTTTTTGGTGGTTTTTTTTTGTTTGTTTGTTTCAGGTTTGGTTGGGGCTTTTTGTTGGGGTTTTTTTTTGCTGTTTTTTTGATTTTGGGGTTTTTCGTTTGTTTGTTTGTTTGTTTGGGGTTTTTGGTTTGTTTTTGTGAGTCTTTTTTGGTTTTGGGGGTTTTTGGGGGGGTTGTGAGGGTTGGTTTTTTTTTTATTTGGGGGGTTTTGGGGTTTTTTTTGGGGTGAGGTTTTTTGGGTTTTTTTGGTTTTTTGGTTTGGTTTGGTTTGGGGTTTTGTGGAGTTTTTTGTTTGTTTGGGATTTTTTGTTTTGTTGGGGTTTTTTTTAAATTTTTTTTGGTGGGGTTTTGGGGAGGGTTTTTTATTATTATTTTGGAGGTTTGAGGGTTTTTTGGGAGGGATTTTTTTGGGGAGGGGTTTTGTTTTGTCCCAGAATGAGGTGGAGAAGAACTGGAAGAGGGGAAATTGTGAATTCCTCATTCCTGGAAGGGCTTGGGAGCAACCTGGGATAGTGGAAGGTGTCCCAAAGTGTGGAATGCGTTTTTAGATCTCTCCTGACCCAAACCATTCCAAAATTCATGGATTTTCTCATTTTCTCACTAATTTTTCCCCTTCAAACCATCAGAGGAACAAATCAGGAGCTCAAACACTAAATCCTCTCCTTCAGGCTCTTCCCAATTTTATTCCCAGCCCCTGGATTTCAGTCCATCCCAGCGAGGTTCTCCCTTTTTGGGGCAGATGCTGGAATTTCAAATCACCACCAAAAGCCCATTTTAGGTGGCCCCAGCTCCCCCAAAAGGTTCTCACTCTCCTGATGAGCTGCAGTTTGTCCTGCAAATTTTAGGATTAGGATTTTTAGGATTATCCTAAAAACTGAAACCATTTTTAAGGCCGAGCCTTGCAGGGATGGAGTTTTGGGATAAATAACGGAGCGTGACAGACCCGTAAGCCACACCTGTTATCTTCAGCAGTGCAGTTGCATCTCAGAATTATTTTAAATTACATCAAACCTCCTTCCAGCCCAGCTCTGCTCCCCAGGACTGCTAGGAATTAAGAGGAATCCTCCCAGTGTCCAAATATTTTCGCGGATGAAACAATTTGTGCTGCTGGTGGGATACACACAAGTCTAAGGCCAAGTTTAATGTTAGACTGTGCCTTAGGCTGGCTCTCCCTGCGGGGTTTCCCTTTTTTCTGGATCAAAACATCCCAAGATAATGTCAGGGAATCTGTGGGATGCTTCGTGGCTGGGATTTGCTGTGTGGGTTGTTGCTCTGGATGCAGGAATTCAGGATTCAGGTTTTTCAGGATGGCTGAGAAGAGAAACTCCTTGGGAAGGGGCTGGAGCCCAAGCACTGGGACTGCCCAGGGAAAATCATGGAATGGTTGGGGTTGGAAAGGACCTGGAATTCCATCCAGTGAGATCCAGATGAGGGGGGAAGGGTGATCTTGTGGCTCTGCTCAAGTCCCTGCCAGGAGGGGACAGCCGGGGGGGTCAGGCTCTGCTCCAGGGAACAGGGACAGGAGGAGAGGGAACGGCCTCAGGCTGGGCCAGGGCAGGCTCAGGGTGGGCACTGGAAAGGGTGACGTGGAACCAGAGACCAGGAAGAATAAAAGGATAAAAGGGATTTATTGCAAGGATCCAGCTTGGACAGTGCAGGAACCCCTTGGGACTGCACCCAAGTCAAACCCACAAATGGGCACAAAATAGATCCCCGGGCACGAGGCCTCACACTTTGATAGGTTTGGGTCCATCAGCAGATTGGAGTGAATTGTCCAATTCCAGCTCTAGCTGATGAAGCTCCATCCTCCTTGTTCCCTCTCTTCCTTCACTGCTGTTTCCACTCCTGGGCCTAAAATTTCTGGTTTCCCATTCCCAGTGGTTTTGGGCTTTTTTATTTAAGATTTAAATGGTTTGGAGAGTGTGAATAAAATCCTGCCTCCTTGGGAAAATTGTGCAAACAGATGAAGTGGGAAAAGTTCCTAGAAGGGGAAATGTGTGAATTTATCCTGACTGTAAGAAGGGATTTTTATCCTTGGAGATATCCAGAAATAACCTGGCCTGAACTCTGGGTTGCCTCATTTATCTCTGCACTCCTTTGAGAGGGAGGTGGGGTCCAAGGAATTCCATAAATTCCTTCCAACTGAATTAATTCCGATTCCATGAATTTAAAATCTGGTCAAAAATCCTGCAATGGCAAAATCACAATGAAGTTCCTTCACGTGGAGTTTGGGAAATAGTGAATAAATCCATCAAGGATTAGTTCATCTTTTCTATTTTTCTGTCCCAAATTCCTGCTACTCTGGACATACTCAGGCCTTTATGGGTTTCCTGGAGGAATTCCAGGGCAGATGGAAAATCCAAGGTTGGATAAAGTTTGGGATAGTGGAAGGTGTCCCTGCCCTTGGAACAAGATGGGATTTAAAGTCCCTTCCAACCTGAACAAATTTGGCATTCTCTGGAGCCGAACTCCTTGGGACAAGCACCTGTTCTATCCCAAATTTCTGCTCTGGAGTTCTTTCTCTGATTAATTCCTAAAATAAATCAGAGCTTTCCAAGGCAGAGCATTCCCCTCTCTGCATCCCAAAAAATTCCTGCTCAGCCCACACAGACATTCCAGGCCAGCTGCAAATCAGGGATGGATCCTTGGATTTAATTTAGGATATAGGAATATATAGGGAATATATTTATATTCGGAATAATATAGGAATAATTTAGGAATTAGGAATAATTCCCTGTGGGGAACGAAGTCAAATGCTCTCCTCGAATGAGAGAACTTGGATGTGCTCCATTTCCCTTATCTCAGAACCTGTTTTCTTATCTGAAAGATAAAAAAAGGTGGTGTAATTTATCCCAGATAAAACCAGGATGGAAATTATCCTCTGCTTCCCCAACCTTAATTGCTCTTTCCTTTGGAAAGAATTTGGAGGCTGAGCAGAATATTGAGTTATCCAATCAATTCTGGAGCTTCCCAGGCCCTTCCCAGTTTTTTGGGTTTGGTTTTTTCTTGGATGTTTTAAACCCACCAAGATCTGACTCTCAAGATCTTGAGAGTGGTGGGTTTGTTTTCTCTTGGGGTTTTTTTTTGGTACCAAAAAGAGTGAAAAATGCAGCAAAATTAAAAATGCAGCTTCTCCTCATGCAGCACTTGGAGATTTTCTTGCTTCTCCTACCGTGCAATTTTGGCTGCATCCCCTTCATCCTAGAAGGATGGAGGGTTCCCACACCTGGATTCCTTCTCCTTATGGAAAACGAAGGGAAATTCATCCAACATTTGGGTTTTCTCAATTATCTCTAATTTTCACCCAATTTAACCCTTTTTATGAGCACACCCACATCACCTGTTGGCCGCTCTTATTTTCCTTTTGTCCTCTCTGAGTGTGAAAATTGGACTTTCCAAACATTTCCTGCTGGGAATTCTCTGCTCACTCCCAGCTACTTGTGGGGTGTTTTATCTCCTGGTGGGAATATTTTAGGAAGGAATTCTTGGGAAGATGAGGAGGCCTCAGGTTTTCCAGAGAAGCCATGACTGACCCTGGATCCCTGGAAGTGTCCCCAGGAAGTGGGGCTTTGAGTAACCTGGGATAGAGTTCAGAGTAAATCCCATATGGAACGGGATGAGTTAAACTCCTCAGATCCACAAATTTCTTTGTTCCTTGACAAAGGAGTTTTGGAAAAACCGCCCCAAGTGATGTTCCAAGCTCATGGGCATCGATGATCACTGGGATGCTCTTTGTGGGTTTCCTGGAGGAATTCTTGGCCCAGCTGTGGCTCCAGAATTCACCTTCCTTGGACTCTATCCCAAATTCCTGCTCCTTTGGAATGCCCACCTCTTTGTGGGTTTCCTGAAGGAATTCTTGGCCAAGCTGTGGCTCCAGAATTTCCTTGGGCTCTATCCCAAATTCCTGCTCCTTTGGACATGCCCAGCCCTTCCCTGGAGGAATTCTTGGCCCAGCTGTGGTTCCTTAGATTCTTGGATCTTCCTTAGATTCTGTCCCAAATTTCTGCTCCTTTGGACATGCTCAGTCCTTTGGAGGAATTCTTGGCCCAGCTCAGCTTCCAGAATTCACCTTCCTTGGACCTACCCCAAGTTCTTGCTCCTTTGGCCAAGGATGTGGAGCACCTCTGCCCCACAAACCACCTCAAGGTGGTGCTTCCCTGACCTCACTGATGGCTGCAAAACCTGAGAAGAATCCAAGATTTCTGAACCAAGAGCAAAGCTGAAGAATTAAATCAGGACAGGGAATTCCCAGCCCTTTTCCCCTGAAATCTGGCTCAAATCCTAAACGTAACCCCTTCATCCCAGTGCCAAGTGAAAATAATCCAAACCCTCTCTTGTGGGATGAAGAGTTGACCCATGTGAAACACGATCTTTAAAATTCCGTAATTATCCTCAAATAATTATTACATGGGAGAGGGATTTTTTTCGTTCTTTCTGCTCCCACTTTAGGAGGGAAATCCTCTTTATTTTTATGTTTTATGAATAACATAGGAATTAGATAAATAATTGATAGGTTGTTAATGAAGTGGCTAAATATGCATTGCTCTCAAAATGCAGGAATTCTGATTGGAATTCTGATTGGAATAGCCTAGATTGCTAGGCTATTTGATGTTTTAATTTATTGGGTAATTCCTTACAGGAGCAGCTCCATGAGATTCCATATCCCTGGCTCTCCACATCACATCCACCACCAACTCCTTCCCCAATTTCTCCAGGAAAATTGGTGGTTGCAAAAATCAAAAATTCCCTTCACTCTGACACTGAGAATGTCCATCCTGGGCTGCTCCTTCCGGCTCAGCCCATTGGAAAAATGGGAAAATAAGGCAAAGGATGCTCCAAACAGAGCTTGTTTTCACCCAAGCTGAACTGAAAGAGGTTTCCCTTTCGAGCCCAGCTTGCACAGATGAAAAAAGAAACATTAAAAAGCAGAAGGAATAGCCTGACTCATCTGGAACAGGAATAGAAAAAACATCTTGGCTGAAAAGAGAGGAAAAAGGAGCAATTAATGTCTGGAATTCACCTGCAAATCTCGTCGCTGCCGGCTATTATTGTTCAAATTATTAGGCAGGTGTGTGAAGTGCCTCATAAACTGGAGAGGAATTAAAAGGCAGATTTTGCAGCAAACTCAGTGCTTGTTACACAATTACAGCCCCGTGTGAGAGCCAGGGGACGCTCCCGGGGATTTCACCTCCACTAGTCCTCGAAATGCACCTGATCCCAAACGCACAGAACCCCAGAATCCCAGAATCCCCAGGGTGGAAGAGACCTCCAAGATCATCGAGTCCAACCCGTGCCCAGCTCCTCACCCAAACCCTGGCACCCAGTGCCACATCCAGGCTTTTGTTAAACACACCCAGGGACAGTGACTCCAGCACCTCCCCAGCAGCCATTCCAGAACTTTATCACCTTTGCTGTGAAGAACTTCTTCCCAATATTCAACCTGCATTTCCCTTGGTGCAACTATTTTAGAGCAGTGGTCTGAATCAGGAAAAATAATTGGATTCAGAGTGCAGGGAGGGTCACTGTCCTTGGTTCTCAAGCTGAGGGCCCTGCTCGGTGTTCGTCCCTTTGCTGTGGGACAGACAAGGGATGAGCAGGAGGTCAAAGGTGGAGAAGTCACCATGGAGTGCCAGGAGGGGCTGAGGGAGCTGGGAAGGAGCTGGAGAATTCCTGAGGGAGCTGGGAAGGCTCAGCCTGGAACAAAGGAGGCTCAGGGGGCCCTTGTGGCTCTGCACAAGTTCCTGCCAGGAGGGGACAGCCGGGGGGGTCGGGCTCTGCTCCAGGGAACAGGGACAGGAGGAGAGGGAACGGCCTCAGGCTGGGCCAGGGCAGGCTCAGGGTGGGCAGCAGCAGGAATTTCCTCATGGAAAGGGTGGGCAGGGATTGGAACTGCCCAGGGAGGTTTTGGAGCCCCCATCCCACCCAAGCAGGTGACAGAAGATTCCAAGGAATCCTTCCCTGCTCAAGACTTCCAGGTGCACTCAGGGATAACGACAGCACCTTTATTTTTAAACATCAATTCCATCAGCACTTGCAATGTCCATTCCAACAATGGACACAACTCTTCTGGAACTTCCCAAATTTAATTCTCCTTTCATTCCTCTGCTTCTTTTTTCTCCATTTTCCCCCCACACTTCCTGCTTGTTAATGATCAGAGGAATGATTTTATTTGCTTGTGACTCCAGAAATTTTCAATTATCCGGCACGATTGGCTGCACGTGGAGAATAATGTAACATATGCTAAGTGTATGCATGACCTATTTAAAGGCATGGATAATTTTCCTGGTAAAACTCTTTTAATGGGACGTGGCTGACACACTTCAGTGAGTGGAAAATTGGGATTTTAAGGAACGTTATGGTCGGTGCGGGGAGAGGAGCAAGGCAAAAACAGGAGCCAGGTATTTATCTAATAATAAAGTTTGTTATTTGGGATCCAGGGATTGTGGAAATACCCTGGAATGCTGGAGGTTAAAGGATCAGAAACCTGGCCAAGAACTTTAGGAATTTTGCCAACGCGGAGGCATTTAAGCAGAAGCTGAAATATTCGGGAAAATTGTTCTGATCTTGGGTAGTGCTGAAATCCAAGGAAAATCTTCAGCAGCTGAAATATCCAGGAAAATAGTTGCTCTGACCTTGTCCACTGCTGAAATCCAAGAAAAATCCTCAAGTTTTGCTTCTTTCAAAGCTCAGATTCCTTAAATGAGTCCCAGGTCTTTATTTTAAAATATTTGCCATGTTATTTAAAATTCCTCTTATTTAAAGCTGTTAAAAATGGGCCGTTTTGGGGGTCAGAGGTCACAAATTAAAATCCATCATGTGAGCTGAGCTGCTCCATGGAGTGGATTCTCTCCTTCCCCTCTCAGAGCCCCTTCCCAAAAATTCCCACCTGACGTTCCTGCTCAATCCAGAGCTCCCACCAGCAGATCCAAACTGGATTTTTGCTCTTCAAGTGGCATCAGAACCACGGAAAATCTGAGTGAATTCCACTTCTGGTTCACAATCCCATCTTCTTTCAAGGCTGAGTTTTTCCAGGTCTGGGTGCCAAATATTATCCTGAATTTTTCCTGGAGAGAAGAAGCCTCTCCTCGGGAGTTCGGTCACGTGGAGAGTTGGATTAAAAAATATTTAGTGTCTTCTTTATCTCACCCATCAATAAAACTAATAATAAAATAAAATCTTTAAAAACACCTCTCAATCACCCCATCTCTAGAAAAACTAAATATTTTTAATCCAACAGGAGTTTCTTGGGAATGATGAGCAGGACACCTTCACACCTTCTCCACACAGACTCCTCCCTCATCACCAGCAGTTTTCCAGATTTTGTGCTCCTGACGTCCATGAATTTTCACTGGAGACACCAAAATTTGGTCTGGTCGATAGCAATGAAGTCATCAACACAGAATCCCAGATTTTCTGAGGTTGGAAAATGCTCCAAGATCAGAGTCCCAGCTGTGCCCAGTCCCCACCTTTTCTCCAGCCCAGAGCTCTGAGTGCCACCTCCACGTGACACCTCCAGGGATGGGCACTCCAAACCTCCCTGGGCACTTCCAATCCCTGCCCACCCTTCCCATGGGGAAATTCCTGCTGATTAATTTCTAATTAATTAATCAATGACATTAATGTGACACTGGGTCCCTGACCCCCTGTCTCCTCCTCTCCAGGTCACCTGCAGGGTGCTCAGGGGCATTTTTTGGGACATTGCTTTGCAGGACTCGGTCTGTCCCACCTGAAACAGGGGTTAAAATGCTGCTGGGGACTGGGCAAACTGGGACAAACTGGTATTCCACTGGTATTCCACATTCCCCCTGTCAGGGACAGCTCCAGCCTAAAAATTGGGAATATTCCCTTTTGGATGGGTGGGTGAAAGCACCAAGATCATTCAAACACGGAGAGAAATCCCAAAGTAGCTCCTCAGCAGTTCTGGGATTTGGGATCGGGAATCCTGCAGGGCCTGGATGTTCCCAGCCCATCCTGCTGATTTTGGAATTCTGTGGGTACAAAGTGACCAAATCTGGGTGGGCTGAGCCCCACAACGAGGGGGTGGCACTGACCCAAGCAGGAGGGAGCTTCTGATCCCAATCCTTTATGATAAATCCTGGGATTTTTATCTAGATACCAATTCCCCGCTGTGGCTTTTCACTTCCAAGACACAAAAGAACAAGGAAAAGGCACAAACTGAAGGAATTTTCCCCTCCAGCACAGGCAGAGTCCAGGTTTTTTTCAATTCTTTCCCATCCAGCCTCTCCACACCTTTATCTTCCCGATAAGGCAGCAGCTGCAACTTGCTCAGGCACCACTTAGTGCAGTCCCAAAGGGCAGGAGGGATTTTTTGTCAGGATCACTACTCCCAGCTCATGAAAAAATAAAGAGCACCTGAAGATGGGGTTCAGGCAGACTGGATTTATTTTTTTTTCCATAATGCCAATTTTCTTCATCAAATAAAATTTGCATTATTTTTTCCCTTCTTTGGTGCACAGACCAACTTCTCCTGGCTCAGCTGGAAGCCTACGAAGGGGAGAGGAATTTTGGGGAAAAACCAAGAGGAGAAAGGGATTTTTGTCAGGGTTTGCGACTCCAGAAGGAGAGTGCACAGCTCTGGGGCGGACCTGGAATAGTCAATGGAGCAGAAATTCCTGGGGAGTCCCTGGCTCCAGGGATGCTGGATGGTTTTCCATGGCAGGGAGTGGAATGAGATGGGATTAAGATTCCAACCCAAATCATTCCAGGATTATCTGTGTGTCCTTCTTGCCAGCGGGTCCATGGGTTACCTGAGTGCTCATCCTACAAGCATCCCAAAATCTGCTTCTTCCTGGGCAGTTTTCCCATGGAAAGAGCAGTTTGGGTTTGATTTATTTAAGCCAAATTTGTGAGTGATACCCTTCAGAACTCTTTCCAGGCTGGCTGCAGGAAAAGCAGGGAATGTTCACTCTGCTTAAATAGGGAAGATTTATATTTCTCTGACACTGAATAAACCTCCTCAATTTATTCCCAATTCCTTCCCTAAAGGACCAAGTTATCTTTAAAACAAACAACAGAATAGCTGGAGTGGGATATTTCGCTCCTGCCAATAAAACAGCTGTAACAGCAGCAATTTCTTTGTGTGGGGTTTTATTTCCCTTTACTGGGTCGAGGTTTGGGCTCTGGGAACAGATTGCTCCAATTTCCCTCTCCATGTGGGAAGCAGCACTCCACAGGCAGAGCATGAAGGACTTGGCTTCCCTGTGGATGCGCTCCTGACTTCCCTCCAGCTCGGATTCCAGGGAGGATGAGGGAATTTTGATGAGGGGCTGGGAACACAAACCCTGTGAGGAACCACTGAGGGAGCTGGGGCTGCTCAGCCTGGAGAAAAGGAGACTCAGGGCTGACCTCAGCACTCTCTAAACTCCCTGCAGGGTGCCTGTGCTCAGCTGGCCTTGGGCTCTTGCTCCAGGCAGCACTGACACAACGAGGGGACACAGCCTCAGGCTGCACCAAGGGAAATCCAGGCTGGATATTGAGAAGAAGTTCTTCACAGCAAGGGTGAAAAAGTTCTGGAATGGCTGCCCGGGGAGGTGCTGGAGTTGCCTGGAAAGGCTGACCTGGAAACAGAGACTGGGTAGAGTAAAACAATAAAGGGATTTATTGCAAGGATCCAGTCTGGGCAGTGCAGGAACCCCTTGGGGACTGCACCCAAGTCAAACCCACAAATGGGCACAAAATAGATCCCTGGGCACAAGGCCTCACACTTTGATAGGTTTGGGTCCATCAGCAGATTGGAGTGAATTGTCCAATTCCAGCTCCAGCTGATGAAGCTCCATCCTCCTTGTTCCCTCTCTTCCTTCACTGCTGTTTCCACTCTTGGGCCTCAAATTTGTCCTTGGTGTCCAGCTGGAAAGGAATTGTTTTGTGTCCCTTCTCTGTGCAGAGAGCTCACCAACCCTGAATATGAAACCCACAACTGCCCACTGAACCAGCACAGAGTCTGGAAAACAAAAAAGATCAAACTTAAGGCATCACTGGAGTCACTGTCCCTGGATGTGTTTAACAAAAGCCTGGATGTGGCACTGGGTGCCAGGGTTTGGTTGAGGTGTTGGGCACGGCTTGGACTCAATGATCTTGGAGGTCTCTTCCAAACTTCAAGAGATGGAGAGGGAAAAAATCATGGACACCAAAACCTGGTGATTCTGAGATTCTGTAACTGGAATTTCAATCCCAAATTTGTGCTTGAGAAGCTCATGGAATTCAAGCACCCAATTAGCAGCAGCAGCTGACGAGCTTTCGATAAATGAGTGATCCTTGCTGGGCACGGGGTCAAAGCCAAACCCCTTCCCTCCCAAGCCAAGGGCTCCAGCAAGGAAGGAATTGCCAAGTTTTAATTAATTAATTGGATCTTTAATGGGTTTCAAACCCGCCTGGATGTGTGAGGCTCAGTAATTACAGCAGATGAAGGTGACACTTTGAAAAATGGATGGGACGAGAACATGAATGAAGTAAACTTTCCTCCAGCCTAATTACAGATAAACAACAGCTAACGTGGATTTGATAATCCTCTGGAATTAATTAACACCAGTGCTGGAACCCAGGGCACAGGAAATGTTCTCGTGCCTGTGCTGAGAGGCTGTGACCCTCAGGAGAGCTCTGCTTTCACCCACCCATCCAAAAGGGAATACTCCCAATTTTCAGGCTGGAGCTGTCCCTGACGGGGGGAATGTGGAATGCCAGATCGTCCCAGTTTGTCCCAGTTTGCCCAGTCCCCAGCAGCATTTTAGCCCCTTTTTCAGGTGGGACAGACCGAGTCCTGCAAAGCAATGTCCCAAAAAATGCCCCTGAGCACCCTGCAGGTGACCTGGAGAGGAGGAGACAGGGGGTCAGGGACACAGTGTCACATTAATGTCATTGATTAATTAATTAGAAATTAATCAGCAGGAATTTCCCCATGGGAAGGGTGGGTAGGGATTGGAAGTGCCCAGGGAGGTTTGGAGTTCCCATCCCTGGAGGTGTCACGTGGAGGTGGCACTCAGAGCTCTGGGCTGGGGACAAGGTGGGGACTTGGACTTGATGACCCTGGAGAGCTTTTCCAACCAAAATAATTCCATTGTTCTTTCTGGTATATCCTGTGACATCTGAAGGAGGTGCAAATTCCTCTGTTGAGGACGATTTTCCCAAATCCCAGTTTTTTCCTGCACCTTCTTTCCGATTTTTATTTATTTCCAATAATTTATTTTTAAAACTTTTTTTTAATAATTTATTTAAAATTTTTTAAAATTCACTTTTAATAATTTTTACAATAACTTATTTTTATTTTTTCAAATAACCTTTCCTTCTGTTTCGTTCCACCTCTGCCCAAAATCGTTCCTCACCACCCTCCTGGCAGCTGGATTCCAACCCTCATACTGACCTTTCCCAGTCCTCTTGTCTGAAGGTTCCCTTAATCCCGTGGCCCATCCCAGAATAGCAATTTTCTGGATTAATCCCGGGTTACTGGATGACTCATTTTGTTTATTTGGATAAAACACATTGGCTTTATTCCGCTCTCCCAAATCCCAGGATGAAAAAGGGACGATGAGCAGATTATAATGCCGGATATTTTTTATTCCTGGAAGGAGATTATAATGCACATTTATTTCCTGGGGCTGAGGGAGATTGGGGTGCTGGAAAAGCTCCCGTGGGAAGCAGTCGCCAGCTCTGCATCCATGGAATCAATCCCAGGATTTTCTTTTTTCCTGGATGCTGTGACAGAACCTCTCCCTCACTTCCTCTTTCATGAGGAGCTTCTTCCCAGCTCCAGGTGTTTGAGAGCACCTGTTGGAATATTCTAGGGATTTGTTCCATTTTGGGAGGTGGAATCATATAATATATTCAATTTTAAGGGAAAAAACCCAAGGAAACCTGAAAGCAGGAATGCTGACTCCCTCCTTCCTGGGTAAAACAAAGGGAGCATCCATAATCCCTCCTGGAAAAACTCAATTGAATTTTTATCTTGGGAATAGGAGGAAAAAACGGGCAACAACATCTTCCTGTTTATCTCAGTTTGGGAGGGATTTGTGGGACAAATCAAACACAGGGAATATCCATAATCCCTCCTGGAAAAGCTCAGCTGAATTGGAAATTGAATTCCCAGCTGAGTTGGGAATTGGTGGAATAATTGGGACTACGGGAAAAAAAGGACAACAAAATCTTCCCATTTTTCTCAGTTTGGAGGGATATGGGGGACAAATACACATAGGGAAGATCCATAATCCTTCCTGGAAAAGCTCAGCTGAATTGTTGAATAATTGAGAATAGGTGGGGGGAAAATGGCAACAAAATCTTCCTGTTTTTCTCAGTTTTGAAGGGATTTGTGGGACAAATCAAACACAGGGAATATCCATAATCCCTCCTGGAAAAGCTCAGCTGAATTGTTGAATAATTGAGAATAGGTGGGGGGAAAATGGCAACAAAATCTTCCTGTTTTTCTCAGTTTTGAAGGGATTTGTGGGACAAATCAAACACAGGGAATACCCATAATCCCTCTTGGAAAAGCTCAGCTAAACTTTTGGGAATTGCTGGAATAAATTGGAATAGGTGGAAAAAGAACAACAAAAATCTTCTTGTTTTTCTCAGTTTGGGAGGGATTTGTGGGACAAATGCACACAGGGAATATCCATAATACCTCCTGGAAAAGCTCAGTTAAGTTGTTGGGAATTGGTGGAATAATTGGGAATAGGTGGGAAAAAAGGGTAAGGAAATCTTCCCGTTTTTTTCAGTTTGGGAGGGATTTGTGGGACATATCTCCCATGCTCATCCACCCCTCTCAGCCAGGGGAAGCTGGAATATGGCTTTTCCTAACAAAAAGCACAGAAGTGAATTCCTGCATCCTGAAAGATCCTGGTGCACCTGGATAAAATTCCCAAGGGAAGGAAATAAATGCATTCCATAAACCCCAACATGACTCCACTGCTTTTCCTCATTCCAGTTGCTGTGGGAGCAGCGGCACGTCCAGAATTCCAGGATTGAAACCCTTGCTGTGCTTTGGGAATCAGTTCCCAGCCAGGGATTTTGCAGCCAAGCGACCAAAATTAAAGGGAATATTTGATCCAACTTTTCCAGCCCTGCTTCCACCTTGGGAGCAGCCAAGAATGTTGTGGCCCTTCAGAAAGGACCGAGGTTTAAATTTGCAGCCTTCCCTGCACTTCTCCCTCACGTCTCACTCCATGAGGAGCTTCTCTGGATGTCCAAGAGTTTGGGAAGTGAATGTTGGAATCTCGTTTTGTGGATTTGTTCAGATTTGGGAGGTGGGACAGCAATAATATTGTTGCCACCCTTTCCCGTGGAGGAATTTTCCCAAATGTCCAAGCTAAACCTCCCTTGGCCCAGCCTGAGGCCGTTCCCTCTCCTCCTGTCCCTGTTCCCTGGGAATTGTGGAAATTTTCCATCATTTCCACCTGACTGAGCACTTCATTCCTCAGCTGGGCAGCCGGGAATTGTCCATGGTGCTGGAATTCATTATCCACGAAATTAAAACCCCTTAATGAGTTGGTGGTGATCTTTGTGGGGAAATATTGGTGGAGAGGAGGATACAGCCTGTTTTACCGGGATAACAGAATTCCCACTGGACAGGAACGAGGATGAACTGGTGAATCATGGAATCGTGGAAAGGTTTGGGTTCAAGGGATGCTAAATCCCATCGAGTCCCACCCCTTTCCATGGGCAGGGACACCTTCCACCATCCCAGGTTTTTCCAAACCCCATCCAAAATTCCCATGGACATTCCCAGGGAATTCCACTTGAAATCCTGACTGGAGCAGAGTTTATTCCAAAGCAGCCGGATTCAACCAGTGGAGATCCCAGAGCCTGACCCCCTTTTGGGACAGGAGGATTTCTTGGGACAAGGCTCCTTAAAAACCTTTAATTATTGGATTCCTCACCTCATTTCCCTGTGGATCACATTCCATTCTCCTGGCTGGTGGCACAGAGCCTCAACCCTCATCCTGGGCTGGATTCGAGCCTCAGGAGCAGCGGAGTTTTCCCACCTGCAGCTGGAAACATCCCAGACTCTTTGCTGATAAGGTTTGGAAAAGGCTGAGCCATATTTTCTTCCCTATTCCTGGCAGGAAAAATCAACCCCACCTGTCCAGCTGGTTCAAATAAAGGACCAAATAAAATTCAAATTCAAATAAAATAAAAAAGCTGCATCATGGGTATATTGCACAGGAATTCTGATTTCAATCCATTTATTCATTACATTTGTAATATTATTTAAATCCATTTATTTAGCACATTTAAATAAAAGTGAGAGCAAGAAAAATTAAAAAAAAATTGGCATCATAAATACCGTGGTTTTGTCGTGTTTTCTGTACATCAAATATTTGTTTTACTGCAGAACTTCCCGGGAATCTCACTGGGAGCTGCCAGGGAATTGCCAGCAATTATTTCCTTGGTATTTGCTTAAACAGCCCTGAGGTTTAATATTGTTTGATGCCTTCTGAAATGCCCTGGGAAAGCAGAACTCGGAGCTCTGCTGCTGCCCAGAGATGAGTTTTTGTTCCAGAAAATTGGGAAGTAATTCCACATCCCTCGCTCCTGCCAGCAGTGGGAGAGTGCAGGAACAGGAGACATTTTCCAGCAGCCTTGTTGTCCATGACAGGGAAAATTTTTAGGTGGGTCAGCCTGGAAGGCATGGGGAGATCTGGGAAAAAAGAAAAAACTATGGAAAAATCACCAGTGGAATGCTCAGTCCATTAATATCCTCCAAGAGATTCCTGCCCTCCCTCCCTTCTCCCTTCCTTTCCTTTCTTCCTCCCTTCTTCTTTTCCTTGTGGTCCTCTGCCCCATGATCCAATAAATCCATGGATCCAATAAATCTCTCTGATCCAATAAATCCCTGTGATCCAATGCATCATGAATCCAATAAATCCATGGATCTAATAAATCCATGTGATCAATGTCCCGTGATCCAATAAATCCATGAGATCCAATAAATCCTTGTGATCCAATGCCTCATGGATCCAATAAATCCATGGATCCAATAAATCTCTGTGATCCAATAAACCCCTGCGATCCAATGTCCCGTCATCCAATGTCCCATTATCCAGTAAATCCATGTATCCAATAAATCCATGTGATCCAATAAATCCCTGTGATCCAATGTCTCATGGTCAATAAATCCCTGTGATCCAATGCCTCATGATGCAATAAATCTGTGTCCACGTGGCCCTTGGGGAGATCTGCCCTTGCTTTGGGAGCTTGGGAATTTTTCCTGAGTTGTTTGCAGATCCTGGGGAATGTTCCAGCCTTGACCTGGGCCTGGAGAGACACCAAAAAATGGGATTTGGGGATTTCTCCATTTGGCTTTTGGAAAGGCTGGAGAGGAGAAGGCTCCAGGGAGAGCTCAGAGCCCTGGCAGGGCCTGAAGGGGCTCCAGGGGAGCTGGAATTTGGGACAAGGCCTGGAGGGACAGGACATAGGAAATGGCTTCAAACTGGCAAAGGGAAGATTTGGGTGGGATATTAGGAAGGAATCCTGGCTGGGAGGGTGGGGAGGGGCCCGGCTGGAATTCCCAGAGCAGCTGTGGCTGCCCCTGGATCCCTGGCAGTGCCCAAGGCCAAGCTGGAGCAGCCTGGGACAGTGAGAGGTGTCCCTGCCCATGGAAAAGGGATAGGATGGGATTCAAGGTCCTCCCATCCCAAATCCTTCTGGAATTCTGTGACATTGCCCTCTCCCTTTTTCCACACTTTTTAGTATGAATTAAAATCCCTTCCATAATACTTCTTATTAATATAAATAGATACAAAAAGCCAATTTTAGATTATTCTAATCTGATTTTTGTTTTTAATCCAGACTTTGGGTATTTAAAGAGATATTTCAATCTGTGGTGTCAATGCTCCCACCTGAACAACCTGAACACACTCAGCTGGATTATTAATTATATTTAAATAATAATAATTTAATTGTATTATGTTACACACATTTAAACACACCATTGAACAGAAGGAATTCCTGTTCCCACAAGCACAGCCTGCCCATATTAATAATTTGGAGAATTAACCTAAAAAAACCCCACACACAAATCCAGCTTTGTTTGCTGACCTGAGGTTTACACTTTCTGCAATAAATTTGGGCCAATCCAGACTGTAAATATTTATTGCTGTCCTCAGAGCCATTAACAGAGCTTCAGTCAATAAAAGATGATAACTCTGAGGCCAAGGAGTGGTTTAAGATCCAAAAAAAATGATTTATGGTGTGAGGAAAGAGAAAAACGACATCTGGGGAGGGCAAAATTCCATGAGATGTTGTCACAGAGGGTGGTTCCACCCGGAATAATGCCCATCCTGGGACATGGAGCCTCTGGAATTCCAAACAGATTTGGTATCATGGATCTCATCCCGAAGAAATGAGTTCTCAACACGAATTCTGTTCAGCACATTCCCAAAAATCAGCAGCACCTGGAATTGGCGCCGCTCACTGGGAAACGCGAGGCCCGTGAGGCACAACTTGTGTCCGCTCCCAACCTTCCCAAGGACTTCACTTTGGAGGGATGCGGGAATCCTCAGAAATTGAGGGGTTTGGGGAAAGCAGCAAAAAGCAGGTTTCAGAAACAGCAAAACAGCAACTGGGGCTAAGCTGTAGCCGTAAGATTTGTCAGCAGAAAAGTTGCATGACGAGTAGAAGGCAAGGACAAATAAAACAATGGTCTGTGCATTAAAGTTTGGCCAGAATAACTCCTAAGGCTGCAGAAAAATATATCTAGCATGATATTAGGAAATTCTAAGGTTAATAATGGAGCTCTGTGCATTGTACTTTAAGGCTTACAAGCAGGCATTTTATTCAGAATAAACGAACATTGTTTTAAACAAGTGTAATTACAGTGGTTGACTCAAGCTCCTGTCTATATGCTTTTGCTTTTTGTGATGGTCGAGACTTTTAAAGTGCATTTTTAAACCAAACTTTGTGTCTGCTGCTGTGGATGTGAGCTGCTGTCTTCTTCCTATTGTTCCCCACCCTCAGCGTTTGTGGGGAGTTCTTTTGAGGAGGCAGGAGGCAGGACTTGTAGGTGCTCAAAAGTTCAGTTTGTCTGCTGCATGGAGCAAAAAGCATGAGGGCTTTTACAGGTGTTGGAAGCATGGCTGGAAGTCACGGGACTCTGGCTTACATCGTCCTTTAAGGACTCATTAACCAACAGAATACTGACAACTTGGATATTTACATTATTAGACCAATAATAAGAAATTTCATCTGGCAATAACATAACCTTTTCTGATGAATCCTGTTCTGCCACACAAATCCATTCTACAGACTTCTTGTCACTTTTGTAGCTGCTTCTGTTCTCTCCGTATCTTAAACTCTGAACTCTGAGCTTTCCTCTATCCTCTCAACATGTGTCTATTTTGACTACAAATCCACATTCTTGCTTCCAGCGCCTGAGCTTGGAAGCTTCTCCCAGGGCCTGAGCTCAAACCCTGGGTTTAATTCTGAGTTCTGGCCAGAGTTCCCAGTGTTCTGAGAGCTCTCTGCTTTTGGATCCCAACAGGAGGGCTGGAACCAAATCTCCACCTCGTGCTGGTGTCGCTCCTGGGTCGCGTTTGTTCCCACAGGCTCGGAGGTGAATCCATGCTCTCTGCTCCTGGGAAATGTCTTGGAATATCATTTCCCTGCTTTGGCTGCTGCTGCTTTAGAAATAACTGCCCCTAAACCCACCTCAGTGGGGTCAGAACACAACATGGGTTGGGTGGGAAGGGATCTTAAATCCCATCCCATGGGCAGGGACACCTCCCACTGTCCCAGGCTGCTCCAGCCCCAATGTCCAGCCTGGCCTTGGGCATTTCCAGGGATCCAGGGGCAGCCACAGCTACTCTGGGAATTCCAACCCAGACAGAAATTCCCAATTCCCAATATCCCACCCCAATCTCCCCTTTCCCAGTTTGAAGCCATTCCCTGTGTCCTGTCCCTTCATGCCTTGTCCCCAGTCCCTCTCCAGCTCTCCTGGAGCCCCTTCAGGCCCTGCCAGGGGCTCTGAGCTCTCCCTGGAGCTTCTCCTCTCCAGGAGAACATTCCCAGCTATCCCAGCCTTTCCTCTCAGCAGAGTTTATATTTTTTGTTCACTTTAAAGGAAAACTCATTCAGAAAAAGAAGTAAAAAACCCAAAAAACTGTGAAAGGCTTTAAAAACCCTATTTCTCTTTTCCTCCCTCAAAAATGAAGTTTTTATTGCTTTTCCTGGTCAGGCCTAAGGCAGGATTTGCTCTTTGAAAAACAAACTGGCAGCAGCCTCCAGCAAAGACAAGCTGCAGTCTCTGGTTTCCTCCCGCTGCCTGTGATTTCCTTGCCTTTGTAAATATTTCTTCCAAGCGAGAAATCCAGCAGGATTTATCTGATCAACCACACATTTCTGCACAATCCATGGGGGAGTGTCAGGTAGGATTTGTAACCAGATCCAGATGGAAGTGAGGCTCAGGGAAGAGTGAGGCTGGAGGGGTTTGTCCCACCTCACCTTGGGATGTTCCTTCTTAAATCCTTCAGGCAGTGAAGCTCCTGAACTTTGGACATGAAATATAAATAAAATATAAATATAAAGGACATTTCATATTCACCAGGAGGCAGCTCTGTGCCTTTCCCAAAAGGAAGGAAGTGACATTTGGCTCCAGAGTCCATGGAAATGTTCTCCAGGCCCCGGTGCTGAGGAGATGAAGGTGCAGGTTTTTAAGGATCACTTAAGATTCTTAATAATTTAAGATTTTTAAGGTCTAGGTTTATTAGCCAGGAACCTAATCTGATGTTCTTGTTCTGTTCAAGCTCCCAGCAAGATGCTGTAGCACACATATATTTATTTATCCAAGGTAAGGAATGCTTTTCTTCAAAAATATAGATGACTGCAGACAGCTCAGAGTGCAGGAAAAATCTTTTGAGTCACAATCCAGTGCCCCACCACAGGAGAAGAGAATTAATTTGTTTTGTTTCCAAGGAAATGTTTTGCTTCATTTTCAAACTTCTGTTTGTTGTTCCTCTGTCAGTTGAGCATCTTTCAAAAGTTAAGATAAAAGATTTATTACTCATGAGTTTTCAATATTAGGAAGGAATATGTTTAATTTGCTTGAAAAGACTGAATTTCTGAAAATGGATGAGGGTGTTATGGCTGAGGTTAGTGAAATCAGAACTGGACCATTTCTGAATACTTCTTTTTCACCCTCTTTCTGTCTTTGTGGATAATTCTGAATACTTTTTTAATCCCTCTTTTTCTCTTTGTGGATAGTTCAGTGGGATTTGGCTCCAGAGTCCATGGAAATACTCCCCAGGTCCTGGTGCTGAAGAGCAGAGTCAGGAAAATCTCTCGGAGAGCATCGAGTGCCAGCCAGGATCCAGGGGAGGATGCAGGGAGGAGGTGGGGAAAGGATGGGATTTTAAATGTGGGCTCTTAAATCCATCCCAGAACTCACAGGGGTGGGATTTTGGGGTGTCCCACGCAGGGTCACGAGCTGGGCTGATGATCCTCGTAAATCCAGCTCAAGTGATCAAGTGATTCCATGATTCCATGGAGATTTCATGATTCCATGATTCACTGGAGAGTCAGTTTATACCAAAAAAAAAAAGCTTTCTCTCCTATTCTGTGCAAATTCCTAAGAATTCCTGCTCAGAACAGCTGGGTCCATGAAAAGCCAGTGAAGTGGTGGCAGCTGCAGGCACAATCCTGCCAGGAATTCCAGTGATCCCAGCCCCTGCTGGGCTCACATCAACCCTCTGGGTTCCATTTCCCACTTTATCCATCCCGAGGGAGCTGGAGTGGGAGCTGGAGGGTGCTCCCGTCTCCTGCTGCCCTGGGCCAAGAAATGAGTGCAAAATAAATCCTTAGTGCATGGATCTGGTATTGGAGCATGGATCTCGATCCAGGAGCAGCTCTGGATGGAGGCAAAAGGCACAGCCCGCTTCCCAAAAACCACCAGCCAGTTTGGGAATGGTTATAAAAGAGGCAAACATAAACCACGAGGGAGCTTCTGCCTTTTATTCTCCTGATGCCTGGGAAAGCTGAGCTGGAAACAGAGCAGGTGGAATAAAAGGATAAAAGGGATTTATTGCAAGGATCCAGCTTGGGCATCACTCCTTTCCCTGATTCCTAGGAGCCCATGGAGGCCTAAAGGGATTCCCAAACCACTGAGGCCTCAGGGCAGGAAGTGTGGATGGATTTGGAATTTATGGTTTGCTAATCCCAGAATTCCAGCATGGGTCAGGCTGGGAGGGACCCCAGAGGGTCACTGGTGCTCAGGCAGGGCCATCCCAGAGCTCAGGGTACAGGATTGTGTCCGTGTGGCTCTGGAATGGCCCCAGGAGGAGACTCCAGCCCCTCTCTGGGTTCTGCTCAGGGTTGGCACTGCCCAGGGCAGGAGTTCTGCCTCCTGTGCCGGGGAACTTCTGGGATCTGTCCCTGCTCATTTCTCTTGTCCCACTTCTGAGCACTCCTGGGTCAGGTCATGGCAATTTCTTTGCCGTTTGGGAAAAAAACAGTGCTCCAGATTCTGCACTGAAACAGAGCTGGATCAAAGGTCATGCCCAGCTTGATCAGACCAATTCTGATCTTGTTTCTGGTCTTGTTCCAGACCAGAATTAAACCTTCCTTCCAGAAAGGAAGTTTCTGTGTAAATCCTCCAAAAATTGCTCTTTTTAAAACCTCCAGACTCTTCTGGAAACCAAATCAGAGCAGGAACTTTTAAGCAGCAGGAATGTGCAGTGTGGGCTCTAAATCACCCAGATTGCTGCAGGTTTGCACTTCTGCTCAGCAGCTCAGCTCTGCTCCCTCCCCAAAATGTGCCAAGTGCTGCTCCTGCAGAGCTGAGCCAGCACAATCCTCCTGATGGCTCCTCTGCCGCCCTTCGTTCTGCTCCAGCAGCTCCTCAGGCTCCATTTCTTCCACCACTTGCTCCATTAAGGATTTTATCCCAATTACTGAGGCACCCCGTCCCCCTGGCAACGGGATCTCAGAGATTTCCCCTCATCGGGGGTTGGGGTGCATCTTCTTCAGCCTGGGAGAGCTCAGAGCCCCTGGCAGGGCCTGGAGGGGCTCCAGGAGAGCTGGAGAGGGACTGGGGACAAGGTAGGGAGGGACAGGACACAGGGAATGGCTTCAAACTGGGAAAGGGGAGATTGGGGTGGGATATTGGGAATTGGGAATTCCTGTCTGGGCTGGAATTCCCAGAGCAGCTGTGGCTGCCCCTGGATCCCTGGAAATGCCCAAGGCCAGGCTGGACATTGGGGCTGGAGCAGCCTGGGACAGTGGGAGGTGTCCCTGCCATGGAATGGGAATGGGATGGGATTTAAGATCCTTTCCAACCCAAACCTTCCTGGAATACCAAGATCCTCTGAAACCTGAATTCTCTCTGAATTCTCTGTGTCTGTGACACAGCAAAAGAAGAGCAGGGAGCTGCAGACTTCATTTCACTCCCTAAACCAAAATCTGATCAGAATCTAATAAAAATGGACAAATCTCTAATTGCATTTCACAACGCTTTTCTTTCACGGCCAGAGTCAATATTCCAACGACAAAGCTGATCCCAGAATAAACCTGGATTATCAAATCCCTTTGGCTTGTTGGATAAACAAATCATCAAGCCCTTGATAATCCAAGGAGCTCACACAGATTTGTGCAGCACTGCAAACAAAAGGGGGAGGTCCATCTTTATTTGCCTAAATGCTCATTAATTTTTCCTTCCTTTCCTCCTCTTTCCAAGACTTCTTCAATCCCTCACGGAAAATCAAAACATGTCCCTGAAGCCAAGTCCTTCTCCTCTTCTGAGCCAAACATTTCCTCATTCAGAACAGCTCAGGACTTGATTTGGCTTTGGAAAACTCAGGGAAGGACAATATTTAGGGAGAAATGAGGGATCAAATCTGGCAGAACTGAGACACGGAGTGCAATAATGGATAAATCACATCCATCCCAGCAATGAGAGCTCCCATGGTCCTCACAAACTTCCCGAAAGTTTGGACACAAAAAAAAAGCTCACAACTTCTGAAGTAATTTATAAAAATCTGAAAAAAAAATTTAAAAATCTAATTAAAAAAAAAAAAAAAAAGCTAAAACGACAATGGATAAATCCCCAGCAACTTTATAATCCCATTTTTGGGGATCTGTGGAACAATCTGCTTCTGACACATGCCGCAACGACATCCTCACCAACTCTCAGAGCTGTGGAGGGGCTTTAGTATTCGGGTATTTAATGAGGTGCCCAATTAAGCTGAAGCACAGCCATTTGTGCTGCCATTTCTCACAGGAACCTGAGGGATTCGAGTCTCTGACTCATTAGGACTTGGACGTGTAAAGCCTTTGTGGGGTTGGAAAATAAAAAGAGAGAGAAATAAATTCCTTTGTGTCGCTCTGATGGAAAAGAGAGGATTAGGAAGGGTAGGACAGGGGACAGAATTCCTCAGGGAGTGAAGGAGGCAAGGTGGGGATGGTTCCACAGGTGAGGACAGGGAAGAACTGGGAAAATCTTGGCTCCTGTAACTTGCACCTCCCTGGATGGAGCCAGATCCATTTCAAGTTTCAAAGGGAAGTTGTTCACCTGGAGAAGGGAAGGATCTAGGGAGAGCTCAGTGCCCCTGGCAGGGCCTGAAGGGGCTCCAGGAGAGCTGGAGAGGGACTGGGGACAAGGCATGGAGGGACAGGACACAGGGAATGGCTTCAAACTGGGAAAGGGGAGATTGGGGTGGGATATTGGGAATTGGGAATTCCTGACTGGGCTGGAATTCCCAGAGCAGCTGTGGCTGCTCCTGGATCCCTAGAAATGTCCAAGGCCAGGCTGGACATTGGGGCTGGAGCAGCCTGAGACAGTGGGAAGTGTCCCTGGGTGGAACTAGACGGGATTTAAAGTCCCTTCCAACCCAAACCATTCCATGATTCCATGAGAATCCTGGGAGTTAATGGTCAATCCCCTATAAATGACTTATCTGCTCAAAAAAAAACCCCAAAAAAAACAACACTCTAAATTTGAATTCACCACTTTTCTCCATCTTTTCCTATTTTGAAGGAAGGAAAAATCCAGAGATGCTTTTACTGGAAAAAAACTCTTGGTCGTGGGATGATCCCCCCAGACAGTACCAGGAAATGGGGGGAGGAAATCTCAGGAGCAAAACTGGGAAAGAAACACAAACATTTCTCCCGTGTTACACCTGAATTGATGTCTTTGGTGCCCCATTCCCATTATCTCACCACCAGGGATGAACTTGACCTCTCCAGGCCTTTTTGGAGCTGGTGACCAAAAGCCAGGGAGAAGAATCCATCTGTGTGGGCAGGACACTGAGCAGTGAATTAAAAACCACTCTGAAATGTCTTTCTGACCCCTTTTTTTTTTTTTTTAATGAAAAAAGTCTAGTGTTTTCCAGATTTGGAAAATCCTGTGTGGGAAAGCTGGAATTCCCTCTGGAGGTGTCATTTCAGAGCTTAGGAATAGCAAAAGCTCAGACAAAACAGAATTTACATCAGGCTGGGCATGTGCCCACCTAGAGGCTGGCACGGGATGCTCTGGCTGCTCCCAAAATGCCTCAGATCTGTTGGAAAATGGCAAAATAAGCTGAGTGTCAGCTGGAGTTGCTGTGCTGGGATTGTTCCACCAGAAAAACACAGAAAGAAAGGGTTATAAAAGATAATTTTCCCATCTTTAGCATGGGGCTTTGTTGTCAATTAAAATCTGGGATTTATCTGTGAATAATGAAGTCCAGTGAGTGATCAGGGGTCTGGTTGGGAAGGAGAGGGAATGAAATGAAAGACAATTTGACTTCTAGCTTCATTCCTTGGGACTACAAAGACATGGATGTGTTGGAGCATGTCCAGGGAAGGGAACAGAGTTGGGAAGGGACTGGAGAATTCCTGAGAGAGCTGGGGAGGGGCTGGAGAATCCCTGAGGGAGCTGGGAAGGCTCAGCCTGGAGCAAAGGAGGCTCAGGGGGCCCTTGTGGCTCTGCACAAGTCCCTGCCAGGAGGGGACAGCCGAGGGGGTCGGGCTCTGCTCCAGGGAACAGGGACAGGAAGAGAGGGAACAGCCTCAGGCTGGGCCAGAGCAGGCTCAGGATGCATATTTGGGAATTTTTTTCATGGAAAAGGCTGTCAAACCCTGGCACAGCTGCCTGGAAGTGTTAAAAAAACACCTGGATGTGCACTCAAGGACGTGGTTTAGCGGCAGCTCTGGTTGATGCTTGGCTGATCTTGGATGACTTTTCCAACCTTATCAGTTCCACGATTCCATGATTCCTTTTGGAAATGGGCCCACCCTGCTCCTGCAGGACCTGCCTGCACTGGGACATCCCTGAGCACCAACCATTCAGTTTCCAAGGTTTGGCACTGAGTGAAATATTCAGAGCTTGCCAAGCAGGTCAACAAAAGGATCTGAGGGGAGTTTCAGGTCCGGGGCCACGCCTGAATGGCTCATTCCCGGTCCTCTGGGACTGTTTTCCTTCCACTCTAAGGATGGAATAATCAATTTATGATGAAGTTTGTGCTGTCCAATATTCTCAGTAATTCAATTTGCCAGGTGGAAGCATCCGAGTCATTAATCACCTGTTCTGTGCTTGATACTCTTTTAATATTTAACACCAGCAGAAGGCATTTGTTTGTTTAGCGATGTCAGGGACAAACCAGCTGTGATTTCAATTCAGCCCAGACAAGAGAGATGAAAACATCTTTTAAAACTGCTTCAGAAAGGAGTCTCTTTGTCTAAAGGAAGAGCCACGATGTAGAGGGAATAAATCAAGTCAGGCTGAAGCTTCAGAAATGAGAGGAGCAAAAAAGAAGAGCCTTTGTTCCTTTGCTGGTGCCCGGAATAGATTTTTTCTAAGCTTTGTTGCTTTAAAACTGGATTTAGATGCTTCTTCTGAGCAGAGAAAGGGCAAAATTTTATCTTATTTTGGTGCCCACGTGACAAGGAGGACATTGAGGGGCTGGAACTTGGCCAGGGAAGGGAACGGAGCTGTGGAAGGGGCTGGAGAATCCCTGAGGGAGCTGGGAAGGGGCTGGAGAATCCCTGAGGGAGCTGGGAAGGCTCACCCTGGAGCAAAGGAGGCTCAGGGGGGCCCTTGGGGCTCTGCACAAGTCCCTGCCAGGAGGGGGAGATGGTTGACGCTCTAATTTCAAGGAAAGAGAGGGGGTTTTGTGATTATTTTTGCACTTTTTGTCTTCTTTTGGGAGGTGGCCCTGGTGGAGCCTCGCAGCCGGGTGAGGGCCATCCCAAAGGAAACCTCTCCAAAGGAGATTTTCTTGTCCTGGGAGAAGAGGAAAAGCTGAAATAAAACTCATGGAATATCACTAACAGGATAGGTTGAACCACAGGGAACACATCCAGAAAACAAAGGAAGAGACAGCCCCTGATGGAGTTAAATGAGGCAAGAAACAGGGACACTAAATGTTCTCCACTTGCAATTAAAACCCCCAGGAAGAACCACAAGAATTCCTTAATTCAGCATTAAACTCTCCTAAATATTCCCACTCCATTTCGTTCTTCATCTGGCAGATTCCTTGTGGTATTAGCAGCCGTGTGAATTATTATATAATATACAGGCTGGGCCAGGGCAGGCTCAGGGTGGGCCCCAGCAGGAATTTCCCCATGGAAAGGGTGGGCAGGGATTGGAACTGCCCAGGGAGGGTTGGAGTGCCCAGCCCTGGAGGTGTCCCAGGAATTCTTGGAGGTGGCACTCAGAGCTCTGGGCTGTGGACAAGGTGGGCATTGGCCACAGCTGGGACTCAGTCTGGGAATTCTTTCCCAACCTCAGAAATCCTGGGATTCAGTGAAATGTGCACTTCCCTTTCTTCCCCAAATCCTTCAATATTCAAAGCGAGGTTTGACAAAAGCGTGCCAAGAAATATTACATGGAGGTGCTTTCAGGGGGAAAGGAAAAAATCCACATTGCAAAAGAACTGGTTACAGAATATAAAATACAGGGTCATTAAAGGAAGAGCACATGGATCTCTCCCGTTTTCCTTGAGGTCCCAATCTATCAGGCAATTCCTCTGCAGGGAAGCACATTCCAAACTTTCCGTGCCTGCCTGAATACAGATGGACTTATCCATGTGCTTGGACGCTTTGCTCAGCAGGTTTCTTAATTAGAGAAGTTGTTTAAAAAAAGGTCCTGTGGTGATTGATTTTCCATCCTTTCTTTTGGAACCAGTGGATTTCAAACTGGTGAGAGGCAACCGCAGCTCAGCAGGTTGCAAAATATTAATTAAAGCCACACTCATGCAAAGAGTCCCCTGAAGGGAAAGAAATCCAGGCAGGAGGAGCCACTTGTTGGTCTGAGGACAAAATCTTGTGTAAAACATCTGAAAACCACTGGGGTGATCAGGAAATAAATTCCAGGATAAATTAATCCTGAATAAATTATTATTTTTTTAAATTATCTATTGGCTTTTTTCCTTTGGAAGTTATCAGAGTTAGTCCCTAAAATATGCCTGGATTTCCTGCCTGAAGGAACGGGGAATAAATGCTGGAATCGGCCACTGAGGGAAAACCATGCTGGAATGTCACCCTGTATCCTGGTTTGGGCAAATTTGGGAGACAACCTCCACAGGGGTTCCTCCAGAAAAAAAAAACAACAACTCAAATGGCCCCTCATCCTACTGGTCCAGGAAAAATTTCCTCAGAGAGAAGTGGAAAAAACTGTTTATTCAACAAGCAAAGCATGCTCCAGCACAAAAATGAACAATACTAAACAACAAAACCTCTCGCTGCTCCGAGGAGATGACAAATTCAGAAAAGTCCCTTTCTGGGCTGCGCAATCCCCTCAGAGCTGGAAATGCTGCGGTCCAGGCCAGGCCCCGGTGGGCACAGCTGGGAACTCCCGGTGCTCTGCTGGGTTTGCAGTCCAGAGCAGGTTCAAAACAGTTCCAAGGAAAGAACAAAACCACAGTCGAGGGAACTTCTCTGCCTCAGCTAGCTAAAGTAACTAAAAAGCCAAGGAGAGCACTCTCCAGCTGACTGCAGACAGCCCAGCCCAGCAGAAGGCTGCAGGGAGCAAGGGCGGTTGCTGGTAACAAATTCCAGCCTCTTCTCTCCCCCCTCCACTCTGAGCCAGTCTGAAAGGTGCAGAACTCATCACCCAGCACAGGCAGACACAGAATTGGGGATACAAGATCAGAACCCAACCCCCAGCACAGACAGACACAGGATTGGGGGTACAAGATCAGAACTCAACCCCCAGCACAGACAGACACAGGATTGGGGATACAAGCATCACAAAGTCACTCCAGGACACCCTGTACCCACAGCAGCTCAGTCAGAAAGCTCAGTGGAATTGTGGAGTCGTGGAATCATGGAATGGATTGGGTTGGATTTGGGTTGGAAGTGACCTTAAAACCCAGCTCATTCCAGCCCTGCCATGGGCAGGGAAGGTTCCAGTGGAGATGGTGGCCACTGGAGGGACGCAGTGGTCCCATGAGGGACACAGACACCGATCACCAGGGCTATCTAATTAATCTCATCTCACCATGTCTATATAATCTGGGTAAATGGCTAATCTATCACAAAGAGATAATAATAATTAAGGCTGCAGCCGGGTTCCATTAGCAAAATTGATGTGCCTTGATCCCTATTGGGTTTCCTTTGAAAGCAAGAAGGATTTTTTTTTTTCAGATAGCTTGAAGAAAATTAGTCAAAAGTGCTGAGCTGGGGGGGAAAATCTCCCTGGACAACACTGAACCTGCCAGCACCTGTTGGGACCCAAAAAGCAGAGAGCTCTCAGAACACTGGGCCTGCAGGCCAGAACTCAGAATTAAACCCAGGATTTGAGCTCAGGCCCTGGGAGAAGCTTCCAAGCTCAGGTGCTGGAAGCAAGAATGTGGATTTGTAGTCAAAATAGAGACATGTTGAGCTGGACAGAGGAAAGTTCAGGGTTTAGAGCTTAAGATACAGAGAGAACAGAAGCAGCTACAAAGGTGACAAGAAGTCTGTAGAATGGATTTGTGTGGCAGAACAGGATTGGCTGGAAAGGTCACACTATTGCTGGATGAACATTCTTATTATTGGTCTAATAATGTAAACATCCAAGTTGTCAGTATCTTATTGGCTGATAAATCTTTCAAAGCTAGAAGTTTTTTTGAGCTAGAAGCCCCAGGACTTTCCACACCTGTAAAAGCCCTCAGGCTTTCTGCTCCATGTAGAAGATAATTAACTGCACTTTTAAACGTCTACAAGTCTCATCTCTTGTGTCATCAAAAGAATTTTCCCCTGGAACAGTGAAAAGTGGGCACAAAACCCACAGGCTCGGAAACCTCCTTCCCACCCCCAGCCATTTGCATATTCTCCATTTCCTGTTGGACAACCCAATTTCCATAAGCTTGAATCATTATTTTGCTTTTGAGAAATTAAACCATCGCCTTCCCAATTTTCATTCCTGTAATTTATTTTTATGAGGCGGCGTTGGAAAGGGCAAAAATAATGAATATTTTGAAATATGTGGAAGGCAGAGCTGTGTGTTCCTGGAGAGCCGTGCAGGAGAGGCAGGAATAATCCTTTTTTTGGGAAAGAAATATGAACATTCAAATTTGTTTCTACTAGGACTACAGTGAAAACCGTGCCAGGGGAGGTTTAGGTTGGATATCAGGGAAAGTTCTTCCCCCAGAGGGTGCTGGGGCACTGGAACAACTTCCCAGGGAATGGGCACATTCCCAAGGCTGCCAGAGCTCCAGGAATATTTGGACAATGCTCCCAGGGATTGTTGGGGTGTCTGAGCTGGACTGAATGATCCCTGTGTTCTTTTACCACTCAGGATCTTCCATGATTCCATGGAATCCTGATGCCCATATTCCACCACTAAATTTTGTCACATGCTTTTTTAATTTTTTTTTCCCTCTTGTTCTCCAACATCAGACAGATTTAACAAATAATTTCTTTTACAGTGAGGGAGGGGAGGCCCTGGAATGGAATTCCCAGAGCAGCTGTGGCTGCCCTTGGATCCCTGGAAGTGTCCAAGGCCAGGCTGGAGCACCCTGGGACAGTGGGAGGTGTCCCTGCCCATCCAGGGGTAGCACTGGATGATCCTTAAAATCCCTTCCATGGTTCTATTTTAGGATTAAAGCTCATAGATTGTGGCTTTTCCCCTTCCTGCCAGGAAGGTCTGGTTGGAGAAAAAAAAACCATCTCATTTTAGGAACTACACGAGGAAGTGAGAAGAGCCCACTAAAAGGAACAGATCTGGATTCCCTGGAAAAGCTGTCCCTTAATTAATAAAATTTTAAAGCAAAGAAATGCAAAGACCAGGAAGATAAAGGGGAAATTTTTTTAATGGAAGTGATATTTTCCCCTGTTTTCCCCCAGTGGCCGTAGGAAACCAAACAATGGTGTGCAAGGAGGGGAGGGAGAAGAGGGGCACAACGCGGAGCTCGTGGGGGAACGGGAATGCAGGGAACAATATTCCCTCTGTCTGGAGCATTGCTGGGAGAGCAGCTCCGGTTTTGGCATCTGCGCCCTGAAAGGAGGTGGATAAATGGAAATGTCTGCCTGGAGCTGCTGTCAGGGGCTTTTTACAGACACTAAAGGCATTCAGGGCCCGAAAAAAAAGCAAATTCCTCGTTAGCTTGAGCACAATGTCCAAAGGATCCAGGAAAGGGCAAAACCATTCCTCTTCCTGAGCTGCTCTTTCATTCAGGAATCTGATAGCTATAAATAAACACCAGCAGAGCTGCCCTGGCAGAAAAAAAAAAATTTATTATTATTATTATTTTTTTTTTTTTAATTTATTTTTTTTTAGCTAGGATTTTGGAATAGCTCAGGAAGGGATCCCAGCACTCAAACCTATCCCAGACTTCTCTCCAGAGATGTTTGGCTTTGGATGCAGAACAGAACAGTTCCTAGTGGCCACTGAAGTGATTTCTCCCCAAAAATGTTTGATCAGAGCCATCATCCCAAAACATTTCTTCATGGAAGAGGTTGTCCAGCACTGGAAGTGATACCCTGGGAATCCAGTGGGGATTCCCAATCCCTGGTAGTGTTCAAAAGCCAGGTGTGGTCCCTCAGNGCCAGGTGTGGTCCCTCAGGACGTGGTTTGGTGGTGAACCTCATGGCAGTGAGGGTTGATGGCAGGACTTGATCCTGGAGGTGTTTTCCAACCTCAACAATTCCATGATGGAATCAGTCTGATCCTGGTGGTTCTGCAAAAAAATTTCTTCCTGGAAAAGGTTGTCCAGCACTGGAAGTGATTCCAGTAGAGATTCCCAATCCCTCTGAGTGTTCAAAAGCCGTGTGGGTGTGGTCCCTCAGGATGTGGTTTGGTGGTGAACCTCGTGGTGATTGATGGCAGGACTTGATCCCGGAGGTGTTTTCCAACCTCAAGCATACCATGATGGAATCAGCCTGATCCTGGTGGTTCTTGCCAGATCCAGCCCAGCAATCCCTGCAGCAGGGGTGGGTTGGGATGTGTTTGTTGCAGGAAGATTTTCTGGAGCAAATTTTGGTTGGGTTACGAGAGGTGGAGCTTCATTCCCAACAAATTTCCCAAATTTTCCTTTTTTTTCCAAAAAAAGAGCAATTCCAGAGCCTCAACACTGACTACAAAGCAAAGCATTTCCAAAAAATCCTTTCCAAACCCCCAGGTTGGAGATTTTCCACTTCCTCCGTGCACCTCCCAGCAGTGACATCCTCCCAGGATCATCCTAATGGAGACTGAGGTGTGGGTTAATTGGTTTATTTTTATTCTTTTGTGGGTTTATTTTTATTGGTTTTTCGATAACAGATGGGATTTTTACATGTCTAAAAGTGTAGTTTATTTTATTTTTCATATGGAGTAAAAAGTGTGAGGCTTTCTTTATAGGTGTTGAAGGTATGGCTAGAAGTTACAAAATTCTAATTTATATTATTCCTTAAAAACTTATTAATTAATAAAATATTAATAAATAAAATATTTATGTTATTAAACAAATAACAACAAAATTCATTTAATATTAACATATTATTATATTTTAACTAATAAAAAAGTAACATCTTTTTAAACTAATCTTATTCTATTATATAAATCTATTCTATAAACTTCTTATTATCTGTATAACTCTATCTAACTTATCTCTATTTTAAGCACAAATCTGTATTCTTACTTCTAACACCTAAACTTAAAAACTTCTCTCAAAACCTTAAATCAAACTCTATATTTCACTCTAAATTTTAACCCACAGACCCAATATTCTAAAAACTCTCTACTCGTTAAATCCCAGCATTGAGGGATTGCTTTTGTCCCCAGAAGTGGCAGCTGTGACCTGCAGGTGATTCCCCAAAGATTTTTGGTTTCCAATAATTCCTGTGTCCACCCACGCTATTGGGTTGAGGAGCTAAAAGCAGCTCCCAAAGGCTTTTAATTTCATTTAATGAAGAAAAAAGCTGATTTCGTAGTGAATGAGGCTTTTCATAGTGGCTAG